>SJYA01002785.1:14419-154908 GCA_006410615.1 Neotragus moschatus
GTGGGGCTTCGGGGGTGGGGCCTCGGTGGGCGGGGCCTTGTGGGGGCAGGGCCTCTGCTGCAGGGTCCATAGTGCTTGCCTAGGTTTCTATCTGCAGTGAGGAGCTTGGAAAGATGAGTAATGTGTGGGCTTCCTTTTAACTTCGCCTTGTAAGACAGAGTAATTACGAGGGGTCGTTCGTCTGTGAAAGAACACAGTGGCTCCCTAGATGTCCTGAGTATGTTCACGATAAACACAACATTTCACAAAAGGAGAACAAGCTAAGGAATCCTGGGTGCTTCAGCCCCAGGCTCCTGCCAGGGAGCAGTCGGTGGATATTGGAATGTCTAGGATCCTCCTTTGTCCCTCAAGACTAGGGCAGTTTCAGGATCACTGGAAGAGTCTAGCCCTGAAGGATTTTCCAAGGAAAGTACTGCTATCATAGTAACAAAATGTCCCTTGTGGCACTTACAAGACAGGAGCCAGACGACTTACCTTTCTCATGTTCAGGAGCACCTGCAAGTTCAAGATACCTACCTGCCTCCTGGGACTATAAACATCCAGCAAAAGAATGTTTTTCAGGTATAGCAGATAAGCGAAAAAAATCAGAGTAGACCAGTGTGAACAGCGTGCTGCTTGTCAGAGAAGAGGGCAAGGGGACACAGATACTGCTGTCACGTGCATGAGATGCCTTTTGAAGGAACAGAAGACTGAAATCATTGATTCCTATGGAGATTGTTCACTGAATACCTTTTGAATTTTGAGCTGTGTGGTTCTATTCCATTCACACCATAAAGAAAAATATATCAGGCTCTATGATCCTAATTTTTCTTTAAAAAAATAAAAAAAGCATGTTGGAGAAGGTTGAGGAGTGTCCTCTCCCCCATGCAGAGCTTTAGTCACTGGGCCTGCCCAGGTGGGGCTGGGATGGCTCTCAGGACGGTGAGCCCTGGGCTCCCAGGGCACCTCAGTGTCATACCACACACTGGACCTGGATTTCCCTCCTTTTCTGTCCATCATGAATCTTGCTGCTTTCTCCAGAGTGACTGTGATCACGGGCACAAGTAGTCAGCTCTGTGGACTGCCTCCAAGGTGAAGATTACCATGACCTGTGTACGCAGGAGGGAAAAGAATGTTGTGTTTTTTTAAGAGTATTTTAAGGAAATGATGAAGGAGGATAGAAATTCAGAGTTGCAGACATTTGTCCTTAAAGTTCAGTCCCCCCTTTTTTATGAAAACGAACCTGAAAGAGTGGAGAAGGAGATGGCACCCCACTCCAGTACTCTTGCCTGGAAAATTCCATGGATGGAGGAGCCTGGTGGGCTGCAGTCCATGGGGTCCCAAAGAGTCGGACACAACTGAGCAACTTCACTTTTCACTTTCATGCACTGGAGAAGGGAATGGCAACTCGCAACTGAACTGCATCTGGCTGTTTTAAGAAATAAAAAAGGGGGAGATGCCGGGAGCCAGCATGGGGAATCCCACCCCGACTCCAGTGCGCTTGCCTGGAGAATCCCAGGGATCGGGGAGCCTGGTGGGCTGCCGTCTATGGGGTCACACAGAGTCGGACACGACTGAAGCGCCTTAGCAGCAGCAGCAGCAACAGCAGCAACCTGAAAGGGGAGGTGAGCTGGGGGTTGTGGGTGGTTGAGTCAGATACGGTGGCAGAGAATGAGTAGAAACATCTCTGGATATCACTTACCTATATCAGAGATCGAGGAGGGGGCAGCTTGAAAGCTACAAGAATGTGATGTGCTTCCTGCCCCCCAAAAGCTGTCAGAGACACAGCCCCATGTGCACCGTCACCTCTCACAGCCTCTCCCCAGGTGATGGAAACAGTGGCCCTGGGGCCACCAAGGTACACCACATGGGGTCAGGTGTAGGAGCCCTCCCTAGACAGAAGGACAACAGCATGAAGGCCCGAGGTGAGAAGACAATACCATTTATAATTTTCCTCTCCCTCCTTTGATGTTAGATCAGCAGAAGGGTGCCTTACTCAGACTAGGTTTCTTTGGGAATGGTATTCTGGTATTAAGCCAGAAGTGCATCTTAATCATCAAAAATATGCTAGAGTTTTTAAGTGGAAGTAGCTAAGTGACTTTAAGATGAAACCTGGGGACCATGATTTCAGCTGTAAGAAAAATGAGCTTTTTGGTTGGTTTGAAGTGGCAGTAGCTTAGTGCTGCAGATGGAACACAGGACCAGAGTCAGGAGATGGGATCTGTTTCCAACCTGGAATCCAGCAGCTCGATGGCTCTGGGCAGATCTCTCTCCAAGCCCCTCAGCATAGGAATTCAAAAGTGCACTTCTAGGGGGAACTTATGGTTTAGTTGTGGGCATGAAGACAGCCAGTAAGACTTGCTGCTGCTGCTAAGTCGCTTCAGTCGTGTCCGAATCTGTGCGACCCCATAGACGGCAGCCCACCAGGCTCTGCCGTCCCCGGGATTCTCCAGGCAAGAACACTGGAGTGGGTTGCCATTTCCTTCTCCAATGCATGAAAGTGAAAAGTGAAAGTGAAGTCGCCCAGTCGTGTCCGACTCTTCAGGACCCCATGGACTGCAGCCCACCAGGCTCCTCCATCCATGGGATTTTCCAGGCAAGAGTACTAGAGTAGGGTGCCATCACCTTCTCTGAGTAAGACTTGCAGTGCACACCAAATGAGCCTGGCATGTGCTGAACTAAGTATGTTTCCATACAAAAGGGATTTGTTTAAACATATGGATAACTGTAGAGAGAACTCCTCAGGTCTCAAGAAAAAGAAAATTTTACATTTTAACCTGGAAAGTAAGAGATAATTATGGTAGTGGTAATGAATGTACCATACAGTGACGTGACTTTGGATGGTGAAAATACATTTGTATTGTCAGACTTGTGGCTCCAAAAGCATCATTCATATAAAGTTTTAGCTTCTACATTGGACAAGAGGGCCTGAGGGCCTTTTGCAGTTTGGGGTCAGGGTGGAGATGGGCATGTGAAGGAGGCAAGTCCTACCCTGTTCAGAGTGCCTGCCCTCTGTCTTCCCGACCAGTTCAACACTGTTGGACCAATTCAAACTGGAAAAGCTTGCCCTTCCAGCTTAGATGAAGTCTCACATCCTGTTCTCTGCAAGGCCCAGCAGTAATGGGAGTGGGGGCTTTCCTGAGTTCTTAATACATCTTCATCTAAACTGATGTGTGCTGACAGGAATGCCGGACCCTTAGTCTCTTAGTGTTTTCCATCTGCCTGGAGCAAAAGCAAGGCCTCCGTGTGCACCAACCAGTCTGCCACCACCTTCTGGAGTTTCCATATTTCTCAACACAAACTTCCAAAAAGCCTTCAGTTGGCTGTTAAAAATAATTATTCTTAGGCTTCCCTGTTGGCTCAGTGGTAAAGAATCTATCTGTCAATGCAGGAGATGTGGGTTCCATCCCTAATCCAGGAAGATCCCACATGCTGCAGAGCAACTAAGCCCATGCCCCGCAGTTACTGAAGCTCGAGAGACCAAGCACCCGTACTCGCCAAGAGAAGCCACCACAATGAGAAGCGCATGCACCGCAACTAGAGAGTAGCCCCTGCTCGCTGCAACTAGAGAAAAACCCAAACAGCAACGAAGACCCAGCACAGCCAAAAATAAGTAACTAAATAATTTTTAAAAATTATTCTTTGAAGTGAAAGGTAAAAAAGCCCTATAAACTACAATTCATATGAAATAAAATTCCTACCTTTCATAAATTCAGTGAAAGTGAAGTCGCTCAGTCATGTCCGACTCTTTGTGACCCCATGGATGGTAGCCTACCAGGCTCCGCCGTCCATGGGATTTTCCAGGCAAGAATACTGGAGTGGGCTTCCATTTCTTTCTCCAGGGGATCTTCCCAAACCTGGGATAGAACCCGGGTCTCCTGCATTGCAGACAGACGCTTTATCGTCCTTAACTGTATAGCCTCAGGGCATATTTATTTTCTAGAAAGTGATTCTGGAGGAAGAGGTAGCTGGTGACAACAGGAAGAACACTTTGCCCCAGGTCACTGGGTGGAGATAAGGGGACTCTGGACTATTGACACCACCACCCACCACCCCCAAGGAGGGAGACCTGATCCCTTTAGAGAGCACAGTGTGAGGGCGGGGGCAGCCTGATGTCATCTGTTGGCGCATTCCCTACTTCTGCTGGGTTCTAGCCCATGTGCCATTTTCACGGCATCCATAAAGTGCCATTAGCAAAACCACAGGAGTTGGGTTAAATTCAGTAGCGTCTAGTATTTTCAGAGTTGTGCAGTCATGACCATTATTTAATTTCAGAACATTTTCTTCAGCCTAAAAAGAAACCCCATAGCCATTAGCAGCCATTCTCAACTACTGACTACTTCTGGTCCCTAGAAACCACTACTCTACTCTCTTGATGAATTTGCCTATTCTGTGTATCTCATATAAATAGGATCATACAACGTATGATCTGACGTCTCTCATGTCTTTCATTACGATAATGTTTTCAAGGTTCAAATTTGTCATAGTTCTTTCCTTGTCATGGATGGATAATATTCAGGAACAAGAGTAAGTATGACTTTTGGTTTATCCATTCATCGACTGAGTAGTTTTCACTCTCTGGCTATTCTGAATAATGCTGTTGTGTACGAGTTTTTGTGTAGACCTGTGTGTTCCTTTATCTTGGGTACACACCTAGGGGTGAAATTTCTGGGCTATATGGCAATTCTTTATTCAACATTTTTAGGAGCTGCCAAACTGATCACCAAAATAGAGACATATTTTGTATTCCTACAAAAATGTATGAGAGAGTCCAGATTCCTCCACATTCTTACCAACACATTGTCATTTCTGTCTCTTTTTTTCCACCTCAGATGGCACATAGGATCTTACTTCCCTGACCAGGGATTGAACCCATGCTACCTGCAGTGGAAGGGTAACATCTTAACCACTGGACAGCCTGGGAAGGCCCTGTCCCCTATCTCTTTGATCGTAGTCATGCCAGTGGATGACATGGTGGCTTATTACAGTTTTGACCTGTATTTTCCTAATGACTAACGATGTTGAACATCTTTTCATGTGTTTATTGGCCGTGTGTATATCTTCTTTGGAGAAATGTCTATCAAGTCCTTTGCCCATTTTTAATAAGTTTGTTTGTCATCATTGAGTTTTAAGGGTTCTTTATATATTTGTGGTGCAAGTACACTGTATATATAATTTGATAATTTTCCTCCCATTCTGTAGATTATCTTTTCACTTTCCTGATGCACAGAAGTTTTCAGTTTTGATGAAGGCCAATTTATCTAATTTTTTTCTTTTGTTTCGTATGCTTAGTATCATATTGAAGATAATTTTATTGCCTAACCAAAGTAATGAATTTAATCCTATGTATTCTTCTAAGAGGTTTATAAGTTTAGTTCTCACATTTATGTCTAGGATCCAGTTTTAGTTTCAGTTCAGTTCAGTTCAGTCACGCAGTCGTGTCTGACTCTTTGCGACCCCATGAATTGCAGCACGCCAGGCCTCCCTGTCTATTACCAACTCCCGGAGTTAACTCAGACTCGTGTCCGTCGAGTCAGTGATGCCATCCAGCCATCTCATCCTCTGTCGTCCCCTTCTCCTCCTGCCCCCAATCCCTCCCAGCATCGGAGTCTTTTCCAATGAGTCAACTCTTCGCATGAGGTGGCCAAAGTACTGGAGTTGCAGCTTTAGCATCATTCCTTCCAGAGAAATCCCAGGACTGATCTCCTTTAGAATGGACTGTTTGGATCTCCTTGCAGTTGGACTCCCAAGAGTCTTCTCCAACACAATTCAAAAGCATCAGTTCTTCGGCACTCAGCTTTCTTCACAGTCCAAATCTCACATCCATGCATGACCACTGGAAAAACCATAGCCTTGACTAGACAGACCTTTGTTGGCAAAGTAATGTCTCTGCTTTTCAACATGCTATCTAGGTTGGTCATAACTTTTCTTCCAAGGAGTAAACGTCTTTAAATTTCATGGCTGCAGTCACCATCTGCAGTGATTTTGGAGCCCNATGCTTATATCTTTCCTTTTCTTCTTTGCTTTTCACTTCTCTTCTTTTCACAGCTATTTGTAAGGCATTTTTTCTCCCCATGGGGATGGTCTTGATCCCTGTCTCCCGTACAGTGTCACAAACCTCCGTCCATAGTTCATCAGGCACTCTGTCTATCAGATTTTGTCCCTTAAATCTATTTCTGAAGGAGTCCAACTTCATTGCTTTACCTGTGAGTATCAAATTCCCACACCACCATTTGTTGAAAAGATTACTCTATGCCGCCATTCAGTTGTCTTAGAATTCTCAAAGTCAACTGATCACAAATGTAAGGGTTATTTTCCTGGACTCCCAATTTCATTCTATTGATTATATGTCTACTTTTATGCCAGCAGTACACTGTAAGTTTTGAAATTCAGAAACATGAATCTCTGCTGTTCTTTTTCAGGGATCTTATGGATTTTCTGGGTCCCTTGCATTTCCATATAAATTTTAGGGACAGCTTGCCAATTATTGTAAAAAGGCAGCTACGATTTTGATAGGGCTTGAAATGAATCTGTATTAAGTCCTCCAGTTCTTAAACATTGAATCTGTTTTTCCCTCCCTTCCTTCCTTCCTTCCTTCCTTCCCTCGTTCCTTTCATGCCATAAGTCACCATCTGCTTCCTGAAGATGTCTGCCAATAACTTTGAGAAAAATACTTGGCAAGATGCAAACTCATCAGAGAATTATAGGTAATATATTAGAAATGAAGAACAAGATGGCTACTATTCCAAAAAATTCTTACTTTATGAATTAAAGACTGTTTATTTTGTCCTTTTTACATGTCTATATATATGCTCACACTATTCAGGTCTTCTTTAATTTTTCAACAATGCTCTGTACACTGTAGTTTTCAGTGTACGAGTCTTTCACTTCTTTTGTTACATTTATTCCTAAATATTTTAATTTTTTCTGATGCTATTATAAATGAAATTTTCTTAATTTCATTTTCAGTTGCTCATTGCTAGTGTACAGTAATAACATTTATATTCATGTGTTTATCCTGTGTCCAGCAATCATACTGAACTCATCTATTAGGTCTAATAAGTAATTATTGCAGATTCCTTAGAGCTTTCTACATTTAAGAATGTATCATTTGGGGATAGACATATTTTTAATTCTTCCTTTTCAATCCAGATGTCTTTTATTTTTTCCCTAGGTTCCCTGGGTAGAATCTGTAGCACAATGTTAAACAGTAGTTGTGAAAGTGGAAATTCTTTCCTTGTTCCACATCTCAGGGTGAAAATCTCTGTCGTTAACCATTAAGCATGAGGTGTTGGGACCTTTCTCATGGCTCAGATGGTAAACAATCTGCCTGTAGTCCAGAAGACCCAGGTTTGATCCCTGGGTCTGGAAGATCCCCTGGAGAAGGGAATGACTACCCACTCCAGTATCTGTGCTTGGAGAATTTCATGGACAAAGGAGCCTGGTGGGCTACAATCCATAGGTTGCAAAAGGTCAGACACGACTGAGCAACTAACACACTTTCAGGGTTTATTTGAAAACAGCAAAAAATTGCAATTTGAGCATGCAGTCTATGGCAAACCACAGGAATGTTCAGAGAACAAAGGAAGGGAATCTGCTTTTATGGGGAAAATGGGGAAGTTGCAGGATCTGTTCTAAGTGAAAGTTCATTGGAGGAAGGTAGAAGTTCAGACTGGTGATGGCTTCTCATTGGTTGAGCTGTGATGTTTCTCATTGGCAGGACTGTTGCTGAGCAAGGAGAAATTCTTCCTTTGGGATAGTAATGTAGTCACTTCCTGTTTGGGAATGCAAGGTATGCTTCTTCCTGTGGGGGGTGCACATGAAGATCAGTGTGTGCAAATGATGGTGAGTGGTAATGCATGAGAGCTCCCTCTGCAGGTCATTCCTGACTCTAATTTTAGTTGTTCAGTTCAGNGAGAAATTCTTCCTTTGGGATAGTAATGTAGTCACTTCCTGTTTGGGAATGCAAGGTATGCTTCTTCCTGTGGGGGGTGCACATGAAGATCAGTGTGTGCAAATGATGGTGAGTGGTAATGCATGAGAGCTCCCTCTGCAGGTCATTCCTGACTCTAATTTTAGTTGTTCAGTTCAGTTCAGTCGCTCAGTCGTGTCCGACTCTTTGCGACCCCATGAATCGCAGGACACCAGGCCTCCCTGTCCATCACCAACTCCTGGAGTTCACTCAGACACACGTCCATCGAGTCAGTGATACCATCCAGCCATCTTATCCTCGGTCGTCCCCTTCTCCTCCTGCCCCCAATCCCTCCCAGCATCAGAGTCTTTTCCAATGAGTCAACTCTTTGCATAAGGTTCTCATCTAATATTCTTTTTATCTTTGTGTTTCAAAATCCTGTACAGGATACATTATATTTGTTGTGATATCTCCTTAGGTTCCTCTTGACCATGAGAATTATGCTTTTTTTTTTATTACCTCTATAAGTTGAATGTTGAATTTAATCCATATGTTGAACCCTTAATCCCCCTTTTGATGGCATTTGAGAGTTAATTAGGGTTACATTAGGGTCATGAGGGTGGGGACCTCATGATGCAATTAATGTCCAGAGGAAAAGAGACAAAAGTGCTCCATCATGTGAGGACACACAGTATGAAGGCAGCCGTCAGCAAATCAGGAAGAGAGCACTCACCAGATACCGAATCTGCCACCACCTTGACCTTGGACTTTCCAGCCTCAAGAACTGTGAGGGAAAAAAAATTGTTTAAACTAGCCAGTCCGTGGTATTTTGTTATAGCAGCTCAAGCAGAGACCTGAGCAGTTTTAAGGAGCGTTGGTCACTTCTTAAAAAATCCACTATCTTTTGTGGATTGTCCTTCAGTGAGATTTGCCTGCTGGGCTTCTCTTTACTGTACAGAGAGTACTGGTTTGGGGAGGAAGACCACAGAGGTAAAGTGCCATTTTCATCACATCTTATCAAGAGTGCACACTGTCAACACGGCCCATTACTATTGCTGTTGACCTTGACGACACAGCTGGGAATGTTTGCCCCATTTCTCCACTTATTCTTTCTCTTACTTTCCGTACAATATTTGGGATGAGCTCTGGGTTATGTTCTATCTCCTTGAAGGTGTGTGTCTACATCAGTTACTTGGAGTTATTCTGCATGATCTGTCTATTCTCTCCCAATTACTGTTCAGCCGTTTATTATGTCATTATGGACATGTGGACATTTATTTTGTATATTGAGTTTAATCCAGTACCACTACTGATTTTGTTGCTCATATTATACCAGCTTCAGCAATTGGGAGCTTTTTCAGTTGGTTTGTATTTCTCTTTGACATATCCCCATGCTTAGGTATTTTGTTTTTAGCACTTTCTTATTGTCTGGTATTATAAAATTTCCCAGGCTCATCTTGTGTATTCTGTATACCATTTCTAGAGTCAGTCAATTCTTCAAGGAGTTTCTTGGGTGTTAGGTATGATTGTTACTACTGGGATGCTTATGATCCTTCTTTTTTTAAATTTATTAATTTAAAATAAATTTAAAATATTTGTTAAAATTTATTAAATTTATTTAAAATAAATTTAAATTTATTTATTTTAATTGGAGGCTAATTATTTTACAGTATTGTATTGGTTTTGCCGTACATCAATCCTTCTTAATTCCTTAAGCTCAATAGTAATGTTTCCTCTTTCATTCCTCATTTTAGTACTCTAAATCTTTTCTTCTTGACCCCTCCTACCTAAAGTTTGTCAATTTTGTTGATTTTTGATCTTTTCAAAAACCTATTTTTGCTTTTGTTATTTTCTATATTTTTTTGTATTCTCTATCACATTCTGTTCTAATCTTTATAATTTCTTACTTTCTACTTGCATTGGATTACTTTTGTGCTTTTTTAGTTTCTAATGGTAGTAGTTTTCAAAACTGTGGTTTTTCCAATAGTCATGTATGGATGTGAGAGTTGGACTATAAAGAAAGCTGAGCACTGATGATGTGTTTGAACTATGGTGTAGGAGAAGACTCTTGAGAATCCCTTGGACTATAGGGAGATCAAGCCCATCAATCCTCAAAGAAATCAGTCCTGAATATTCATTGGAAGGACTGATGGTGAAGCTGAAACTTCAATACTTCATCCACCTGATGTGAAGAACTAACTCATTTGAAAAAAAAACCCTGATGCTGGGAAATTGAATGCAGGAGGAGAAGGGGATGACAGGATGAGATGGTTGGATGGCTTCACCGACTTGATGGACATGAATTGAGCAAGCTCTGGGAGTTGGTGATGGTCAGAGAAGCCTGGCATGCTGCAGTCCATGAGGTTGCAAAGAGCTGGACAGATTAAGCAACTGAAGTGAACGGTGGTAGTTAGATTATTGTTTTGAGATTTTTTTTTTCTTTTACTATAGCTATTTATAGCTGTGAATATCCTCTAAGCACTGTGTTAGCCAAGTCCCATAAATTTTTGTATGGTGTGTTTTCATTTTCTTTAATCTCTCTGTGTTTGCTAATCTCCATTGTAATTTATTCTTTAACCCATTGGTTATTTATTGAGTGTGTTGTTTAATTTCATCATATTTGTGAATTTCCTCTTGCCTCCATTGTTGATTTCTAATTTCATTCCATTGTGGTTGGAATTATACATATTTTATATTATTTCAGTCCTTTCTAATTTATTAAGGCTTGTTTTAGGGTCTAAAATATGATCTATCTTGGAGAATGTTCCATGTGACAGATTTGCCTAGCTTTTGTTTATTTGGGAATGTCTCATTTTTCCTTCATTTTGAAGGATAGTTTTGCTGGATATAGAATTCTTGGTTGATTTTTTTTTTTCCACCCACAACTTGGAACATGTCATTCTGCAGCATTTTAGCCTCTGTGGTTTCTGATGAGAAGACAATTGTTAATTTATTGAGGATCATTTGTACACAACAAATTGTTATTCTCTTGCTGCTTTCAAGATTTTCTCTTTGACTGGGTTTTGGTAGTTTGACTATAATGCATCTAAATGTGGGCCTGAGTTTATCCTACTTATAATTTGTTGAACTTTGGGATATGTAAACTTTTTCATCAGATCTGGAAAGTTTTTTACCAGTGTCTCTTCAAATATCCTTTAGCGTTTATTTCTCTCATTCTTCTCTAGGATTTCCAGATGTGTTCCTTGGTATGCCTGATAGTATGGCACAGATAGTACATTTCTAAGACTGTTCATTTTCCTTCATTTCTTTTTCTTTTCTGCTTCTCAGACTAGATACTCTAAACTGACCTATCTTCCAGTTTGCTGATTCTTTCTCTGCCATGTCTAATCTACTGCTGAGATTAGGGAATTTTTCATTTCAGTTATAATTTTCAACTCAAGAATTTCTATTTGGTTCTTTTCAAATAAAAGATTTTCATCTCTATTATTCTCTATTGGTGAGACATCATTTCATGGTTTCATTTAGTTCTTTGTATATGGTTTCCTTCAGTTATTTGTAAATATTTATAATAGTTTATCTAAAAATCTTTATCTAGTATATGCAACTTCTGGGCCAGCTCAAGGACAGTTTGCATTGAGTGTTTAACTCTGTTTAGGCTTTTTTCACTATTTCTTTGTATATCTCATAATTTTGTTGAAAACTAAATATTTTAGATAATATGATATGATAACTCTGAGAGTCAGACTGTTCCCTCAAAGGTTTGTGGTTGCTGCTACTCTTTGTTCAATAACTCTCCTGGGTTAATGCTGTAAAGTGTATTTTTTCCTCATATGTGACCACTGAAGCTCTGCTCATTTAGCTTAATGGTCATCTGATGATTGGACAGAGATATCTTTAAATGATTTGAACCAATAAGTCTCCTGTCCTTTGGTTGATATGTATGTACTAGGGTATATCTTCAGCACTCCAGCAGTTTACAGCTTTGCTTTAGCTGTCAATTCCTGATTGCACAGAATCTCACAGTCAGCCAGCTATGAGAGATTACAACATTCTCAGGTCTTTCCTGACCATGCCCACAGTCTTGCACACGTATGCGCACTTATATATTTCCAGGAATACATCAGAGCTTGTCAAAGCCTTCTTCGGACAACTCATCTCCCAGCATTTCAAAAATGTTCCTCTATTTTTCTATTGTAGTAAAATTTACCATCTTAGCCATTTTAGGGGTACAGTTTAATGGTATTGATGAGTTCACATTGTTGTGCAGTCATCACACTATTATACTCATAACTTTTCATCTTGTTAAACTGAAACTCTATACTTGTTATGGGCTTCCCAGGTGGCACTAGTGGTAAAGAATCTGCCTGCCAGTGCAGGAGCCTCAGGAGACACGAGTTAGATCCCTGGGTCGAGAAGATCCCCTGGAGAAGGGCATGGCAACCCACTCCAGTATTCTAGCCTGGAGAATCCCTAGCAGGCTACAGTCCATAGAGTCACAGAGTCAGGACTGAAGCGACTTAGCATGCATGCATACATACCCATTAAACAATAACTTCCAGGAGTTCCCTGCAGACTAGTCATTAGGGCTTTACGCTTCCACTGTAGGAGGCATGGGTTTGATCCCTGGTTGGGGAATTTTTTGAGGAACCTCCCTACTGTTTTCTACAGTGGGTATATCAGTTTACATCCCTAACAACAGTGCTCCTAAGGTTCCCATTTCCTCATATCCTCCCCAACACTTGTTTTCTGTTTTTTGATAGTAGTCATCCTAACAGGTGAGAATCATCAGGATTCCTTTTTATTGTCTTTATCCTAGCTGGTACCTTGACCCAGGTATTTTTGTGGCAATTCCTATGCCCTATGCAGTAATCTTCATACATTACAACCCCATGAAAAGAATTTTGAGAATTACCTGTATAGTGAAGTGAAGTGAAATTTGCTCAGTCATGTCTGATTCTTTGTGACCCCATGGACTGTAGTCCATGGAATTCTCCAGGCCAGAATACTGGAGTGGGTAGCCTTTTCCTTCTCCAGGGGGTCTTCCCAACCCAGGGATTGAACCCAGGTCTCCTGCATTGCAGGCAGAGTCTTTACCAGCTGAGCCACAAGGGAAGCCCAAGAATACTGCAGTGAGTAGCCTATTGCTTCTCCAGGAAATTTTCCTGACCCAGGAATTGAACTGAGGTTTCCTGCATTCCAGGTGGATTCTTTACCACCTGAGCTATCAGGGAAGCCAATACATTTTGAAGTTTACATCTAAGTTTTCTTGTAATAAATGTAGTTTATTACCCCAGGGACTGTAGCCTACCAAGCTCCTCCATCCGTGGGATTTTCCAGGCAAGCATACTGGAGTGAGTTGCCCTTTCCATCTCTAGAAGATCTTCCCGACCCAGGGATTGAACCCAGGTTTCCTGCATTGTAGGCAGACACTTCACCATCTGAGTCACCAGGGAAGTCCCTAATAAATGTAGTTACAAAAGATAATTTCCAGAGATTTCCCTGGTGGTCCAGTGGATAAGACTCAGAGCTCTCAATCCAGGGGGCCTGGGTTTGATCCCTGGTCAGGGAACAAGATCCCACATGTGGCAACAAAGACTGAGCATGCTACAACTAAGACCCAACACAGCCAGATAAATAAAGATTTTTTTTTTAAAAAAAAAGATAATTTCTATCACGTTGTAAAAATTCCATTTAAAAATGAAACTTGTACCATATAGTCTTTATTCATTAAACAATTGCTGCTGATTGTTCTTAACGAATGTCCTGAGGAAAGGGCTTTTCCCAACAAGTGAGTTCTGACTCAAGTCAAATAAAGACAAACCCTGTGAACAGGGCTTTTCTAGGGACCTGTGAAACAGGTTTAAAGATGACAGCTGTGTGCATATGGGGCTCTGAGGTGAGTTCCAAACCAGTTCTGCCCCCTGTAAAACTATTAGACTACTGGTTTTCAAAGCTAAGGAACAGAGGACAGGAAGTTAAAACACCATAAAGCTTGCCACTCTGAGATTCGGATGCTTTTCTGGAATAAACACACCTTGCATTGTTGCTTGCAAACCTTTAATTTCCAGAATTCTCATAAAGTTGGATTTTTTCACTCTCTTTGCCAGTGCTCTCATTGCTTTTATGGAGGAGCAGATTTGTGGTGATCATTACTCTACTGTTTTAGAAGTACTTCAAGGTTAACTTTTAGGACAATAAATAACTTGCGTTTCCCAAGTTCTTAGCTTTATTGGGTTTCTACCACTTTCTTTGCCTCTTTGCTTCTTGGCCAAGGAACGGCTTCTCAGTGAAAAAGAACTTTATTGGAAACATAGTTTACTCAACAGCATATTATGTTTGTAGCAACTGAGTCCTAAGTATTATTCATTCAACAAGAATTTGTCAGAAGTATCCCTTCTTCCTGAAGGAAGAGTGTCAAAATAGATAAGATAGATAAATCTTTGTTTTGAAATTATGATGGTCATTATATTACTTAATATTTTAAAGGAAATAAAAGTGAGTTTCATTTAAAGACTGATTCATTTTTGCTTACTCACTTCCTTATTTCATTTGAGAGAACTAAAACGTTTAAAGAAGTGAACTCCACCCTCCCCTGCCATTTTTACTATTTTATTGTAGGAATAACGGGTATGGTCAGCTGTAAAATTCAATAAATATTAATGCTTGATTGTTTCTTTTTATTTACTTATTTTCAGAATAGTAGGTTGGGACTTCCCTGGTGGAACAGTGGATAAGAATCCATCTGCTAGTGCAAGGCACATGGGTTTAATCCCTGGTCCAGGCAGACTCCACATGCCATAGAGCAATTGAGCCTGTAGACCACGACTACTGAACACATACTCTCAACAAGAGAAGCCACTGCAGTGAGAAGCCCACACACCACAACACAGAGTAACCCCTACTCACAGCAATTAGAGAAAGCCTGCACAGTAACGAAGACCCAGCACAGCCATAATTTAAAAAAAAAAAGTAGGTTGGTTCCTAGGAAACTTCCAGAAATTATCATCTTTATCAATGATAAACACAAAAATGATCCACTGTTGGGCGATTATTCAAACTAGTTCCTGAGTCCTTTTGATATGACCCTAATAGTCTTCGATAATTCCTTGCCTCTTAGAAGGATGAGATTCATAGGCTCATACAAATTTCTTGACTCACATCTAGAATTAGCCAGTTTGATAAAGAACCCTAGATCTTTTTTGAAAAATCGTGTTAAATACACAGAACAAAATACACAAAGCTAGTGGAGGTGATGGAATTCTAGTTGAGCTATTTCAAATCCTAAAAGATGATGCTGTAAAAGTGCTGCAGTCAATATGCCTGCAAATTTGGGAAACTCAGCAGTGGCCACAGCCCTGGAAAAGGTGTTTTCATTCCAATCCCAAAGAAAGGCAATGCCAAAGAATGCTCAAACAACCGCACAATTGCACTCATCTCACACACTAGTAAAATAATTCTCAAAATTCTCCAAACTAGGCTTCAACATTATGTGAACTGTGAACTTCCAGGTGTTTAAACTGGTTTTAGAAAAGGCAGAGGAACCAGAGATCAAATTGCCAACATCCATTGGATCATCAAAAAATCAAGAGAGTTCCACAAAAACATCTATTTCTGCTTTATTGACTATGCTAAAACCTTCAACTTGTGGATCACAACAAACCGTGGAAAATTCTGAAAGAGATGGGAATACCAGACCACCTGACCTGCCTCCTGAGAAATCTGTATGCAAGTCAGGAAGCAACAGTTAGAACTGGACATGGCACAACAGACTGGTTCCAAATTGGGAAAGGAGTACATCAAGGCTGTATATCGTCACCCTGCTTATTTAACTTCTATGCAGAGTACATCACGAGAAACGCTGGGCTGGACAAAGCACAAACTGGAATCAAGATTGCTGGGAGAAATATCAATAACCTCAGATATGCAGATGACACCACCCCTAAGGCATAAAGCGAAGAATAATTAAAGAGCCTCTTGATGAAGGTGAAAGAAGAGAGTGAAAATTTTGGCTTAAAGCTCAACATTCAGAAAACTAAGATCATGGCATCTGGTCCCCTTCACTTTTTGGGAAATAGATGGGGAACAGTGACAGACTTTATTTTCTTGGGCTCCAAAAGCACCACAGATGGTGACTAGAGCCATGAAATTAAAAGACACTTACTCCTTGAAAGAAAAGTTATGATCAACCTAGACAGCATATTAAANCTCAACATTCAGAAAACTAAGATCATGGCATCTGGTCCCCTTCACTTTTTGGGAAATAGATGGGGAACAGTGACAGACTTTATTTTCTTGGGCTCCAAAAGCACCACAGATGGTGACTAGAGCCATGAAATTAAAAGACACTTACTCCTTGAAAGAAAAGTTATGATCAACCTAGACAGCATATTAAAAAGCAGAGATATTACTTTGCCCCCAAAGGTCCATCTAGTCAAGGCTATGGTTTTTCCACTAGTCTTGTATGGATGTGAGAGTTGGACTATAAAGAAAGCTAGAGTGCCAAAGAATTGATGCTTTTGAACTGTGGTGTTGGAGAAGACTTTTGAGAGTCCCTTGGACTGCAAGGAGATCCAACCAGTCCATCCTAAGGGAAATCAGTCCTGAATATTCATTGCAAGGACTGATGCTGAAGCTGAAACTTCAGTACTTTGACCACCTGATGCGAAGAGCTGACTCATTTGAAAAGACCCTGATGTTGGGAAAGATTGAAGGCAGAAGGAGAAGGGGACAACAGAGGATGAGATGGTTGGATGGCATCACTGACGCAATGGACATGAGTCTGAGTAAACTCAGGAGTTGGTGATGGTCAGGGAGTCCAGGTGTGCTGCAATCCATGGGGTCGCAAAGAGTCAGACACGACTAAATGACTGAACTGAACTGGAGTTGATTTAAAGTATGGGCGTGTGGAGTGTGTGTAGGTTACATTCAAATATTGCAGCATTTTATGTAAGGGACCTGACCTTCTTAGGATTCTGCTGGAAAAAAGGTAGGACTGTGCTCACCACTTTTCAAAGCCTTTTTACTCTGTGGATATTGTCCTCTGATGAATAAAATTAAGTTTTTAAGAATTCTAGTGTCTTTTTTTAATTTTATTACCTGTGCCTTTGGTGTCATATCAAGAAATCATCACCAAATCTGGTGTCCTGAAACTTTTGCCCTATGTTTTTGCTCAAGAATTTTATAGTTGTATGTGTTATATTTAGGCCATGGATCCATTTTGAGTTAATTTTTTATAATGGTGTTAGGGAAGGGTCCAACTTCAATATGACAAAGCCATTTTATTTTTTAATTTTATATTTTTACTTTCCCATTAGATCAGATCAGACAAGTTTCCTCTAAATGAAGGAATTAGCTGGCACAATTCATTGCCATATAATTCTTGGTGTAATTACCAGAAATTGAAAAAGTGAATGGCTTTAATGACTGGGCAATAAATCTTCCAAGTCACATATTCTCCAAATCTGTTTTCAGCAAACTTGAATGTGGTCCTAACTGAATTGTCCTCTAATAGACTGTTTGAAATAATTCTAATCATAGGCTGCCCTATGGATATTTCTGGCACAAGACTTGGTGAGACTCACAGGCTGAGCATCTCTGTGCCTTCAGAGCTCTCACTACTGTCTCCTCCTGTTACATGAAAGGCCTCTCAGTACCAACACCGACAATGAGAAGCAGCAGAAGAATCACTGCTACCCATGCCACATTTAGCAATCAATGCTTCTCATTAAACTAAAGTTTTTTAAATGTTTACTTTGGAAGGCTAACGATCATTTGTCAAATCTTATAACTATGTTCCAATTTGATTTAATAGTTGCAAATACTCAATCTAGAAACTTTTTTTACTGTAAAAATCTATTTTTTTCCATTACTTGATTTATAAATGTGATAAAATACACATGCATAAAATTTACTGTCTCAGCCACTTTTTAGCGTATAGTTTGAGGTGAAGTGAAATGAAAGTCACCCAATCACGTCGACTCTCTGCAACCCCATGGACTGTAGTTGGCCAGGCCCCTCTGTCCATGGAATTCTCCAGGCAAGAATACTAGAGTGGGTAGCCTTTCCCTTCTCCGGGGTATCTTCCCAACCCAAGGATAGAACCCAGGTCTCCCGCGTTGCAGGCGGATTCTTTACCAGCTGAGCCACCAGGGAAGCCCAGTGACAGTTTAGTAGTGTTAATTACATTCACATTGTTGTGCATTGACTCCAGAACACTTTCTATTTTTCAAAACTAAAACTCTATACCCAGTAGAAACAACTTTGAAATATTTTCACAAAGAGAGACTTACGGCCTCAAGGGTAATGCTTAACTTCAATTTATCTAATTTTGTTGTAGAGGAGAGTGATAGGGTAACCAACCATACATTATTAGGATAAAATATCAGGATTAAATTATCCTGGGGCAGTGCAATGGAAACCACAGATCAAAGAGAAAAAAACAATCTTGTTGGATGTTTTGATTGTTATAAAAGAGCTCGTTCATTCTATTTTAAAATGCATGTTGGTAGTATCAAATGACTATGACATTTAGATTTCATTGACTATATTTAAAAGATCATATGATAAAATATCTATTTTTAAATAAAATATTTACAGCATGCTAGAAATTAGGGCTTTCTTGGTGGCTCAAACAGTAAAGAATCCGCCTGCAATGCAGGAGACCTGAGTTCTATCCCTGGGTTACAAAGATCCCCTGGAGGAGGGCATGGCAACCCACACCAATATTCTTGCCTGGAGAATCCCTTGGACAGAGAAACATGGCAGGCTACAGTCCAGGGGGTCACAAAGAGTCAGACACGACTGAGTGACTAAGCACAGCACAGCTGGAAAGTATATCCTTTGCAACTATTTATTTTTATTATGAAAAATTTAGATGCCAACTTAAAGGTGTATTATCCCTTTATTATACTGGTAAGTTTTTCCAAAATTCTTGACGGGATATGTCACATGTGAAGACCACTGCATTAGGGGAGAAGGATCCCTATGGAATACTGAATCAAAATTGAAATTCACTGGAGACTCACATCCTAACGTGTTCAGCATCTCACTGTGAACTGTGTCTCCACAGCAGGACTCATGAAAGGGTAGCCGCTGAGCTTCACCCCTTCGTCTGTTACATTATTCCGTAATCAAACCTGTAAGACAGCTACCAGTTTCAAGGAAAGTTTTAAGAAAAAGTTGCATTACTATGCCTGGCCTAGGTTAGGAAGTAAATTACACAACTGTATCAAAAGTCTATCTTTCCCTCCCAGCACCACAGAATAAAAGACAGAATGGGAGGAGAGGTTTACAAATCATGTATCTGATAATGAATTATATGCATATATATATATATATACATATATATATATAGAGAGAGAAATCTATATATATGTAGAGAGAGAGAAAAAGCGAAAGCACAGCGGTGGTTGTAGGGTCAGGGAGCCAGGAAATGGTAGTTACTGCTTGATGCAAGCGGAGTTTTAGTTTTACAAGATAAAGAGTGAAGGCGGATGATAGTGCCCTTGGTTGTACAGCAGTGTGAAAGTACTTAATGCCACTGAACTGTATACTTAAGAATGGTTAAGATGGTGACTTTTATGTATATTTTGCCGCAATAAAAAAAGTTCGAAAAAAATGCTTTTATCATCTCACATTTCACACTTCTTTTTGCCCAACTTTGGAACTCGTTCAGCGTATGAAGCATAGCCGACATACAGCTGGATTGACAAAGCCAGCCTCTTTATCAAACACAAACCAGACTTGCTTTCTGTCAGAAAAAAGTCAGA
Organism: Neotragus moschatus; assembly: GCA_006410615.1. Taxonomy (NCBI): domain Eukaryota; kingdom Metazoa; phylum Chordata; class Mammalia; order Artiodactyla; family Bovidae; genus Neotragus; species Neotragus moschatus. Next base: position 34,040 of record SJYA01002785.1, read on the forward strand.
ATTCATCTGCATTTCAAATTAACATGTATTTTGAGGAAAAGTACTAAAAGAACTACGAAACAAATTGAATTTCATCTGAGATTAATACCAAGTGCAGTCAAGACTATAACACTGCAGAACTAACCTAATACGCGCTGCTTCTCATTACTTAAATATGTGGCCTAAGGCTAGGAGTGGGGAGGGGGACAAGGTGTCTGATGTCCCTTGAAAGGGAGTGTGTTGTGTCCAGTTTAGGGGAATGTTTGACTGAGGTAAAAGTCAAAAATAGTCTTACTGGTTTCATTAGGTATGATAAAACTCTTCTTGTGCATTTAGTGAAAACGAGGCAAATGTTGCTAAAAACTAATTGCTCCGGAAATTAGCATATGTGAGATATCAAACAGGAAAGATGATGGGTGATTGTTATTGAAAAAAACATCATGATGTGACTGGATAACTGATTATGAAAGAAATCACATTAAACTTGTGTTGTCTGCTTGGTCTCGTGTCTTGAAAAGTTTTGCCAGCCTAGGGTGTCTCCCTGTGTGTAAGAGGGAGTGTGCCTTGCTCCCCGGCAGCCTGGCAGCCTGCTCATGTGTGCGGGCTTGGAGAAAATATTAAGAAGTAACGGGGAGAGGGCAAGGCGATGGAGGAGAACACGCCCCTGGACCTCAGCGTGTGGAGCAGGCTTTAGTTTAGCCACTGAAGGTGGATTTTCCCAAACTTGAAGTTTTTTATTCCAGGGGCAATGAAGAATGGTGTTTTCCTTTGCTTTTTAAAAGGGAAATGGGATCGAGACTGTTTCTCAGAGATCTGTGTAAGTTGAGGTCTGGAGATATTCCCTTTAAGTCAGTGGTTTTATCTGAATGATTCCCAGACCAGCAGCATTAGCTTCTCCTGGGAACTTGTGAAAAACGCACATTCTTGGGCTGTGTTCCAAAGTAGCCAGTTCCAGAACTCAGAGGTCCTCCATGACTGATGCCTCCCCAAATTTTAGAGCCACTCACACCTGCATGGTTTGAGTTGCATTGCCCTTGTAGTTGACATAATGTCTAGGTGATGTAACTATTAGTTTTATGTAAACATTAGACATTTCATTTTTGTGTGTTTTGGACCCAATGTAATTAGTTTTCAGTTATATAGAAGAGCATAAAGTCTGTCCTGCCTGATGAATAAAGTTGCCTTTTGCCAAGTGAGGAACAACAGCGTGTCCTAAGCCAGCAGCCTCAGGCCAAACAAACAGGCGGTGTCCTTAGACCGCTGGACAGGTCAGCCTGCGGGAGGTGACCCAGGGTACGCCTAGCAGGTGGCCTGGAGGTCTGCAGGCAACGCTGTGGGCATTTGAGCCAGAGCCAGGGGCTGACAGGAAAGAGGTGGGCCCGGCTGTTTCCCAGAGCAGGGCAGCAGGCTGCATCTTTTTTAAAGGGACCCGCTCTGTCTTTTTAGCCAGAACCCATGCTCCTGTCTCCCAGAGGTTTGTGAAGCATGGTTTTCACCAGGTTCTTTTTTTCTTTCAATTTTGCTGCCACTTCTGATCCTTTTGAAGTGCAGCCATTTGGTGTTTTTAAAATGCAAATCATATCCAGTCATTTCCTTCCTTAATATTAAAACTGCCCAGGACTTCCCATTCCCCTTAGGGGACAGTTCAGAAGTTGCTGCTGGCCTTTGCTTCACTCACTCCTCTGAGTGTCTGATGGATGTCCTGGGCTGTGCAGACAGTGTGGCCCAGCCTGGGGATGCTCCAGGGTCCCCAGCGAGGGAGGGGCCCCCACCCTACAGCCTGAGCTGTGCACCTCTCCTGGGGTCCACAGGACAGGGGTCCATGCGCATGAACTGTTCCCCCACGCTTCCGCCTCCCTTCTCTCGGGGCTCCACAAGGACTGGGGTGCTGATGCAGCCATGTCCAGGCCTCCGGGAGGCCCAGTCGTGACGCCTCATCTCCGATGCCCATCCCTTGCTGTTCACGCACCGCTATCTGTTTCCTCCTAGTTTGGAGCCGAGTTCCGAAGGTTCTCTCTGGACCGCCAGAAGCCTGGGAGGTTCGAAGACTTCTACAAGCTTGTCGTGCACACCCACCACATCGCCAACACCGAGGTGACCATTGGCTATGCGGACGTGCATGGCGACCTGCTGCCCATCAACAATGATGACAACTTCTGCAAAGCCGTCTCCAGCGCAAACCCCCTGCTCAGGGTTTTCATCCAGAAACGAGGTACTCAAGAGGCTGAGCCCATGCTCCTGCTTGGCGCTCATTTAAAAAATAAATACACTTTCCAGTTTCATCTGTCATTTCAGAACCATGTTATTCTGATTTCTTTTTTTAATTTATTTTTTAATTGGAGGAAAATTGCTTTACAATGCTGTGTAGTTTCTGCCGTACAACAAAACAAATTATGTATAGATCCCCTCCACCCATCCCACTTACTCTGTTTTCTAGCCTTTGATGAGAGACTAAAGAAATTAAGATCTGTTTGGTCAACATTAGTTTCTTAGAAAATATTCCTAACAATATTTAAACTGCATTTTCCACCTGAAATTGTGTTGACTCGATTTTTAAATACTGAGGAGAAATGACATCTATAATTTCAGTATTTTAACCGGAGTCATTACCCAGTAACCCAAGAATTAAAGTAAAGGTTGTTAGTATATGTTTTCCACTGTCTTTTTAGGGTTGGGAAAAAATGTAAGCTTTAGATTATAACTTTGGTTGGTTTTTAGCTCTGAAGGCCTGTAACAGCATTATAACTTTATGTGAAAATAAATCATTAACATGGGTTAATGATTGAGGTGGGGGCACTCCAGTGGATTTACTCCTCAGAGCTGCTCATTAGACTTGTTTTCTTGTCTCTGGACTTGGGAGAACCTTGACAATTCTAAATACCGTCCTGAAGAGAAGGACATTAGCAGGGTAGGCCTGGCGTGGAGAAAGGGTGCTTTCCAATTCCGGCGTGGCAACTGTCCCTCCCGCCCTGAGGGGCCTCTGCGCCCCTGGGGGAGCAGTGTGTGGGCGGGGCCCCTGCTCACAGTGTTCTCTGCTGCGGACTCCACCGTCTGGGGAGGAGGGAGACTGGCCTTAGTCCCTGGGGCTGTGGGCTCTTCCCGCAGCTGTGTGCGGGCAGAAGGCCCTCCGGGATGCGGAGCCCAGAGCTGCTGGCATGGGGCCGGGGGCCTGGTTCTCTCTCCTCCACCTGAGTCCCTGCTTGACTGACAGTGTTCTTACATCGCTCGCCACCAGCTGTCCTGTGGCGAGGGGGCCACACAAGCAGAGCGCGCTGAGCATCGGCCAGGGCCTCTTGTGTGCGGTGTTGGAGGGGATGTGGAGGAGGGCCCGCAGGGGGGCCGCTGACCTCACCTCGATCTGGTTCTCTGGCACCAGATCAGAAGCGCTGCATCTGCGGCCCTGGCTGAGCCAGGGTGTCCTGCTGCTGGTCCCGAAAAGTCAACACAGCTGCCACTTCCTCACAGTGACCGGGGTGGGGCAGGCGCAGGCGCTCCCGTCCAGTCGCCAGGGCTTCGGGCCCTCCACGGCCCGGCGTTCTGTGTGGCTACACCTGCACCCACTGCCCCGCACACGTCTGGGTGCCTGTTCTCCTGCGACCCTCTCAGCCAGGCCTGATCTCGATTAGCCTGCATCCCAGCCATCCTCTCGTCCTTTATTCTGGCTTCTCAGTGTTGTATCTTCAGTTGCTCCCAGGGCTGGTGTGTTGTCCAGATCCCACGTCCACAGCTCTGCCGGCCATCCCAGGTTGTGGCGTCGTCTCCCAAGGTGCAGAAAGTGAGGCGTGGATGTGAAGCCGTGCGCATGTGTGAGAAACAGGTCTCTGTGCCGCTGGCACGTGCAGTGGGGTGGGAGGCACTATGGGCGCCCTCGTGACACACTTGTGCAGTTGGCTTACCAGGGGAGGCAGGACGCTGCCCGCAGGGCCACACACAAAGCTGTGCTGCTGGGCGTGCAGGCTCAGGCCCCGCGTCCTGTCCTTTGTAATTTTGCTTTTTCCCTGGCCTCACAGAAGTGGCCCAAAGAATAACCAGCTGCCTCAGTGCTCTAACCCTCTTGTAAGCATTTTAAGCGCCGGGGCTTCGCCTCTGGCCGCTGCCTTTCTGTTCCAGGACCGCAGGGGCGCGCTCACCCCCACCCACAGCACTCTCAGGGACCCTGACAGCAGGGGGCACTCACCCCAACCCCCCCAGCACTCTCAGGGACTCTGACTTCAGGGGGCACTCACCCCCACCCCCAGCACTCTCTCAGGGACCCTGACTTCAGGGGCATGCTCACCCCCGCCCCCTCCAGCACTCTCTCAGTTACCCTGAATGCAGGGGGCACTCACCCCCGCTCCCGCCCCAGGATTCTCTCAGGGACCCTGACTTCAGGGGGCGCTCACCCCCGCCCCCTCCAGCACTCTCTCAGTTACCCTGAATGCAGGGGGCGCTCACCCCCGCTCCCGCCCCAGGATTCTCTCAGGGACTCTGACTTCAGGGGGCACTCATCCCCGCCCCCAACACTCTATCACGGCCTGGAGGCCCCTGAGCCTACCGTTCTCACTGGTTCTGTGGGGGAGCCCACCTCTAGTTGTTGTCAGGCTTCAAGAGGAGAATGCTTCCGCTGTGTAGGAAGCCTGGCCCCTCGATCCTGTCGCTGTCGCCGGGAGAGGCAGGGGCAGCTGCGCTTCTCCGCACAGCAGGCGGGAAGCAGCACCACCCTGATGCCCGCCATGCTCAGCAAAGGCCCACTAGCCCTATGACCGGGCTGTCCTTCCTGGGGATGGACTGGCCTGAGAGTCCTGGAGGGAACACTCCAACCCGACGTCCTTTCCCACAGCATGGGCTCTGAGCTTTGGGTCACAGAAAGGCTATTTCTGTGATTTTACTGTAACCACATCCGCTCGGTCATCTACTTCATAACTTTCTGTACATTGATGGTGGATGAACAGACGAACGAAATGTGGTGTATCTGCCCACTACGGTATTGTTCAGCCGTAAGAAGGAGTGAAGCGCTCTGGGGTCCAGCCTGCAGTACAGATAGGAAGCAAGGCCTTGTGGATGAAACCAGCCTGTGTTGTACGGCTCCACGCCCGATCCACTGCGTCGTGTGCGGGTTCTGTTTGCGACCAGTTTATCTGTAGCAGCGCTTTCACGGCTGTCTGCAGATGCCCACAGGTTGCCAACGCATGTTCCCGCCGAGGCAAAGTAGGCGCTGCTCTGCCTGCCTGTTTCAGCTCACACTATGAACTGTGTGCTTTTCACACAGTTTTAGTGCCACATTTTTCTTTTTTTTTAATGTATTCAAATGCATATAACATAAAATTTAGCAGTGTAGGGGCTTCCCTGTTGACTCAGTGGTAAAGAATCCACCTGCCAATGCAGGAGACACAGGTTGGATCCCGGATCCGGGAGGATCCCACATGCCGCAGAGTCCCCACATCCATGTGCCTAGAACCTGGGGGCCACAACCAGAGAAGCCGCCACAATGAGAAGTCTGTGCACCACAACGAGAGGGTAACCCCCCCCATATCCACAGCTAGAGAAAAGCCAGCACAGCCACGGAGACTTAGCACAGCCAAATAAACAAAATTATAAAAAGACTAGTTTAGCGTTGGAACCATTTAAGTGTTCAGCTCATTGGCATTAAATATGCTCCTGCTGTTGTACAGCAGCCACCACCATCATCCGCCCCTGTAACTTCATCTCAAAAAACTGAATCACTCTGCCTGTTAAACACTGACTCCCCATTTCCCCTCCTTCAAACCTGGCAACCACCACTTTTTGCCTCTATGATTTTGACAACTCTGAGTACCTCATATAAGTGATATTAGACAGTATTTGTCCTTTTGTACTGGCTTGTTTCAGTGACTGAGAAAAATGTCCTCCAAGCTTCATCCATGCTGCAGCCTATGACACAATTTGCTCTTCCTTTAAGGCTGAATAATAGCACATTCTATGGCTACCACGTTTTGCTTTTCCACTCATCCATTGATGAACACGTGGGTTTCTTCCACGTTAAGCTATTGTGAATAATGCTGCTGGGAACATGAGAGACAAAAAGCTCTTTGAGACCCTGCTTTCAATTCCTGAGTATGAACCTAGAAGTGGAATTGCTAGGTCACATGGTAACTGTATTTTTTGTTTTTCTCAGGAAGCCCCATACTGTTTTCCACAGTGGCCGTTCCCTTTTACATTCCTACCAACAGGGAATAGAGGTTCCGGTTTCTCCACATGCACACCAACACCTGTTTTCTGGTTTGGGGCTAATAGCCATCCTGATGGATATGAGCTGGTAGCTCACTGCAGTTTTGATTAGTGTTTCCCATCATTCGTGATGTTGAGCATCTTTTCACTTGCTTAATCATCATTCATATGCCTTCTTTGGAGAGATATCTATTCAAGTCTTTTGCTCATTTTGCACTGGATAATTTGTTTCTGGTTGTAGGGTTTTGGTTCTCTATTTATCTGGATATTAATCCCTCATTCAGACATTATTTGAAAATATGTTTTCCTGTTCTGAGGGTTGTCTTTTACTCAGTGGAATGTGTCTTTTCTAAGATATAAATGCACCTTTATCTGTGCCGCATCTTAGTTGTGACATGCTGGACGTTTAGCTGCACCACGTGAACTCTTATGTGTGGTACCTGAGATCTAGCTCACTGACCAGGGATCAAACCCAGCCCCCACCCCACCCCCATAGCCTTCACATCTGCAGGTTCCTTTCCTTCTGCATTCACTACACTTATCCCTCTTCTGCCCAGGGCTGTCTACTGTTACAAGCTGTGCAGGCACAGCTTGGATGGGTAAGAGATGTCACTGTACCTTTCACTTTAATGCTTTGCCCACTTAAGAATAACAGCAGTCCCCAGAATGAAGTACTCACAGGGGAGGAATCCAAATCTGGTCAAAATCTGCTCCCTCCCAGCACACTCCACCCACCCTGGCCCCCTACACACACACTCCTGTCTTCCCTGAGCCTGTGAGAACAGCTGGAGACTGGCCCAAGAAAGAGGGAATGCAGGAGGAGACCAGCAAAGGCACTGGGAGTGTCTCTATCTTCAGCAGAATAAACAGGAAGTACAGACACTCACTTGTCACCACTTACCCACAAAATAAACCCTCGCAGTACTAGCGACCTCTGTGTTCTTATCATCTATGAGATGGGCCTATACCCCTCTGGCCCCAGACCACGACCAGAGGAGGGGCCCTAATGGAATCTCAGTGGCTCTCTGCCCCCGGGGTAAGGGGCCTCCCACAGTGCCAGCGGAGGCTTGATGACTTAAGTATACCGAACGATTTCCAGCATAATTAGAGGACTCTCAGCTATTTACTTTTAAAATAAACATAAATGTGGGTCATTTGCAAGTGTCTGTTAACTGTTCTTGGCATTCTGACATTCTTTTGGGTTCCTAGAATGAAGAAGATACGTTTTAAAACTTTTTTGGTTATCAGAAACTGCATGATTGGGGGTAGGGTAGGGAGGTAAGGGTATTTGCTTGTGATGTCACTTAAGTGAGTTGCCAGAAAAAGTAATTAAGGGATGTTCTTCAAAATAAGTTGGTTGTGAATTTGGTTACAGATACTGGCAGAATCTATAATTTCTGCTTCATAAATGCTTTTCTTGGATTCTGCATTAAGTAGCAGGAGGTGTGTTTGGTTTTGGAGTTAGGGGTTCACTGCTGAGCAGAAAGCACTCAGTGGGTGTAACATTTTAAATTGCCACAACTGAATTTCTATATTTTTTTTCCGTATTTTATTCTGTTTCCTTAAGATACTGCCTAGGGTTTTGAGGCTATGTGTTGAGGGTAGGGTAAAGATGTAATTTCGCTGAATTCACTTCCTCTCTGTGCCCACACTTTTTGGAACAGACGTAGAACCTGCAGGTAAACATCCTCTGCCATGGGAGATGTGTCACAAGACACATTGGCTTTTTTGTCACTGATTCCTGGACGTTTACATGTTTGGAGAATTTCCTTTTATTTTCTAATTATAAAAAAAGGACAAAGATTCTCCCACTGCTCTACCATGGGAACATGCAGAAAACAAAACGCCTGAACCCCGTGTTCACCCTGGAGTGGGAGTGGATGTGGGAGAGAATGTGCTGACGCTGCTCATTAAAAAGCAAACAGAGCCTGAGCTACGCACCGTCCAGAAGAGTCCAGGGCTTGTCCTGGGGAGGCTGGCCACTCTGCAGGCGCTGTCGGACGGCCAGGGCTGCCCCATCTCCTGGACGCGCTCCCTCCATCCGCGTCACTGCAGCTTCTCCTCCAGTTGGGCCTTTGGGAGGGAGGGGAGACACAGCTGGCTGATCCTGTTCTCTGACCACCCCACAGACACCTTGTGTGTAAACAGTGAGCGTTTACACAGATGGAATTGGAATCTACTCCTTCCTTATTTACTTGCTAGCCATATATACTTTTCAATGTTTTCAAGCCCATAGTATATTAATAATTTGGATTCTTTTAAAAATCTTTACACATCACAAACATATCCTAGGTCATTAAATCCTTTGTAAAACATTTGTTTTAAAAAACATTTTGCTTTGCTTTTTTCTGGGACATCCCTGGTCGTCCAGTTTAAGAATCCACCTTCCAATGTAGGGGACACAGGTTCAATACCTGGTCCAGGAAAACCCTACATGCCACAGGCAACTAACGCCCGTGTGACACAGCTTCTGAGCCTGTGCCCTCGAGCCTGCGAGCTACAGTTTCTGAGCCCCTGGGCTGCAACCACTGAAGTCCGAGCACCTCGAGCCTGTGCTCCCTAAGAGACGCGACCATAATGAGAAGTCTATGCAGCAGTGAAGAGCAGCCCCAGCTTGCCGCAGCTAGAGAAAGCCCTTGCACAGCAACAGAGGCCCAGATCAACCAAAATTTAATTAATTTAAAAAGAAACGTTTAAAAATTTTTTACTATTTATAACATATTTGTAAAAGAAAATTCAAACAACATGAAAATAACTCCACCACTCTGAGGTGACCACTGTTAGTAATTTGGTGAGGCGCCTCCAGACCCCTTGGCGTAGATACAACTCGTTGGATACAGTTTTAAAGAAACAGGGTCATAATACACATACTCCAGAGATTATTTTAGTCTAGCATCACATTTTTGACTTCTTGTAGATTATATAGTATTTACCATCTTTTTAACAGACACAGCAACTGTATGAATGTAACAGACTGTGACTAATCCCATATTAATTTAAACTGTTCCAATTTTTCACGATAGTAAACTGTGTTGTACCTTTTATATACGTGTCAGATTCAGGATTAATTGGTAGAAATGTTCTTGCTGGATTAAAAGGCATATTTTTAACTAAAGTGTATTCATGCCAGTGGGCCTCTCTTTAGCCGGGCATTAAAGTGACATTTGAATTGGGTCTTTTAAAACACACCTTTGAAGACTGTTCTTATGTGGCATGAAAACTCATGAGCTTTGTACTGACCCTCCTGAACACTACAGTGAGGCCAGCAAGGGTCTAGCAGTGCTGTGGGGTGAGGGGCTGCCCTCGGCTAGGACAGCACCACCTGGGGCCACCGGGGACTCCGAGAGTCCAGCCTTCCCCCTCCTCCCAAGTTCAGGGAGCCCCTCCCAGCCAGGTCTCCCGGGGGGACCTTCATGACGGGGCTCCAGGGGAGAGGCCGTGCAGGGGGCACTGTACTTGCTGAAGCAGTGTGCCTCCACAGGGGCCGGAAGGTCATGGGGCAGAATGTGGTCGCAGTGTTGTTTTCCTGTCTGGTCCAAGCAGGTCGTTTGCAACAATTAACACGTGTATTTAAGCTGGTTCTCAGTGAGCATGAGCTCAAGGATTTCCAGTCTGATGGGAAATAAGGCCCAAAAACAGAAGCACGGTTGGGGCTTTCTTTTCATGTTTGAGCTGATAATCCTGGTTGTCAAGCTGCCAGTGTGAGTAGGATTTCTCTTTGTAAAAATCTGTCGAAACACAAAGCAGCAGACTCCTGATAACATAACAGGGCTGTGTTTCTGTTTCCAGAGTGGGTTAGGGTTATGTGCCATTGCCCGTTTTTAGAAGGGAGAGATTCTTTGGCCTTCTGGAACAGCCCTGCCTACAGACTGCAACTGCACCACCAGCCTCCCCCGTGTGCCTGGCGCTGGGGCACCTCCCACGGAGACAGAGCCCCGGGGCCCACCTCGCATTCAGGCCGGCGAATATGGCCATCCCTTTCTGGAGTTGCCGAGTCTCCAGCGCTGTGGCGAACAGGTTGGTCCTGTTTGTCCTTTGGGGGGTGGGTCGCGGGGCCACTGCAGTTCCAGAGAGGGGCCACGTCCTGCAGGCTGTTCAGGTTGTGCCAAGGCTGATGCAGGACCATGGGAAGGTTTAAGCAGATGCTCTGTGAACTGGTGGAGTGTCCTTGTTTATTAAGTGGCTGGTTAAAACAGGGATTTCCCTGGTAGTGCAGTGGATAGGAATCTGCCTGCCAACACGGGAAATGTGGGTTTGATCCCTGGTCCAGGAAGATCCCACATGCCATGGAGCAGCTAAGCCCAAGAGCCACAACTACTGAGCCTTGTGTCACAACTACTGCAGCACAAGCACCCTAGAACTCACCTGCTGCAACTATTGTGCCCACGCACCTAGAGCCTGTGCTCCACAGCAAGGGAAGCCATCCCAGCGAAAAGCCCCTGCACCAAAACGAAGCGTAGCCTCTGCTTGACACAGCAAGAAAAGATCCAAGCAAAACAGCGGAGACCCAGAGCAGGAAAAAAAAAAACAGTGGCTGGCTAAAACATCTTTTGTTTAGGTGAGAAATAGTTGATGAATATTCATCTTAAATGTTTAAAGATCTTAAGCATTTTGTATTTGATGCATTTTTGCTGGAAATAAAAAAGCTCCAGGATATTGGAAACTTAAATCTTCTTTCTTACCCATCTAGTCTACACCTGCCTGTGTTCTCACGGTCAGTGAGCTGAGGAAGCTGTTTTCATTCCTGTTAGTAATCGCTTTGAATCCAATTAAATGCCACTGCATTTGGAGGGAAATCTTTGGGGGCGAGAATGAAGACAGCTGGAGGAGAAGCTGCACTTGGTGGGGGCTCCATAGGCGCCCCCAGGGAGAAGGCTGTGCCCCGGAGCAGCTCCTGTGAAAGTGCCCCACACAGAGACACTAAGGGTGCTCTTTAAACAGGCCATTTCTGTTTAAAGGGCTTCTCGTGGCAGAGGACAGCTGTGGAGACGGGAGGCAGGTGGAAATCCGGGGGATGTGTCTTCAGCCCACCCATCCACGGTGATGCAGCCTCAGTGGGGCTCACCAGTGGGGAGGAGGGAACCGCTGTGAACAGGCAGCAGCCAAGGAAAGGAAGCCCTGCTTTCAAAGAGTGGCCCCAAGCCCGGGATGAAGCCGCCCTGTGCCGCCTTCCTCCAGGCCCCAGCTCACAGCTCTGGAGATGCTTGCTTGCTGCTTTTTACCTTTTCCTTCTCCTTCCTTCCCAAACTCTGGCCTGGCTCCCAGCGCTGCAGACTGTTTCTCAGCATTCTGCCTGTCTTGCCCCCTCCTCTTTCTCTCTGACTGCACTGGGCCAGGCTGGCTCCCTGCCCATAACTCCCTCCTGGTTCCACAGCTTAGAAGCAGGACTGGCCCCTGACGCACCGCCCGGCCCCGCAGCAACCTCGGGGATCCTCGTCACGTTCGTATTACAGTGCATCAAGGTGCCTCTCATGGGCATCTCACACTGTGCCTTCTGTATGTTTGTGTCGTTGCCCAGCTCCATTGCAGCCTCCTTGTTTCCCTTTAACGTCCATTCCTGCCTAAGATCCATCGCCGTTACCTGCCCGCTCAGGGAGCCCTTAGAAGTAGCTCCCATGTGGTCCGGAGACCACTGGCATCAGCGCCCCAGGGAGGGGAGGGCCTTGTGAGACACTTGTCCCAATTGCAGCCAGGACCCCCGGGGTGAAGGTCAGAGCTGCTCCTCCAGCGCCTCGTGTTCGTGGCCCCAGAATGCACCTATCCCTTCTACTCTCATAACAAATGCTCATTTAACAGTTTGCTGTTGACCAAGGACTTTCCAGCTATCACGTGACTCTCACAACAAACCAGGCTGTATGATTGTTCTCATTTGGTGCGTGATAAAACTAAAGCTTCAGAAAAGGTCAGAGCTTCCAAACATAATTCTCAATAGAAGTTGTTTGGAATCTATCTATAATAGCCCCTGGTGAGGGCTTATCTGGCACCTTTCAACAGAGGATGTACAGGCGTGACATCCAGGCGTTTCACTGGGATGGGTGTGACATGTGACTGTCGGCAGTCAGAGGAAGCCCCAGCCTTGGGAGCTGGAACCAAGGTGGGCCCCCACCTCACGACCATGTTGTCTTCCTGTCGCCAGGAGAGCCCTTATTTAGAATAGAGTCAACTTCAGTGGGACCTCAGCGCAAGGTGCTTATCATGGGAATGGTTTACCTGTGCTGGTTTGGAGTCCAGAGATTAACATTTCCATCGTGAACTTTTCTCTTTTCCAGAGACGTAAGCAAGATTTGGATTTCCTCTTGCATAGTGATCTGTCTTCCTGTTTTTGCCCTTTTCTCTGTACTTTCCACCCTCTCTGGTGGGAAAGTGATTTCAGCCCGGAGCTGTGTCTCCGTTAGACTCCACCTGCACCCAGGGTCTCATAAACCCAAGCTACCTCATAGCATTTAACAGGTGCAAGTGGACATTAGGGCGATACTGACAGTTGGCACTGGAGCTGCTCACTCCTGCATTGTCTTCTATGGGGACACCAGGGCAGGCCACGCCCCCGGCCCGCCCGCCACACTCCCCATCCCGCGAGAACCACAGAGGGAGGGAGGTGCCCGGGAGAGCTGCGCTTTGTCGGCCTGCAGAGAGAGAGTCCTGACACTACCCACATGGAAGGCTGTTTCATTGTGAGAAAGCGTAGGCAACATCACACTGACCATTTTACCCGTTTTTGAGCATGTGGGTCAGGGGCACTCAGCACATTCACACTGATGTGCAAACACCACCCACTTCCTAAACCTTTTCGTCTCCCAGCTAGAACTGCGCCCGTTAGAAATAGTGTGTTTTAGTGAGTTAAATCGAATGCCAAAAAGTACCTCTATCCATGTAAGTATAAATCCCTATAAAATGCCCATGGGGCACATTTATAGCTGATAAATGTCTATAGTCTTGTTAGAATTTCTAATCCAAGGTGAGGGGTTACACTTTTTCAAACAGTAAATCACTTAGGAAATAATTGTCACTTGCTAGTGGAGTCGTCACGTCCCTGCAGAGATCCCACGCCTTCCTGGGGGCTGTGTCTGTGGCCGACCCTCCCGCTGGTTCCCATGCACTGATTGCCCTGGCCTGGAGGCCGGCAGTGGGAGCTGTGCTTCTTGGACTTCAGCTGCATGTGGAGTCTCAGCAACTCCGGACACGTCAGGGCATCAGCAGTGACTCAGAGGGTCGAGCACCCTAACTGGTCTTCCTCTTGCTGGGATCCCAGTGAGCTGGCAAGTGCAATCTGTGTCATGACATGTGTTTGCGTGTTGGGAGTAGAGTCCCCTGAGACACCGGGACCCCTCAGCCAACAGCTGTGCTGCCTGTCCACCTCCCAGACTCAGGAGAGGCCGTCACTCCCAGGTGACGGCCAAGCCCGCATGGCTCCCACCTGAGGCTAATAAGCCTTTGACCTTGGAGCCATCCCAGTCTCTCTAAGCATCTTTTAGTGGGTGAAATCTCTTTGTGCAGTTGACACTGAAAACACCAGATGCATGTTTCTGACGCTCAGGACCATCAGAGGGCAGAATCTGAGACTGAGGTTTAGATTCAGGGTTTGTCAGCATGAAGAAGAGAACCCCTAAACCATCTCTCCAGCAGCTTTCTGGCGGCCCTCATTGTCGAGGCGCATGGGCACACTTAGCTAGCGCACACTGACGGATCTCCTGCGCCGGCAGAATCAGTGGAATCGCCGTAATTCAGAAGGACCCTGCATTCGGTGCAGCAGCTCCCTGGGCTTTGCATGAGGAGGTTTCCAGATCCGGCGGCCCTGGGTCCTCCTCAGGCCCCTTGGGAGATCCCTGCTGACCACACTCTGTTGTGAGGTGCTTCTGAAACTAAAATAGGTCCTCCTCACCTTTGCTACTTTTTAAGTCCTCATCCACTGGTGCCGCAGACCAGTTAACCTCGTGTGCTGTGAGCTGCTGGGGTCGCTCTGCAGACACTCTGCCAGGCCTCGTGGTAACTGACTGGCAGGGGTCCTGGCATCCCAAGGATGGGGATGAAGGGCGCTGCAGAGACTGTATGTGCTTCACAGGAGTCAGGTGTCAGGTCCAGATCTGCTGTCAGAGTGGGAACTCGGTGAGCCCTGTTTCCTGTGAAAAGAGGTGGTTTTGTCGTGTGGGCTGCAGGGGCTGGAGAAGACACCTGGGGTTGCAGAGCCTCACAGGCAAACCTGTTGTCCTCGAGTCCATGGTCTCTCTGAGGAGGGTGACCTGTCCCTCATTTACAAAAGACAAACCTGCGTCCCAGAGAGGTCGTGTGGCTTCTCAGAGGTTCAGGTGTCTCCTCCCACAGCTGGAGCTGCGAGTGAAGGAGTCTGAAGCTCTCTGGGGCAGTCAGCAGAGGAGCTGGGCACTTGCACAAGCCTGGCCCACAGGCTGCAGTTTCCATGGGCCTAAAGACGGCATCAGAAGGTGTCCCTGGAGAGACCACAAATTCCTCTGGAACACAAGAAGGATGCACACTGTGGCTCCTGGCTGCCGTGGTTTTTCCATCTTGGATGCCCCTGCTGTCCAGTCCCTCTGCTAACCTGGCTTGTTGCCGGGTACCAGGCAGCTTTTCAGAAACAGCAGGAAGATGACCTATTCAGCTCTTAAAATCTGGGTCCTCAAGATGTACTGAGGAGAAAACACAAGGGTGCAGAACTGTATGCACACGATGTTACACTGAGCAGGGGGTGAGGGTCTGTGTTCATACCTGCTCGTATTTGCACAGACAGACTCTGTGGTGATTGATAAATGAGCAAAAGTCACAGCCTCGGGTGGGGGTGGGGAGCAGCTAAGGCCTTGGGGTTTGCTTCTGGGGTGATGACAGCACTCTGGAATTAGGCGACAGTGATGGTTGCACAGCTGGGTGCACCGTTATCGAGGGCCACGTCGAGCATGGCTCAGCCAGCAGTGAACGCAGCTGCTTAAAGCAGGTGTTTCACTTGACTTTGAGCCTCTGCCACGTATATAACACGAGCTGGTCTTCGACCCTGCTCTGGATTCTGGGACTGAGGGCCCCTGTGAAGTTGTGTCTTCTGCAAAGTCTTCAGGGTGTGTGGGCTAGAGGGCCCACGGGAGGGCTGGCCTGAGTGTGTGCAGGGTCCTGGATCTGCTTGCAGGCGTTCGTCCTCAGGGGCTGCTGGCAAGGTGCCCAGGGGGCATCGGCAGGCTTTGCCATGGGCTCACGGAACAGACATCTGCCTGTTGGCACCACGCTGTGCCCAGCGGCCTCTGCTGAGAAAGGGCTGCTGCCGTGTGTGGGCACTCGGCTGGCGGGTGCTGTGAGGCTCACAGTGCCTGGAGGGCACAGAGCCGGGCCAGCTGAGGGTAGGGGCGAGGACCCATACCCCCCGCCCGGCCGCACATCTGGCACATCCGTGCCCTCCTCTGCTGTCGGGCCCAGCCGTGGGAATTGCTGAAGGAGGTCTGCTCTAAGTATGGGTTTTTCTGCCAACAGTTATTTTCAGCTGTTTGAATTACAGTTGTCCCTTCTGGTAACCGCTGTAGCGTCCTGTAAATATAGGCTGAATCACATCCCCAGGCAGGAAGGGTGGACGCGTGGATGGCTCCACTCCTGGTAGGGCTAGCGACCCTTGAGGCTTTAAGTGGCCGCTCGGAGGCAAGGGAGCCATCGAATGCAGCCCTTTCTCTCTGATTCAGTCTTGATACTCTTCCCACACCCTCTGCTCTGCTGGCAACCCCCCGGCTCCAACGTGGGTTGGAGAGCCGGCTTTTCAGACGTGTCCAACCCCATTCTGCCCCCGGCAATCCCGTCCTGCTCCTCAGACTCCTGAGAGGCCCTTTGTTTTCCTTGGAAATTGAAGGTTCACGTTTCATTTCATCTGACCTCTTGCCTATTTCATAAAAACGATTAAATGTGAGAGGGCGGGAGATGGGGACCGTTCTTCCTGGGGTTAATGTCCATGAAGCGGGTGGCCTGAATTGGGCTTAGCCCCCAACACAGTGTGCTGGGGCTGGTGAGATGAGACCCAGGGTGTTTCATGACTGTTAGTCTTGGGGTGTGGTGTCTGGACCACGAGCCAGCACAGCAGCCCCAGCTGGAGGTGAGGTTGAAGGAGATGAGGGCGGAGGGCAGGGCTGGCATCGGGGCCCCTGGTTCCAGGCTTCTGAAAGTGTGCCTCTCAGGAGAGACATCAACTCTATCTCCTGATGTTTCATGAAGCGATGGAGCCGTAGGACGGCTGCTCACAGCCTGCTCACAGCCTGCTCCCCAGTTGCTGAGCTGGAGCTGTGGCTTAACCACACTGTAGGAGGGCATGGTGCTGAGTCTTCAGCTGAGCTTCTTGTCTGAAGTCAGCACCTCAGGCCCGGAGGCAGGAGGCTCTGGACAAGACCTGCCTGGGGACCCGGGGAGAGGGAGCGAGGCACTCATCAGGGCCCCACCGTTAGCCCTTCTGGCAGTGACGCTGAGGCCTGTGACCCACGGAGGGCAGGACACAGTCCTGGCAAGGAAGGACTGTTCTCCCGCAACGGCCGGGGGGCGGGAGGCATGTTGCTGCAGGTTGGGGCGTGCTTGCCTAGCTGAGAAAGATGACTTCACTCTGCCCTGGCCTCACATGTGTCTGAGGCAGCAGCCTCGAGACACACCTGAGTGATTTCAGATCCTGGAGTAACCAAGTAAAAATGTTCCCCTCTAGTCAAAAATATGACTGCAGCCCTCCTGCCAGGCCCTCCCCGTGGGCTAGGCTGTGGGCACAAGGCCGGGAGGCTTGGCAAGAAGTCCTCCCACACGGGTTTGAGGCGGGAACAGCGAGTTCCGATTGGTGCTTTGTGAGCCGTCCCCCTTTGTGGCTTCTGCAAAAATGTAAGAAATCGGGCGGTTGGCTCTGTATTTCCCTTGACTCGGCATGTTCTTTATTAACCATCTGCCCAGGCTGGGTTGTCCTCCTCCCTCTTCTTCCCAAGAGGAGGAGCGAATGGCCTGCAACCTTCAGGCTGTTTGGAGTTGACATGGCCCCCCGGGTGGGAGGGGGCTGGGGCCAAGGAAGGAGAGAGCACACCCTCCTGGCAGCCTCTGCAGCTTGGCTTGGGGGATGACATTCAAGGAAGCCATGCTGGATACCCCGAACTGTGTTCCCTGCCCCTTCCGTCTTAGACTCACGCCCTCTTGGAGCAGCAGAGCACTGGCCCCCAGCCGCTCCCATGTACCTGGTCTACACTGCAGGCCCTGGAGTCAGTGCCAGGAGTGTCCCCAGAGGACCCATCCTCCTCTATCTTCCAGGCTGATCCTCACCACAAACCTAACCTCTCCTCTCCTCCCAAAGCCCCTCCTCCAGGAAGCCGCTTAGGATTTCCTGTTCTCTGACCAGAAAGACATCACGGTGTGTTGCTGGGGCTCGTGGGCAGTTGGGGTCACTGGATTTAGAGACGCTGCCTGCAGCGACATCATAGAAGCTGGCCTGGGGTGGCTCACCATGCGTGTTGACCCAAAGCTCAGCAGCCTCACTTCCAGGAGGAGCCCACAGAGAGGCACAAAGAGTAGGGGCCTGTGGGGAATCCCCTAATAGAGCAGTTGGGGGTCACATGGGTACGGAGGTCTGTCCCTGCAGGGTGCACTAGACATTGCAGAGTGACAAAGACCTGTCCCACACGGATGGCGCTCAAGATGCAGTAAACGGAAAGAGCTAGCCGTGAACCGCGCACACGCAACACAGACCGAACTCTCCCCCAGAGCCGCACATCGAAGCCCTAACCCAATCGTGAGGGTCTTCAGGAGGCAATTAAGGGTAAATGAGGTCACGGGAGGGGGCCTGTGTCCTTCTAGGAAGAAGAAGAGCCACCAGGGTACCCCCTCCACTGTGAGGAGGCCTCACAAGAATCCACACCCAGCACCAAGTGCAGCTCCAGCCCCAGGACGAAGAATAAACTACCTGTGGTCCTTTGCACAGCAGCTCCACCTGGCAAGCTAACACAGCTCCCCATTCCGCTCAAAATGAGAAGTGTTACCGAGTGTATCTTCTGCATTTGTGTCACGATGGTTAATCGTCCATGTCAGCTTGACTGCCGTGAGTGACGCCCACAGAGGCTGCGTCTGTGTTCATGTCTCCTGGAAAGATGGGCCTCTGGACCGGGGACTGGCCGGGGCCAGTCTCCACCACCCCACCGGCCAACATGTGCCATCAGCTCCATGTCTCTGGAGAACCTTCCCACACAGACACATGGGCACAAAACAGCCAGGAGAACCCCTGCCACACAGACCCGTGTTAGGTGCATGAAGCAGCCTGGGAAGGTTTGCGCGAGACATTCACTAGGGAGGAGCAGAACTGTCGGGGCATTTTCTTTCTGTTTTGTATATTCAATCCACTTGATCCAATCTGTTTAGTGTCTGCTCCCAACAGGTGCCGAGCACTTTCTCTGTACATTGACTGAATGAACAATCCAAAAGGAGGGAGTGAGTCTTCCTGACGCTGTCTTCACTCCTGCCACCTCTGGAGCAGTGTGCAGGCAAGCACCAAGGTCCTGTACCTAGTGGCATCTGCATCTAGCCTCAGAGGGAGTTTCCCTGGGCCTCAGGAGCCTGAGGACCAAGGAGGGACCTCTCTTAGCCAGCTCGGCCTCCAGGAAAGGGTAATCCCGGCTGAAGTGGCCTCTCCAGGCCTCAGGAAAGTCACCCTAGTGGCTCCTGGCCCCCTGATCTGCCTGGTATCTGTGGGTCTGAGGCTGGGCCCTGAGCACCTGGAGTGGGTTGGAGAGGGTGGTTCAGACTTCCTGGCTCCATGCCCCTTTGCTTTCTTGCTCTGGAGCCCCGGGGAGGTCGAGGGTGGCTCAGAAGGAGCGAACCGCTCCCTGGGCTACAGTGACCTAGCTGGGCCTCAGCCTGGCTTCTTCCATGTCCTGAAGCCATAAAGCTTCACTGGTCATTGACCTCAGAGGTCCCACCAGCAATCTAGACCCTGAATCTCGGTGGAGAATCTTGGGTGCTGCCCAGAACTGGCCACGCAGGACCTGGCACTGCTCACAGTGGGCTTTGACAGCATCTCAGCCAACTCTTTGGGGGAGCAGATCAAACATCTCACAGAACTTGGGCATGGCTTCCTCTTGGCAGAGAAAAGTGTTTCAGAGTTGACTTTATTTTCACTTTGAGGTGCTTTCAAGATTCATCTGTTTGAGGAAATTTTTAACAGAAAACACGGACGATGGTCTGAGTCTTGTCTTCTTGGTAAACTTGTTCAGCCTCCCGGCATGCATCACCCTCACATGAGGCTGGGAAACTGGGAGGGAACGCCATGCCTAACTTTTCAAATTAGGACTCTGTGCGTTGTGTGGTTGCACTGCTCATATTATCATGCTGGTTCCATCAACTTCTATTAACGCATGGTATTTTGTGTTGGGCCTCTTCTGCAGGGCAGACAGAAAAGAGCTCCTAAGACCAGATCCCCCACACACGGTGTTATTTATGTTTCTGTTTTTTAGAACTGGGGCCATAGCTACTTTTGTTTGCTGCTTTACTTAGAAATGCAGAGGGACATGACCCTGGGTTAGGCGATAAATATAATACCAAAAGCACACCCAGCAGAAGGAAAAATAGATAAACTGGAATTCATCAAAATGTGAAACTTCTGTGTATCAGGGGACACTATCAAGAAAATAAAAACCAACAGAATAGAATATCTTCAAGTCATATATCTTATATTTGTATCTAGAATAGAAAGAAAATTCTCACCAATGACAAAAAGGCAAAGGATATGAAGAGACATTTCTCCAGAGAAGATATTCAGATGCCAATAAGCGCATGAAAAGATGAAGACAACGAGAGACAAATGTGGAGAAACGAGAGCCTTCAGGTCCTGCCGATAGGAATATAACATAGCATAGCCTCCACGGAAAATAGTTCAGCGATTCCTCAAAAAGTTGAAATTATGGTTACCATATGACCCAGCAATGTCACTCCTAGCTATCTACCCAAAAGAAATGAGCACATGTGTCCACACAAGAACATTTACAGAGCGCAGTTCACAAAGGCCCAAGGTGGAAACAAGCCAAGTGTCCCTCAAGGATGCATGAATTTTAAAAATGTGGTCCATCTATACAGCGGAATATTATTCAACTGTAGATAAGAAATGAACTTGAAAATATAATGCTCACTGAAAGACGTCAGACACTGAAGGCCACACACTGTATGAGTCCACTTATATGAAGTGTCCAGACTATAGAGACAGACAGTAGATGAGCGTTTGCTGGGGGCTGGAGGGAGGAGGTTGTTTGGAATGGTGGTATTTCTTTCTGGGGTAATGAAAATGCTCTGGAATTAGATAGTGGTGGTGTTTCCGCAACATTGTGAATTTACTAAACACCCGAGGATTATACACTTTTTTAAGTGGTGTAAATGGTGAATCTTATGTTATGTGAATGTTATCTCAAGAAAGCACACAACACTTTTTAAGGCAAACGCTCAGGGAAGGAACAGGGGCTGGTGAAACACGCAGCTGGGTGATGCCACTCGGCGCTCCATGCTGACACCCCTCCATGGAGTGGGCAGGTGTCGGGGCCTGCAAGCTCCTCTGTCTTAGAGATCTTGCAGGGGAGGAGGGTGGTGTGGAAATACCCTCCTGGGGTGGGGATACCTTCTAGCTGCGTCCATGCTCACCTGCTCGAGGGGTTCCCAGGGGAGCAGGCAGGCACGGCCTGAGACAGTTCTCATGGAAAGAAGATACACCAACAGTGGTGACCGAGCGGTGGGTTATGGCTTTGGGGACTTTCCAAGGAAAATTTAAACTCTATCCTGCTGACCCCTGCCTTGTGGCTCCTTGTGCCTCCTTGTGTGCCAGGGCCAGCAACACACACTCCGTGCCCTGGACTTGGGGTGGGGAGTGGTCTAAAGAATTCTATGTCCAAGTTACCGAAAACAGTACCCAGGGGAAAACTAGAACAGTTCACCCTCTCTATCTGCGGTCTCACGTCCACGGATTCGGTTGAACTGAGGACTGAAGAGGATGCGGATACAGAACCCACAGACGTGGAGGGCCAGTGGCACTGGGCCATTTAAGAGGCCTGAGCCCTCAGACACCCAGGAATGACTTACTTTGTTTTGCTTTGGTTTTCGTCAAAAGAAAGCTTGTTGTCAAGCGCCCAGCCTTTCTGAAGCTCACATGAGAGGAGTTTACTTTGAGAGAACATGTTTTAAATTGAGAGGGAAGCCGGGCTGGAGGACTGGTGAGCTTGTTAGGGAGGGTTCTCCCAACTGGTGCTCCAGCCTGCCCCCGCCCGCAACCACCGCCATACGAGTTGAAGGTGCTCCTTCCCACCTTCCCAGCTCTCGATGGGCACCTGTGCCCCGCCTGTTTTCAGGTTTCCTTGGCTGGCTGCACACCTAGCTGACCGGTGTGTCTCAGCCCACCTGCCTGCAGCTGATGCTCACCCGAGCACCCTAGGGCAGCTTCCAGGCCTGTCACCTGCTTGGCAGATGTAGGACCCAAGGTGCTACTCTGCCATGAGGTGGTTATAAGTGAGTACTGCTAATAATAAGGGACCAGAGATTCTTAGAGTTTACCAAAAAGGGTGGCTCCACAGGTGTGATTATAAGGAGGCTTTGTCACTCAGTCAGCTTTTGGGGTTGGGGGAGGAGGCTGCTGGCCATCCCACAGCCCAACCTATGTGGAAGGCAGAGAGGCTAGGAAGCTGGTTAGTCCCTGGCCCTGATGTAGGTGGAGGCCACTGCCTGAGACCTGCTGACCACCATCTGCAGTTTGGTCAACCAAGAGCCAGCCTCGGGGTTGACAGAGCCTGTCCTGCTGAATTTGCAGGGGGGTGGGCGGGGGCAGGGGGCAGGCAGGCAACTAGCATCTCCTGTGGAAGAAGGAGGGAACAAAAGAAAAAAGAAAGAAAAATCAAGCAACTGGGAGCAGAACACAAGCACACAAGACACCTCTGTGCCGGTTAAAACGGATCTTGTCACCTGAGAAGCACAAGCCCCAGAAGCCGAATCTACTTCATGGACACAGTTCAGGGCCCCCGCCTGCCCCGGGACATGGAGCTCACAGGCACTGAGAAGGCCGCACCCCGGGAGCCCTGTAAACGGCCCTCAGCCCTGCTTCTGGGTGCTCTCCTTCCAGGCTCCTGACACTGGTCTGTGGGGGTCTCTGCAGATGGCACAGACAGTGGACCTGCCTCCCTTCCTCCCCAAGATGGCCCAGTGACCCAGGGCTACCAGGGCTTCCCTGCTGGGATGATTAGCAGAGACGCTTAGACACGTGCTGAGTGTCCAAGGCAAGCCCCCCAGAGCCTGTGCACTCCCTGCTAGAACAGCTGTGTCTGCCATCGGGAGGTGCCACACTCTAAAGAAGCCCCTTCTTCCCAGAAAGTACTGAAATGCAGGTTTACCTCTAGAAAGGGTCCTAGGACCACAGCTCCAAGAGGGGCCCTGACTGGCCTGAGCCCAACCCCAGCCCCACCCAAGACCTTGATAACGGAACCAGCTGAACCATTGCGGGGCAGGAAAGGACAGATGGCCACAGTCTGCAGGTGCCAGGCTCGCTTTCGACTCCCGAGCCATGGGTTCCTTGATCCTTAGAGCAGTTTACTGCTGGAAGGTCTTTAGGACTCGCTGCCCTATGCCTGACTCTGCACTTATTTTGAGTCATTTCTTTCAGTTCAGTTCAGTCCTTCAGTCGTGTCCGACTCTTTGCGACCCCATGAATCGCAGCACGCTAGGCCTTCCTGTCCATCACCAACTCCCGGAGTTCACTCAGCCTCACGCCCATAGAGTCACTGATGCCATCCAGCCACCTCATCCTCAGTCGCCCCCTTCTCCTCCTGTCCCCAATCCCTCCCAGCATCAGAGTCTTTTCCAATGAGTCAACTCTTTGCATGAGGTGGCCAAAGTACAGGAGTTTCAGCTTTAGCATCATTCCTTCCAAAGAAATCCCAGGGTTGATCTCCTTCAGAATGGACTGGTTGGATCTCCTTGTAGTCCAAGGGGCTCTCAAGAATCTTCTCAACACCACAGTTCAAAAGCATCAATTCTTTGGCGCTCAGCCTTCTTCACAGTCCAACTCTCACATCCATACATGACCACTGGAAAAACCATAGCCTTGACTAGATGGACCTTAGTCAGCAAAGTAATGTCTCTGCTTTTGAATATGCTGTCTAGGTTGGTCATAACTTTTCTTCCAAGGAGTAAGCGTTTTTTAATTTCATGGCTACAGTCACCGTCTGCAGTGATTTTGGAGCAAAAAATAAAGTCTGACACTGTTTCCACTGTTTCCCTATCTATTTCCCAAGAAGTGATGGGACCAGATGCCATGATCTTCGTTTTCTGAAAGTTAAGCTTTAAGCCAACTTTCTCACTCTCTTTTACTTTTATCAAGAGGCTTTTTAGTTCCTCTTCACTTTCTGCCATATGGGTGGTGTCATCTGCATATCTGAGGTTATTGATATTTCTCCTGGCAATCTTGATTCCAGCTTGTGTTTCTTCTAGTCCAGCGTTTCTCATGATGTACTCTGCACATAAGTTAAATAAGCAGGGTGACAATATACAGCCTTGAACACACTCCTTTTCCTATTTGGAACCAGTCTGTTGTTCCTTAACCAGTTCTAACTGTTGCTTCCTGACCTGCATACAGATTTCTCAAGAGGCCGGTCAGGTGGTCTGGTATTCCCATCTCTTTCAGAATTTTCCACAGTTTATTGTGATGCACACAGTCAAAGGCTTGGGCATAGTCAATAAAGCAGAAATAGATGTTTTTCTGGAACTCTCTTGCTTTTTCCATGATCCAGCAGATGTTGGCAATTTGATCTCTGGTTCCTCTGCCTTTTCAAAAACCAGCTTGAACATCAGGAAGTTCATGGTTCATGTATTGCTGAAGCCTGGCTTGGAGAATTTTGAGCATTACTAGCATATGAGATGAGTGCAATTGTGCGGTAGTTTGAGCATTCTTTGGCATTGCCTTTCTTAGGGATTGGAATGAAAACTGACCTTTACCAGTCCTGTGGCCACTGCTGAGTTTTCCAAATTGGCTGGTATATTGAGTGCAGCACTTTCACAGCATCATCTTTCAGGATTTGAAACAGCTCAACTGGAATTCCATCACCTCCATTAGCTTTGTTCGTAGTGATGCTTTCTAAGGCCCACTTGATTTCACATTCCAGGATGTCTGGCTCTAGATGAGTGACCACACCATCATGATTATCCAGGTCATGAAGATCTTTCTTGTACAGTTCCTGTGTATTCTTGCCACCTCTTCTTAATATCTTCGGCTTCTGTTAGGTCCATACCATTTCTGTCCTTTATTGAGCCCATCTTTGCATGAAATGTTCCCTTGGTAGCTCTAATTTTCTTGAAGAGATCTCTAGTCTTTCCCATTCTGTTGTTTTCCTCTATTTCTTTGCACTGATCCCGGAAGAAGGCTTTCTTATCTCTTCTTGCTATTCTTTGGAACTCTGCATTCAGATGCTTATATCTTTCCTTTTCTCCTTTGTTTTTTGCTTCTCTTCTTTTCACAGCTATTTGTAAGGCCTCCCCAGACAGCCATTTTGCTTTTTTGCATTTCTTTTCCATGGGGATGGTCTTGATCCCTGTCTCCTGTCCAATGTCATGAACCTCATTCCATAGTTCATCAGGCACTCTATCAGATCTAGGCCCTTAAATCTATTTCTCACTTCCACTGTCATTTCTTTAAAATCCTCTTTAAACTTCCTTTGATTCTGGAACCAGCCCTGATAAAAGCAACCATGATGCCAGACCAGCGCCTGGCGCACAATCAGTGTGTGGCCCTCAGGTGTCCCTGGAGCCGTCCCACCATGCTTCCTCCCACAGGGGCTCAGCAAGCCGAGGGGCTGCACTCATGGGGGAGATGGCAGCTAACAGGACGGCTTCCTTTGAGGAAAACAGGGTGGGGGGTGGGACGGTGGGGGCCAAGACGGAGCATATGGAAGTGACATCTGAATCCCTGCAGCCTAGCGAATCAAATGAGCTGGGAGTGGAGAGAGCTGAGTGCCTGGGGTTGGGGTGGGGGGACCTTCCACGGAGTTCTGATCACTGCAGGAACTGAGTTTATCGGGGGCACTGAGGGAAAACAGTCTAAGGAGACATGTCTTGAGGCTTCAGGACAAAGCCTGTGAGGAAAGAAAACTGCAGGAGTTTCAGATTCCTTTGCAATATGTGGCACATTTTGTTTTTCAGCTTATGTGGCAGACTTTTTAAATGTTGACGTTTCCAGTGTCTCTAAGAATAGACTCGTTCTGACTTGTGTTTGATCCAGCAGTGCAGCTCTTCCGGGAGGTTTGCATGTCTGCTTAATCATGGGCAGGGGAGCTGCTTGGCCTTAGCTACCCTGGACAAGCTCAGACTGGAGGCAGTATTTGCGTGCAGCTGGGTGATGGCTAGTCAAAGGCCCCGTGTGAGCTTCTTAAGCCGTGCGGTACGTGTCCCTGAAAGGTAGAGGGCCGTTCTCGGCCGCTCCCCTCCCCTCCGTGCCCCTCCGCCCTCTCATTTCTGCGTCTGGACTTCCTTTCACTTGTTGGATTCTTCTACGCAGAAGCCAGCAGTCTGCTCAAACCACTGCCTGTGCTGTGGGTCTGGGTGCTCCTCCAGTGACCATGCAGCAGTCATGGGGGCTCTCTTGTGATCCCAACAGCGATCAGACTCATTCCTGAGCTCTTCCTTCTCTCCATGATGCTAACTCTGCTAGGAGGAAAGAAGACCGCCTCAGCTTGTGTCTGAAGAAGCTGAGTCAGCAGCACAAGACGGAGGACAATGGACCCAGCTTATTGGATGGCAGGCGGGGTGCCTGGAGTGGCCTTCTCCTCCCCGCAGGCCTAGCCTAACCAGCAGGAAAAGCTGAGGACACTCCGCTGATCACCAGGGCAGGGGCTTTCTGTCAGGCGGGCAGAATGCACCTTGGTTTCTACATTTGTCTGGAGCTTCCCAACCTGAGCAGTTACAAGAACAGAGGGGAGTGGGTGGATCCTGTAGTGTGGCCTGTAGGCATGAGGTGTCTGGGTGCTGAGGTCCGGCACGGCCTGGCCAAGGCCACAGCCACCTGCCTCCCACACTTTATTTGAGGGCTTTTTATTGTCTCATTGATCTGTGTCTGTTTTGTGCCAGTACCATATGGTTTTGATTAGTATAGCTTTATAACAGCCTGGACTCAGGGAGCATGTTACCTTCAGCTCTGTTCTTCTCAAGATTGTTTTGGCTATTCAGGTTTTCTGTGTTTCCATACATATTTTTAAATCACTTGTTCTAGTTCTATGGAAAGTCTCATGGGTATTTTGACAGGGATTGCATTACATCTGTAGATTGCCTTGAGCAGTACGGTTATTTTCACAGTATTTTGACGACTCTTCCAATCAACAGTGTACGTTTCCTTCTATCCGTGTCATCATCAACTTCTTTTGTTAGTATCTTCTAGTTTTCCAAGCACAGGTCTTTTACCTCCTTGGATTTATTCCTATATATTCTTTTTTGATATGACTATAAATGAGACGGTTTGCTTAACTTCTCATTCTGATAGTTCATTCTCAATATATAGAAATGAAACAGATTTTGAATATTAATTTTGTATGCTGCAAACTTACTGAATTAATTGATGAGCTCTAGTAGGTTTTTGATGGCATCTTTAGGATTTTCTATGTAGAGGATCATGTTATCTTTAAATACTGACAGTTTTCTTTCTTTCCAATTTGGATTCCTCTTTTTGCTCTTTCTTGCCTGCTCCAGTTAGGACATCTAGTACGATGTTGAATATAACTGGTGAAAGTTGGCAATCTTGTTTTCTTCCTCATTTAGGGAAAGTGGTTTGAGCATTTCACTGTTGAGTATGATATTAGGTGCGGGCTTATCCTATATGACTTTTCTTCAGCTTAGTTCAATCACTCAGTCATGTCCGATTCTTTGTGACCCCATGGACTGTAGTATGCCAGGCCTCCCAACATCACCCAGAGTTTACCAAACTCATGTCCACTGAGTCGGTGATGCCATCGAACCATCTCATCCTCTGTCGTCCCCTTCTCCTGCCTTCAATATTTCCCAGCATCAGCGTCTTTTCAAATGAGTCAGCTCTTTGCATCAGGTGGCCAAAGTATTGGAGTTTCAGCTTCAACATCAGTCTTTCCAATGAACATTCAGGACTGATTTCCTTTAGGATGGACTGGTTCATTTCCTTGTAGTCCAAGGGACTCTCAAGAGTCTTCTCCAACACCACAGTTCAAAAGCATCAATTCTTCAGCACTCAACTTTATAGTCTCTCATATCCATACGTGACTACTGGAAGAACCATATCCTTAACTAGACAGACCTTTGATGGCAAAGTAATGTCTCTGCTTTTGAATATACTATCTAGGTTGATCATACCTTTTCTTCCAAGTGTCTTTTTATTTCATGGCTTCAGTCACCATTTACAGTGATTTTGGAGCCCCCCAAAATAAAGTCTGCCACTGTTTCCACTGTTTCTCCATTTATTTGCCATGAAGTGATGGGACTGGATGCCATGATCTTTGTTTTCTGAATGTTGAGGTTTAAGCCAATTTTTTCACTCTCCTCTTTCACTTTCATCAAGAGACTCTTTAGTTCTTCCTCACTTTCTGCCATAAGGGTGGTGTCATCTGCATATCTGAGGTTATTGATACTTCTCCCTGCAATCTTGATTCCAGCTTGTGCTTCATCCAGCCCAGCGTTTCTCATGATGTACTCTGCATAGAAGTTAAATAAGCATGGTGACAATATTCAGCCTTGACATACTCCTTTTCCTATTTGGAACCAGTCTGTTGTTGCATGTCCAGTTCTAACTGTTGCTTCCTGACCTGCATACAGATTTCTCAAGAGGCAGATCAGGTGGTCTGGTATTCCCATCTCTTTTAGAATTTTCCACAGTTTATTGTGATGCACACAGGCAAAGGCTTTGGCATAGTCAATAAAGCATGTCTGACTCTTTATAGCAGAAATAGATGTGTTTCTGGAACTCTTGCTTTTTTGAGATCCAACAGATGTTTGCAATTTGATCTCTGGTTCCTCTGCCTTTTCTAAAACTAGCTTCAACATCTGGAAGTTCACGATTCACATATTGTTCAAGCCTGCCTTGGAGAATTTTGAGCATTACTTTGCTAGTGTCTGAGATGAGTGCAATTGTGCAGTAGTTTGAGCATTCTTTGGCATTGCCTTTCTTTAGGATTGGAATGAAAACTGACCTTTTCCAGTCCTGTGGCCACTGCTGAGTTTTCCAAATTTGCTGGCATATTGAGTGCAGCACTTTCACAGTGTCATCTTTTAGGATTTGAAATAGCTCAACTGGAANTTCTTTGGCATTGCCTTTCTTTAGGATTGGAATGAAAACTGACCTTTTCCAGTCCTGTGGCCACTGCTGAGTTTTCCAAATTTGCTGGCATATTGAGTGCAGCACTTTCACAGTGTCATCTTTTAGGATTTGAAATAGCTCAACTGGAATTCCATCACCTCCACTAGCTTTGTTCGTAGTGATGCTTTCTAAGGCCCACTTGACTTCACATTCCAAGATGTCTGGTTCTAGGTAAGTGATCACACCATCGTGATTATCTGAGTCGTGAAGATCTTTTTTGTACAGTTCTGTATATTCTTGCCACCTCTTAATATCTTCTGCTTCTGTTAGGTCCATACCATTTCTGTCCTTTATTGAGCCCATCTTTGCATGAAATGTTCCCTTGGTATCTCTAATTTTCTCGAAGAGATCTCTAGTCCTTCCCATTCTGTTGTTTGCCTCTATGTCTTTGCACTAATCACTGAGGAAGTCTTTCTTATCTCTCCTTGCTATTCTTTGGAACTCTGCATTCAAATAGATATATCTTTCTTTTTCTCCTTTGCTTTTCACTTCTCTTCTTTTCACAGCTATTTGTAAGGCCTCCTCGGCCAGCCATTTTGCTTTTTTGCATTTCTTTTTCTTGGGGATGGTTTTGCTCCCTATCTCCTGTACAATGTCATGAACCTCTGTCCATAGTTCATCAGGCACTCTATCAGATCTAGTTAAATCTATTTCTCACTTCCACTGAATAATTAGCGATTTTATTTAGGTCATACCTGAATGGTCTAGTGGTATTTCCTAGTTTCTTCAATTTAAGTCTGAATTTTGCAATGAGTTCATGATCTGAGCCACAGTCAGCTCCCAGTCTTGTTTCTGCTGATTGTATAGAGCTTCTCCATCTGTGGCTGCAAAGAATATAATCAATCTGATTTCAGTGTTGACCATCTGGTGNTCCCTTGGTATCTCTAATTTTCTTGAAGAGATCTCTAGTCTTTCCCATTCTATTGTTTTCCTCTATTTAATGCTTATCTCTCCTTGCTTTTCTTTAGAACTCTGCATTCAAGTGAGTAAATTTTTCCTTCTCTCCTTTGCCTTTCACTTCTCTTCTTCTCATAGCTGTTTGTAAGGCCTCCTCAGAAAACCATTTTGACTTTTTGCATTTCTTTTTCTTGGGGATGTTCTTGATCCCTGCCTCCTGTACAATATCACGAACCTCCATCCATAGTTCTTCAGGCACTCTATCAGATCTAATCGCTTGAATCTATTTCTCACTTCCACTGTGTAATCGTAAGAGATTTGATCTAGGTCATGCCTGAATGGTCTAGTAGTTTTCCCTACTTTCTTCAATTTAAGTCAGAATTTGACAATAAGGAATTCATGAATCTGNAACCTCCATCCATAGTTCTTCAGGCACTCTATCAGATCTAATCGCTTGAATCTATTTCTCACTTCCACTGTGTAATCGTAAGAGATTTGATCTAGGTCATGCCTGAATGGTCTAGTAGTTTTCCCTACTTTCTTCAATTTAAGTCAGAATTTGACAATAAGGAATTCATGAATCTGAGCCACAGTCAGCTCCCAGTCTTGTTTTTGTTGACTGTATAGAGCTTCTCCATCTTTGGCTGCAAAGAATATTATCATCTGATTTCGGTATTGACCACCTGATGATGTCCATGTGTACAGTCTTCTCTTGTGCTGTTGGAAGAGAGTGTTTGCTATGACCAGTGCGTTCTCTTAGCAAAACTCTTTGCCAAGTCTTTGCCCTGCTTCATTCTGTATTCCAAGGCCAAATTTCCCTGTTACTCCAGGTATGTCTTGACTTCCTACTTTTGCATTCCAGTTCCCTATAATGAAAAGGATATCTATTTAGTGTTAGTTCTAGAAGGTCTTGTAAGTCTTCACAGAACCATTCAACTTCAACTTCTTCAGCATTATTGGTCAGGGCATAGACTTGGATTACTGTGATTCTGAGTGGTTTGCCTTGGAAACAAACAGAGATCATTCTATTTTTTTTGAAATTACATCCAAGTACTGCACTTCAGACTCTTTTGTTGACTATGATGGCTACTCCATTTCTTCTAAGGGATTCTTGCCCACAGTAGTAGATATAACTCAGTCATTAAATTCACTCATTACTGTCCATTTTAGTTCATTGATTCCTAAAATATCGATGTTCACTCTTGCCATCTCCTGTTTGACCACTTCCAATTTGCCTTGATTCATGGACGTAACATTCCAGGTTCCTATGCAATATTGCTCTTTACAGCATCAGACTTTACTTCCATCTCCAGTCACATCCATAACTGGGTGTTGTTTTTGCTTTGGCTTGATCTCTTCATTCTTTCTGCTCTTAGTTCTCCACTAATCTCTAGTAGTATATTGGGCACCTACTGACCTGGGGAGTTCATCTTTCAGTGTCCTAACTTTTTGCCTTTTCATATTGTTCATGTGGTTCTCAAAGCAAGAATACTGAAGTGGTTTGCTGTTCTAAATCACTTTGGACAAAGAATGTTCAAAGTGAAAGTGTTAATCGCTCAGTCATGTCAGACTCTTTATGACCCCATGGACTGTACCCTGCTAGACTCCTCTGTCCATAGGACTTCCCAGGCCAGAATACTACAGTGGGATGGCATTCCTTTCTCCAGAATCCCTTCCTGACCCAGGGATCTCTCCTGCATTGCAAGTGGATTCTTTACCATCCGAGCCACCAGGGAAGTCCAAACTACAGTTGTGCTCATCTCACATGCTAGCAAAGTAATGCTCAAAATTCTCCAAGTTAGGCTTTAACAATACGTGAACCAAGAACTTCCAGATGTACAAGCTGAATTTAGAAAAGGCAGAGGAACCAGAGATCAAGTTGCCAAAATCCTTCGGATGGTAGAAAAAGCAAGGGAATTCCAGAAAAACATCTACTTCTGTTTTCTTGACTATGCTAAAGCTTTTGACTGTGTGGATCACAACAAACTGGATAATTCTTAACGAGATGGGAATACCAAACCACCTCACCTGCCTCCTGCAAAACCTGTATGCAGGTCAAGAAGCAACAGTTAGAACCTTACATGTAACAATGGACTGGTTCAAAAGTGGTAAAGGAGTATGTCAACGTTATATATTGTCATCCTGCTTATTTAACTTATGTGCAGAGTACATCATGCGAAATTCTGGCCTGAATGAAGCTCAGATTGGAATCAAGACTGCTGGGAGAAATAACAACGTCAGGTACATAGATGATACGACTCTAATGGCAGAATGCAAAGAGGAACTAAAGGGCCTCTTGATGAAGGTTAAAGAGGAGAGTGAAAAAGCTGGCTTAAAATTCACCAGTCAAAAAATTAAGATCATGGCATCCTGTCCCATCACTTCATGATTAATAGGTAGGGAAAAAGTGGAAACAGTTGCAGATTTTATTTTTTGGCCTCCAAAATCACTCTGGACTATGACTGCAGTTATGAAATTAAGACATTTGCTCCTTGGAAGAAAAGCTATAAGAAACATAAGCAGTATGTTCAAAAGCAGAGAGATCAATTGCCAACAAAGGTCCAATTAGACAAAGCTATAGTTTTTCCAGTAGTTATGTATGGATGTGAGATTTGGACTATAAAGAAGGCTGAGCCCTGACAAATTGATGCTTTCAAACTGTGTTGCTGGAGAAGATGCTTGAGAATCCTTTGGATAGCAAAAAGCTCAAACCAGTCAATCCTAAAGGAAATCAACCTTGAATTTTCATTGGAAGAACTGATGGTGAAGCTGAAGCTCCAATACTTTGGTCACCTGATGTGAAGAGCTGACTCATTGGAAAAGATTCTGATGCTGGGAAAGATTGAGGGCAGGAGAAGGGGGCAACAGAGGATGAGATGTTTGGATGGCATCACCAGCTCAATGGACAGGAGTTTGAGCAAACTCCAGGAGACAGTGAAGGACATGGACACCTGGCATGCTGCAATTCATTGTATTGCAAAGATTTGGAGACGACTTAGACTGAACAATGTTTCTTGATTTTAAACCTCTAAATAGAGCTTTCTCTGCTTATTAGCTGTCTAGAGGTAAGCTGGCCCATGTGACCTTTTACTATAATTTACTTACACTCCTAATGTCAGTAGTCCCAGATTTCAATTTTTTCCATTGCAATACGGGCTTAAATCTTTTAACACTAATATTGAATAAACTCTGGAATGACTTTGAGCTGTAGATACTGACCATGGTAACCTTGAACCTCCCATAAATTGGGGAAAATCTCTAAAGCAACCAAAACAAAGCTGCTCCTGACTTTCTAAATATAATGTTTGTTTGACTCCTTGACTTTAATTGTGAAGTCTTGTTGTTTTTCCTTGACTGGTTTGCCACTATTATTTGAAGTTAACCTTTTCTCTGCTTAGTTGAAAAGCATTCTTCAATGTATTAAAAGATAAAATTGCATTCCTTCTAATTAAATCTTAAGATATGTCTAAAAAGCAAAAATACATATACATGTTAATTTTCCTAAATTATGATCAAGGATGATGAATCCTCCCTTTAACTATTTGTCTTTCCTTCTCTGACAATAAATTAAGCATGTTTCTTAAACTCTAACATCTTTAGTTGTGTCTCATCAATCTTTACTTTTATTTTGGAGTCTTTCTAACCTTTTGCATTCTGTGAATGTGCCTTTTAAAAATTAAAAAGTTACACGTATTTTTTGTAACAAAATCAACCATTATAGAATAGTATAAAATAACAAAAAAAGTTCTACTGTATTTTCCTTACCCCAAACTACTTCCTAGAGGTAATTATTATGAAGTTTGATAATGGAATGTTGAGAATGTCTCTAGACTGTTTTCTCTAAATATAAACATTCACACATTCATACATATGTTCTAAGATTTGTATTTTTTGATTATTATTGTATATGCTACAAATAAACACTGAGTGAGTGAATGAATGAGTGGATAAATAATCTCATGAGATACTTGAATATTTTTTTAAAGAGAGCTATGATTTTGGAAAACTTATATTCTTCTTTTCTGTGTTATGTTGATTTAGTATAATACCATTCTAAACTTTTAGAAAAAAATATTGAATACACACATTAGAATTAATTCAGACAAACTGTTGACAACTGATAATCTATATTTTTGTCCTCAAAAAGAATGTTGTTTTGTGCTTAATATTTGTAAATTATTCAAGTAGATTCAAAATGCAAATTAAAAAAATAACAGCAGTATTAACAGAGGTATATCATTTAAATCATGCTGTCATTTTAATAGGCCACTTTTCTAAATTTACTGCCTTTTTCTAAATAGACCAGTTTGACATATAATTTTGACTGTAGATCCTGTGTAGTCTACTGCAGTATTTCCTATTAAAAAACCATGAGACAAATGGAGACTCTTCTACTGTGCTTTTGCCAGTTATGAGCAAATTATATCCATTAGGCTTATCACATATGTGTAATATCTCTTTGGAATTTATTCTATATATATCAAAACATTAATTTTGAAATGTTAAGCTTCTTTAAGTGCCTTCACATTCATAATGCATGAGGTGCCTTCAACCAAATATATATTCAGTTCCCAGCATTATTGGTGTTTCTAATTTCAATAACTATAATATTATCACCTTTGGACTTTTATGGCATCTTTCATCCGTGGATCTTAAAGGGCTTTACAAACATTAATTCACACAACATTCTTGTGAGGTGCAGAAATATCATTAACCCCATATTACAGATGAGGAAACAAGCACAGAAAGGTTAATAATACGCACACTATTTTCTACTTGTACAGCGCCTTTGATTCTAAATACACTGGAACGTTTATTATACTGGTATACTGGAGAACAGAACTAAAACGGGCTTACAGGCTTACAGATTAACTCATGGAAGACTGTTACACCATAGCATGTATTTCTAGAAATGGCCCCCTTAGTATAGATTGATAATATAATACTGAATTAAATTCAAATAGTTTTCAGTTGTAATTGGGAATCATGAACTCAGATTTTTCCTTAGTTTTCTCTCTAGTTGGAAAGTATGATGCTTATGCAACATGGGCCACAGACTATATAAAATTGTATGTTGTATTAAAAACTTAAATAATACCTTAAAATGAATTAACAGATAATGACACGATACCAAGCTTCTTCCTGGATTTTTTTTTTTTTAGGCATTAATGGTTTAGTCATTTATATTAAAAATTGTAAATAAACAACTTACATTTCATCATATATTTTTATGGTGTTAATCATCTTCATTAGTTTTCTTTCACAGTTAAATGCTAGTTTTAATACTTTTCCTTTCTATGTTGCTGTCGTTCAGTTGCTAAGTCATGTCTAACTCTGTGACTCCATGGACTGCCTCACGCCAGGCTTCTCTGTCTTTCACTCTCTCCTGGAGTTTGCTCAAACTCATGTCCATTGAGTCGGTGATACCATTCAACCATCTTATCCTCTGTTGCCACCTTTTCCTCCTGCCCTCAGTCTTTCTGAGTCAGCTTTTCATATTATGTGGCCAAAGTACTGGAGCTTCTGCATCAGTCCTTCAAATGAATATTTGGGGTTGATTTCCTTTAGGATTGACTGGTTTGATCTCCTNAGGTCATGATGGAGAGTTCTGACAAAATGTGGTCCACTGGAGAAGGGAATGGCAAACCACTTCAGTATTGCTGCCTTCAGAACCCCATGAACAGTATGAGAAGGCAAAAAGATAGGACATTGAAAGATGAACTCTCCAGGTCGGTAGGTGCCCAGTATGCTATTGGAAATCAGTGGAGAAATAACTCCAAAAGAATGAAGAGATGGAGCCAAAGCAAAAACAACACCCAGTCGTGGATGTGACTGGTGATGAAAACAAGCTCCAACCTTTCTTATGTTTAGGTGTGTTCCCTCTATACCCACTGTGGAGAGTTTTTATCATAAATAGATGTTGAATTCTGTCAAAAGCTTTTTCTGCATCTATTGAGATGATCCTGTGATTTTTATCCTTCAAATTTATGAAAATGCTACATCACATGAATTGATCTGTGAGTGTGAAACCATACTTGCTTCCCGGGGATGAATCCTGTGTAATCGTGGTGTATGAACTTTTTAATATATTGTTGGATTCAGTTTGCTAACATTTTGTTGAGAATATTTGTGTCTATGCTCATCAGAGATATTGGCCTATAATTTTCTTTTTTGATAGCTTTTGCTTGATGAGTCTTGCTAAAAATTTATCAATTTTATTTATCTTTTCAAAGGACCAGCTCCTAGTTTCATCTGTTCTATTTTTTAAGCCCCTATTTTATTTATTTCTGCTGATCTTTATGATTTATTTCCTCCTACTAACTTTGAGTTTTGTTTGTTCTTTTTTGTAGTTCCTTTGTGTGAAAGGTTAGATTGTCTGAGATGTTTCTTGTTTCCTTAGATAGGCTTGTATTACTGTAAACTTCTCTCTTACATTTGCTGTGTCCCATAGATTTTGGATCGGTGTGTTTTTATTTTCATTTGTCTCCAAATAGTTTTTTTATTTCATCTTACTAAAGATCCATTGGTTCGTTAGTAGTATATTGTTTAGCCTCTACATGCTTTTGTCTTTTGCAGTTTTTTTTTTTTTTTTTTTCTTGTAGTTGGCAATGCAGTGGCACCCCACTCCAGTACTCTTGCCTGGAAAATCCCATGGACGGAAGAGCCTGGTGGGCTGCAGTCCATGGGGTCACTAAGAGTCGGACACGACTGAGTGACTTCACTTTCACTTTTCACTTTCATGCATTGGAGAAGGAAATGGCAACCCACTCCAGTGTTCTCGCCTGGAGAATCCCAGCAACGGGGGAGCCTGGTGGGCTGCCGTCTATGGGTCACACAGAGTCGGACACGACTAAAGTGACTTAGCAGTAGCAGCAGTTGGTTTTGTAGTCTCATAGCATAGTGGTAAGGAAATGGCAACCCACTCCAGTGTTCTTGCCTGGAGCATCCCAGGGATGGGGGAGCCTGGTGGGCTGCCATCTATGGGGTCGCACAGAGTCAGACACAAGTGAAGCAACTTAGCAGCAGCAGCAGCAGCATAGTAGTTGGAAAAGATGCTTGACATATTTTCAATATTTTTAAATTTACCAAGACTTATTTTATGGCCCAGCATGTAATCTATCCATGTGCGCTTGAAAAGAATGCATATTCTGATGCTTTTGGGTGGAATTATATAAGTCCATGTAATCTAATGTGTCATCCTAAGACCAGTTTCCTTAATGATTCTCCGTCTGATCTGTTTATGTTGTTTTTGTTTAGTTTCTCAGCTGTGTCTGACTCTTTGCAACCCCATAGACTGCAGCCTGCCAGGCTCCTCTGTCCATGGGACTTCCCAGGCAGGAATACTGGAGTGGGTTGCCATTTCCTTCTCCAGGAGGTCTTCCCAACCCAGGAACTGAACTCACGTTTCCTGCATTGGCGGGCGGATTCTTTGCCACTGAGCCACCAGGGAAGCCCCTGTTGACATTAGTGGGATGTTAAAGATCCTATTACCCTGCTACTGTCGGTTTCTCCCTTTACGTCTGTTAATATTTGCTTTCTGTATTGAGGTGCTACTGCGTTGAGTATGTATATATCTACAACTATTATATCTTTTTACTTGGGTGATACCTTGATCATTACTTAATGTTGTTGTTACTTGTTACAGTCTATCTTAACATCTATTTTGTCTAGTATTCTTATCTTGGCTTTATTTCCATTTCTGTTTGCATGGAATAAATTTTGTCTATACCCTTTCAGTCTGTGTTTTTAGATATGAAGTGAGTCTCCTGCAGCATATACATGGCTCTTGTTTTTGTAGGCATTCAGCCATTCTGTATGTTTTGATTGGAGGATTTAGTCCACTTGCATTGAAAGTAATTATTAATAGGTACATATTTACTGCCATTTTAGTTAATTTTGAGTTGTTTTGTAGCTCTTTTTTGGTCCTTTCTTCTTTTGTTCCCTTGTCTTTTGATAGTACCTTTAGTGTTATGTTTGGAAAACTTTCTCTTTTGTTTGTATTATAGGTTTTTGGTTTGTGGTTACCATGGGGGATGATAAGTTGTTGATCTTGCAATTCCAAACACATTTAAACAACTGCAGTTTTACCCCCTTCCCCCCACAATTACCATTTGACATCACGTTTTACATATTTTTGTTTTTCTATCCCTTACCTACCTATTGCAGATACAGATGATGTACTAATTTTGTCTTTTAACTTTCCTACTACCATTATATGTGGTAGGTTCACTATCTTTCCTATATATGTGGTTTTACTGGTGAGCTTTTTTCCTTTCGTAGTTTTCATGTTTCTAGTTGTAGTCTTTCCTTGTTTGCTTAAAGAAGTCCTTTTAATATTTCTTGTAAGGCTGGTTTCATGGTGCTGAACTCTTTTAGCTTTGGCCTAGCTGTAAAACTTTTGATCTCATCAGATCTGAATGAGAACCTTGCCAAGTAGAATATTCCTGGTTGTAGGTTTTTCCCTTTCATCACTTTAAATATATGGTGCCACTCCCTTCTGGCTTGCAGAGTTTCTGCTGAAAAGTCCCTTGTGTGTTGCTTTTGTTTTTGCCTTTAATATTAATGCTGCCATTAATATTCTATGCCATGAATATTCTCTTTATCTTAATTTCTGCCATTTTAATTACAAATTATCTTGGTGTGGTCCTCTTTGGATTGATCTTGTGTGGACTTTCTACTTTCTGGACCTGGATGTCTGCTTCCTTTCCCAGGTTAGGGAAGTTTTCAGGTAGTATATCCTAAATGTATTTTCACCCCTTTTTCTATTTCTGGGACCCCTTTGATGCAAATGTTAGTACAGTTGACATTATCCTAGAGACCTCTTAAACTATCCTCATTTTATTTTTTTCTGTTCAGTTTGAACCACTCTGATTTCCACTACTCTGTCTACCAGCTCACTGATCCAGACCTGTATCATTTAATCTGCTGTTGATTCCTTCTAGTGTATTTTCATTTTAGTTATTGTATGTCTCTGATCATTCTTTATATTTCCTTGCTCTTTGCTTAAAACTTCTAACTTTTCAATCTGCTCGTCCATTCTTCTCC
This sequence comes from Neotragus moschatus, assembly GCA_006410615.1. NCBI lineage: Eukaryota > Metazoa > Chordata > Mammalia > Artiodactyla > Bovidae > Neotragus > Neotragus moschatus. The sequence goes on from SJYA01002785.1 coordinate 72,471, forward strand.
CAAGTTCTTTGATTATTTTGATGAGCATTGCCATGAGCTATTTACCAGGTAAACTGCTTATCTCTACTTCTTTTGGTTCTTCTGGGTTTTGTTTTTTTCTCATTTGGAATCTGTTCCTCTATTGCCTCATTTTGCCTAATTTGCTTTTTTTATTTCTGTGTATCTCATATGTTGGTTACATTGCTTAGAGAAGCAGCCTTTTTTAGGAGATGTCATATGTTCCTCACAGCACACATCTCTCTGGTCGCCAGAGCTATATACCGCATGAGGGCTTGTGGGCCCTTCTGTTGCGGCAGGATGGCCCTATGGGCAGTCTGGTAGGTGCAGCTGGCCCCGTCTGCTGGTTTGCCATGCTCTATTCTGGGTGGAGGCTGCTGGCCTCTGGGTGCCAGAGCCAGGTCACAGGGCAGCTGGCTGCAGAGCCCTGCCTGCCTGAGGTCTAGGGCTTACTGTTGGGTGGAGCCTGGCTCCAGGGTGGATGGCTGCAGAACCAGATTTCCTGGATCTAGTGTTGGCCTGTTGGTAGGTAGGTTCTCCGGTATCCCAAAGCTGATACTGGCCTGCTAGTGAGTGGGACTTTCTCCTTGGGCAGCTGACTGAGGATTCTAAGGTATCTGAGAGCTGCTGTTGGCTTTAAGGTGGGTGATTCTGGGGACCAGCGGTCCACAGGTTAGTTCTGGCTCACTGGTGGTTGAAGCCAGGTCCTGAGGCCTCTCACTGAAAGGCCACTGGGGTTTCATAGCAGATTTCATCCCACTGTTGGTGGCGGAGAGTGAGGTGAGAGGGTTGACAGCTGGATCCTGAGATATCCTGAGACTATGGCCAGCTTGTTGATGGCCTAAGAGCTGATAAGGCAAGCTGGAGCAATCCTATGGCCAGTGTCCACCCACTGGCGGGTGAAGCTGGGTCCTGGAGTCTCTAGCTGCAGTGTTCCTAGGGGAACACTGGATGTAGCTTCAGTGTGTGGTGCCAGGGCCTTCTGGTGGAGAAGGTGTTTGCCAGAGTGGCTGTGGACTCAGGGGGTCTTTAGGTAACCCGCATGTTGGTAGGTGGGGCTGTGTCCCTGCCCAGCTCCCAGTGCTGGTACCTTCAGACTGTTTGGCAGGGGATGGGCTGGTCCTGAAGCTAATAAGCTAGAGGGAGAAGTCACAGATGGCACTTTCTAGTGCTAGCGTCCACATGACAGAATGCATTTCCCTAAATGACTGCCACCAGCATCTGTGTCCCCAGGGTGATCTGAAGTCACCTTCTATCTACTCAGGAGACTCTCTGAGATCCACAGGTGGGTCTACCCCAGTCTCCTTTCATATTGCTGCTTCTGGGTTCTGGATCATGTAAAATTACATTGTGTCTTAATTAAGCTTGATTATATTGTCATCTTGGGTCTCTTTGACTTCTTCTTACTTAGAGTTCCTTGAGCATGGGCACTTACATTTGCACATTTCATCACATTTGGGAGTTCTTAGCCATTATTTCTTGAAATAGTCCCTCCACCCTTTTCTCCTGCTGCTGCTGCTTGCTGCTGCTAAGTCGCATCAGTCGTGTCCAACTCTGTGTGACCCCATAAACGGCAGCCCACCAGGCTCCTCCATCCCTGGGACTCTCCAGGCAAGAACACTGGAGTGGGTTGCCATTTCCTTCTCCAGTGCATGAAAGTGAAAAGTGAAAGTGAAGTCACTCAGTTGTGTCCGACTCTTAGTGACTCCATGGACTATAGCCTACCAGGCTCCTCTGTCCATGGGATTCTCCAAGCAAAAGTACTGGAGTAGGTTACTATTGCCTTCTCCACTTCTTCTGAGACTGTAACAAACTACATGTCAGTTTGCTTAATGGTGTCCAGGTGATTGCTTAGGCTCTGTTCACTTTTCTTTAATCTTTTGTTGTTTTTCCTCAGAAAGGATAATTTCTACTGTCCTGCTTTCAAGTTCACTAGCTCCTTCTTCTGCCTGCTCAAATCTGCCTTGGAATCCCCCATTCACTACTTTCCATTATTGTAATTTCATCTCCAGAATTTCACTTTAGTTTCCTTTTAGGTTTTCTGTCTCTCTATTGATATTTCCATTTTGTTCACACATTGTTTTCTTGACTTGCCCTATATCTTTTTGTTTGTTTTTAATCATGTCTTAGGCCATTGTTTTAAAGTCTTTGTCTAGTAAATCTGCCATCAGGTTGTTTCAGGGACCGTTTCTATTATGATTTTCCTTTGATTGGGGGCACACTCTTGTTTCTTTGTAGGCTTTGTGATTCTCTGTTGTTGAACAATGGGGATTCATAATGTGGTAGCTCTGGAAATTAGATTGTATCCCTTCCCCAGGATTTGCTACAGTTTTTTCTTTTATTTTTTTAAAATTGTCATAGACTGTCTTTATGCTGAGTATCAGCATTAAAGTGTGAACTTAACGTCTCCTAAGGTCCTTTCTGAGCCTTTCCTTGACCATGCACAGTCACTTTCTTTCTCTACATATGTAGCTGTTTTTAATGTCCTGGACTTTAAGCTTTGGCTCCCAAAATGGGAAAAGGTGAAAAGTAAAGGGAGAGAAAGGGTGCCAGTCCTCTCACTCTCTGGGATGTTCCTTCAGGTGGAAGGGGAGGGGCTTGCAACAACACAGGGAGGTGCAGCAATAGCCACCCACCCATCTACACCTTTGTGATGAGAAGGATCAATCAGTAGTCAGGGCAGACACCTGATGTTTGGAGGACAGGTCCCACAGACTGCTCCAGGATCAGTGCACAGCTGCCTGCCAAGGTTCTGGGGTGGACTGGGTAGCTGCTACTGTGCTAAGAGTTCAAATTACCCAGAGTTGACTACTATTAGCATCCAGCTCTTCCCTTGGAAGTTGAGCCTTCAACAGACTCTCAAGTTCCAAATTAGTTACATCAGACAGACTCTGCCCCTGCAGTTGTTGTCCAGGTGGGGGGCCATTCCTGGTGTCGCTGCTCCACTGTCACTGCAGAATCCAGTCAGGCACATTTAAACCTTGCATCTATTGTTAATTGTCTTAACCTTTCAACCATTCTGTTGGTTGCCTGTAGAGCTGAGTTTAGGGAGGTGATTGTGCTTGAACTTGGCATCCGACATTTGCCTGGTAAATATTGTTGGGCCAGTTTGGCTGATGGCAGGATTGCTGTGGGCTCATCAAAACCACTAGTGAAGCTCTCGCAGTAGCCTGCATGTCATCCAAGAAGCTGACGTGTGACAAAATGAATTGATGATTCATCTCCAAGGCATGTGTGGGAGCTTTGTGTTTTAGTTAGTTCTTTACACCATTTGATTTGCTCACCATCTCAGACTTCCTGGGGTCACACATCAGAGAGGTGGTGGGAGGAAAGCTGCAGAAAAGTCAAGACTTACCTGACGCTCTGAGTGTTCAACGCAGCCTGACTTGTGCTTCCCCGCTGCCCCCGATCTGTGCGCTCACTGTCCTCTCTGTGCTTTTCCAGAAGAAGCTGAGCATTGCAGCTTCGGGGCAGGCTCGCTGTCCAGGCGGCGGCGCCCACTGGCCCTGCGGGAGGACGGCCCCCGCCGGCGCACACACCTGCACATCGGCCTGCCGCACGACTTCCGCCCTGTGTCCTCCATCATCGACGTGGACATTGTCCCCGAGACGCACCGCCGCGTGAGGCTGTACCGGCATGGCTGCCAGAAGCCGCTGGGCTTCTACATTCGCGACGGCACGAGCGTGCGTGTGGCCCCGCAGGGGCTGGAGAAGGTGCCTGGCGTCTTCATCTCCCGCATGGTGCCTGGCGGCCTCGCTGAGAGCACCGGGCTGCTGGCCGTGGATGACGAGGTCCTGGAGGTGAACGGGATTGAGGTGGCCGGGAAGACACTGGACCAGGTCACGGACATGATGATCGCCAACAGCCACAACCTCATTGTGACGGTCAAGCCCGCCAACCAGAGGAACAACGTGGTGCGGGGCAGCCGTGCCTCAGGCAGCTCCGGCCGCTCCTCGGACAGCACGGCCAGCCGCCACAGCCTGCCTGCGGCCCACGTCCTGCAAAACTTGCCCCCAGACGAGATGGAGAGCGATGAGGAGGCCGACGTGGTCCTCGAGGGCGTGCTGGAGCCCCGGCTGGCACCCAGGCCACCTCCAGGCAGCCTCGCACGCGTCAACGGTGCGGGCCTGGCTCCCGGCCTGCATAGCCCCGGGCGGGAAGGCAGCGTCCAGAGGCTTCTCAGCTCCCTCCGCTCTGACCCCCGCCACAGCCTGGCCCTGCCCCCGGGAGGGGTGGAGGAGCACGGGCCGGCGGTCACCCTGTAGGGCCAGGCACCAGACAGCTCAGTTTACCAAGGAGAAAGAAATACTTCTAAAATTTTATTCCAATTATAAAATAAGAAAAAATTGTCTACTTCACTCCTCCTATTTGTTGTTTTTACTTATCCCTCCCTTTTCGTCCATAACCCTATTCTTTCTTTCAACTCATGAATAGAAAACAACTTTATAGAGTTTCTCTGTAGAACATAAAATACACACACATGCACAGTATACTAGCCCAGGTGCAGGGTCCAGCACCTTTATGAAGTGGTAGAAATGACCTAAGTGCAGAAAATATTTCATTTTTAAATTTTAAAAACATAACTTTTTTAAAATGAAGTCTTTAAATTACTTTTGTACTGGGTTGGCCAAAAATCTCATTCGGGTTTTTCTATAAGATGCTATGAGAAAGCCCAAAGAAACTCTTTGGCCAAACCAGTAAATAGTCCTCATGTTTTCACTGTGCTTCCTGCCGACTTGCACTGATCCTGCTGATGGGCTAGAAGTCTGTGAAGACAGAATGCAGCAAGAAGGCAGAGACTGGAATTTAAGAGCAAGTGCACCCAAACCTGTACTAAGCATGACTGCAGAGGACGGATTTCAGAATTTCAAGTTTGTAATCCTGTCTCAAACAGCCAAGTGGGTGTTGAACTCCCACACCTCGCTGGGAAGAGAGAACCCATGTGAGGTGGTCATGGTGGTTGTGGCGGGAGACTCGCCCTGTGGGCAACTTTGTGAGACCTTTGAAGGTGAACTTAACTCTGCAAGAGAGTGGAAGGTGCAGCTCACCATCTGTGATCAAAAGCCATTATCTACTCTGAGATAAACACCAGTCTGTTCCTGGGACTGTGACTCTGGGAGTGGTTATGATGTGTTTCCATGAGGAATGGTGGCCAAGCCAGCCACACGTCACTCGGGCCTCTGAGAGGTCTCAGCCATTCAGATGTATGCATTCTGCATTTCTGCTTTTAAATGACAAGTCACATGAAATGTAAAGATTTTTAACACAGAGTAAATTCATTATCACTTCCCTTTGATATTTGACCAATATTTACATATTTAGTAATCTTAAAGGTTTATTCATATTTCATCCAAATTTTATATGAAGTGTATTTTTTGCTTGAACCCAGTGTTGAGGAGAAAATGTTACACTTATCCTTTGAAAACTGAACTTTCACCCAAAAAAGTTTCCATGTAAATACAGGTAGATGTATTTTTGTAGGTTGCTCTTTGGGAAACTATGCAGCTGCTTCTCCTATGGTCTAGCACCCCCTGCTGGTCAGTGGCAGAACTGACTTTATGGATGTCAGTTTGATAACAGATGTCAGTGTATCAGAATGTTTTTATTTCTCCTGAATTCATTAAGTGAAAAGAAAATTATTTTTCTCTTGGAAACTATTTATTTGACATAAATAGCTTTTACTGAATAGCTGTGGTCTCCTGCACCTTTGTTTTTGTTATTTGTATGCCAGGATCACTGTCTGTATTGGTCCTAACATATAGGGAAGACCAAGGATGCTCCCCCTCTGAGGTCTAGGACCCCCAAGTTTATGGGCTCCAATGAACTGTATGAGCATTTTGGGGCCCCAGGAGTAGGAAGTATTTCTTTTACTATGACAAGTGTTATAGAACCAAAACTCTAAGGCAAACTTTCTATCACTAAGTTATTGCTGGTCACTGAATAGCTTCTCAGAAAACAAGGTGTGTTACCAAGAAGGAAAGTTATATTTCTTACCGTATCTTAAGTTGTTAAACAAATGTGAATAATTTTTTAAAGGAAAAAAAGGCTTATGCTGAGATTTGTGTGCTATTGTTCATAATTTTAGGAGTTACAAATTGTCTTGAGCAGCTGCTTGAGTGTATTTTTCTACCTAAGTCTATATTTCTACAATTTTCTTCTTATAAAAAAGAAAAAGACAAAAAAAACCTATGTTGTATACACATGAAAGTTTTCTTGGTTTTTATATATCAAAGAATAAAAACTCTTTCTTTGCTTTTAATATTTTCCAGCTGGTTCTAAATATCAGAGACCATGTGTGTTAGCAATCAGCAGAGATAAACTTACCCTCAGGATGAAACGCCTCTAATGTTTACCAAGTGCCTCTCGTGTGCCAGGTTTGTTCCCTTGATGCTCATACATTCTTCACAGGCAAGCAGCAATAGCCCCATTTTACAGAAGGAAAAATGGGCTCAGACTGAAGTAGGCAGTAGGGCATTTCAAATGACAAATTGCACTCATATTTGACAGGAGGTGGTTGTGTCTTAGGTCCAGGACCTTCTTGGAACTCAATATGAAACATCTTTTCTGAAAAACTAACCATGCAGCTTTTTGAAAATATACCCTGGTTTGAAAATTTTCCAGTAACACTTATACATTCAGTACTGTCAATGATAAACACATCAAGATCCACTCATGCAGTAAATTACAAATGTCAAGGTGATGGCAGCAAGCACCAACAATTCTTGGAAGAAATAACACATATGCTTTACCAGCATGAGGCACCGCACTACACCCTCCCTGACACACTGGGCTAGACAGCCCTTTCCATTGGGAAGGAACACCAGCAGCGCTTCTAGAGTGACCCCACACCTGTGAGGGGCAGCTGGGGAGGCAGGTACTGAGTTGACTCAGGGGTGGGGTCAGAGATGCAGGGGAACATACCTGGCTGACCAGCTGGGAGTGCAGGTCACGTGACCTAGTAGTTAACGCATGTTGCCAGCCCCAGAGCCTGCAACACCTCGGGAGAACCAGCCTTGCAGCTGACAGGGAGACCCTATCCACCAATCAATGGTTATGTAGCGTCTCAGTTTTACAGAGCAGCCAAAGACTGGCAGTGACATCTCGTGGTGAGTCACAAAGATGTCTGGAAAATGCTGGTACTAAGATCCTAACTTAACATCGGGTAACCTTCAAAAAGTGTTTCCTGGCGGGCAGAAATACTATTCAGTGATTAACTTTTCTTCCAACACCACACCTACTCCTTTCTGCCTCTGACATCAACTTGCTACATATTTCTTATGCCAAAGACCTCCCAGGTCAACACACAAGTTCCTTTTCCATGTTTCCTCATTTATCTTATTTTCTTCAGGATCTTCATAAAAAGATAACTTTCAGGGATTGAGAAGTTTGCTTTACCAGACAGTTTCCTAAGGAATGGTCCCCTCTCCAGGAAATAAGCACTGTTTTCCACATTCCCTTTCCCAGGGAGCTTTGTAAGGAAACATTTCTTGAGTTGAACCCTCTTTACCCCAAGCTAGTGTGCTGGGGAAAGAGCTCTCTCCACACAAGTGTTGCTTCTAGTGGATTGCGTCAAGCATACCAACACGTGTTTCACGGCAAACCGAGGGTCTGTGTTATTGCTCCAGAACCAAATCACAGTCTTCATACAAGCCCACCCACACGAACTGAATATAAACTGAAGCAACTACCAGGGAAACACTGCAAATTCCACACAGAATGGAATATTACTACACACACACACACAATGGGCTATTACTACACACAAACAATGGGATATTACTACACACACACACAATGGGATATTACCATACACACACACACAATGGGATATTACTACACACACACAATGGGATATTACTACACATACACACAATGGGATATTACTACACACACACACAATGGGATATTACTACAAACACACACAATGGGATATTACTGTATACACACACACACACACAATGGGATATTATAACCCCCCACAATGGGAATTATAATCATTACTTTGTAATAATTTTACTATACACACACAATGGAATATTACTACACACACACATAATGGGATATTACTATATACACATACACAATGGAAATTACTATACACACACAATGGAAAATTATTACACACACACAATGGGATATTACCACACACACACACAATGGGATATTATCACACACACACACAATGGGATATTACCACACACACACACACAATGGGATATTACCACACACACACAATGGGATACTACCACACACACACAATGGGATATTACCACACACACACAATGGGATATTACCAAGCACACACACAATGGGATATTACCACACACACACACAATGGAATATTACCACGCACACACACAATGGGATATTACTACACACACATAGTGGAATATTACTATGCACACACACAATGGGATATTACCACACACACACACAGTCATAAGAACAAAAGGAGTCAATGCCATTTGCAGCAACACGGGAGAACCTAGAAAATACACTTAGTGAAATAAATCAGATGGAGGAAGACAAATATTATAATGATATTTATTTCTAGAATATAAAACTAATGAATATATATATCAAAACCAAAACAGACTCACAGATAGAAAAAACAAACTAGTGGTTACCTCTGGGGAGACGGAAATGGAGAGGAGCATGTTAGCAGGATGGGACTAAGTTACAGAAACTACTGTGTATAAAATTCATAACCAGCAAGGATATATTGTACCACACAGGGAATTATAATCATTACTTTGCAATAATTTTTAATGGGGTATAATCTATAAAAATATGTATTCACTATGTGGTACACTTGAAACTAATGTAATATTGTAAATCTATACTTCAAAAAAAGCAGCAAAAGAAAAATAACTTATACACAAGAGAAGCTACATAACACCATCAGCAGTATTTTCAGCAGAAACTTTGCAGGCCAGTAAGGAGTAGCACAGTATATTCAAAGTGCTGAAAGAAAACATTTCCAACCAATAACACTCTCTTGGCAAAGTTACCATTCAGAACTGAAAGAGAGATAAAGAGTTTTCCAGACAAGCAAAAAGTAATGGAGTTCATCACAAGTAAACCAGTCTTACAAGAAATGTGAAAAGAATGATTTTAAGCTCTAATTAGTAAAAGGAAAATATATGAAAGTCTAATTCTCACTGAAAAAGGTAAAGGTAGTGGATTGTTGTGGTTGTTAAATCACCAAGTCATGTCCAACTCTTCAGGACCCCATGGACTGCAGCACACCAGGCTTCCATTTCCCTCACCATCTCCCAGAGTTTGCCCAAATTCATGCATAACTCGAAATTATGAGCCACGCCATTTAGGGCCACCCAAGATGGATGGCTCATGGTGAAGAGCTCTGACAAAAGATGATCCACTGGAGAAGGGAATGGCAAACCACTCCAGTATGCCAGCTGTGAGACCCCATGAACTGTATAAAAAGGCAAAACATGGATTTATCACTTATAAAGCTAATATGAAGGTTAAGAAACTAAAGTAGTAAAAATAACACTTAACTACAACATATACATAATAGAAAGGAATCTAAGAACACTAAAGAAAGTCATCAAACCACAAGGGAGAGAGTAAGAAGAAGCAGAGAAACTACAAAACAGTCAGAAACCAGGGAACAAAATGAGAATGTATATATACCCATCAATAATAACTTTAAATTTAAATTGGTTGAATTTTCTAATCAAAAGACAGACAGACTGGAAAAAAAAAGACAGTGGCTAATGGATTTAAAAAAAAAACAAACGAGACCCATCTATATGCTATCCATACATCAGAGGTAAGAACACACATAGGCTGAAAACGAAGGGGTGGAAAAAGATGTTCCATGCAAATGGAAACCAAAAGAAAGCTGCAACAGCTATACTTTAAAACAGAATAGACTTTAAAACAAAGTCTGTGATAAGAGACACAAAGGGCATCCCACAATGACAAAAAATCTACAAGAGGATATAACATTTGTAAATATTTATGCTGGAGGAGGAAACGGCAAGCCACTCCAGTATTCTTGCCTGAGAAATCCCATGGACAGAGGAGCCTGGAGGGCTATAGGTCAGACACGACTTGGCAACTAAACAACAGGAAGTACTATTTATGCACCCAACACAGGGGCCTCTACATATATAAAGAAAATACTAACAGGCCTAGTATAAGTATAGGCATATAATTTTCATTAATGTATTTACATAAATGCATATACATACAAAGGAATACTACTCGGCCATAAAAAAGAATAAACTCTTGCCATTTGCAACAACATGGATGGGTATGGACCACTTAGCATGGACCTGAGGGCACCATGCTAAGTGAAGTCAGTCAGACACAGACAGACACTCTGATCTCACTTATGAGTGGGTCAACTGGATTTAATCACATTTTCCAACTGGTAACTCTGTTAGATGACACACCCCTTGTATTTTTAAAGAACTGAGTGAACACATCAATTTTAGAAAATGTGTAAAGTACAGAAAAACACCAAGAAGGGAGTCATGGCTCGTCTTGTCACGTGCACATCACAGCTGACCCTCACCGGCCCGTATGCCCAGAGCATTAAGTGAAAGCAAATACATGAGGCCTTTGGACACCCATGTTCATGGCCGCCTTGTTCATGGAAGAACGGGTAAACAGAAAATGGAAATACATACAACAGAATATCATTCAGCCTTTAAGAGGAAAGACCCTCTGACACACACCACAACATGGATGAATCTGGAGGACACTGTGCTCAGTAAAATAAGCCACTCATAAAAGGACTAGCACTGAATGGTTCCATGTAAAGGGGATCCCTAGAGTAGGCAACGGAGAAGGCAATGGCACCCCACTCCAGTGTTCTTGCCTGGAGAATCCCAGGGACGGGGGAGCCTGGTGGGCTGCCGTCTATGGGATCACACAGAGTCGGACACGACTGAAGTGACTTAGCAGCAGAGTAGGCAAAAATCACAGAGAGACAAAAACTAGAATGCTGGGTTCTAGGGGCTGGGGGTGGTGATATGTGGGAGTCAGTGTTGAATAAAGACAGCATTTCAATTGGGGAAGATAAAAATGTTCTGGCGACTTGCCTGGAGGTCCAATGGCTAAGACTGTGCTCCCAGTGCAGGGGACCCAGGTTTAGTCCCTGGTCAGGTATCCCACATGCCGCAAGGCAAACCAAAGACCCCGTGTACCACAACGAAGACCCAACTCAGTCAAACAAATAAAATGTTTTAAAAGTCCCATCAACCCATAAGATGAATATTTTTTACCCTGTTCTGTAGCTGGATGGTGGTGGCAGTGGCTCAACAATGTAGAAGCATTTAATGCCACCAAACTGTAAACTTAAGTACGGTTAGGGTGGTAACTTTTATATTCTGCATATTCTAACACAACGTTTAAAACTGGGGGGAAAAGGAAAGAAGTCCAAACTTCTGGTCTTAAGCCGTGGAGGAATATGCTTTGGACTCTGAGCTGATTTGTTCATTCAGCTCCTTCCCTGTCTCCAGGCTGCCTGGGTACAAACATCCTTTTGCACACACACTACCCTGTTGACCTGTGGTTTGATAACTGGCAAAGTGTGGAGCATAAATCACTTTGGGGTCCGTGCTTGAATGGGCCTTAAAGGTCCCATGACACTTTCCTGGAGTACATTAATTTCCCAACAACAAATCTAAGGACAACACTGGTCCTTCCAGATCAAGAAACAAAGAAGTAGCTGATTGAAGGGTCATTTGACTTCCCTGGTGGCTCAGACGGTAAAGCGCCTGTCTACAACGTGAGAGACCTGGGTTTGTTCCCTGGGTTGGGAAGATTCCCTGGAGAAGGAAATGGCAACCCACTCCAGTACTCTTGCCTTGAAAATCCCATGGACGGAGGAGCTTGGTGCAGGCTACTATCCATGGGGTCACAGAGTCAGGCACGACTGAGCGACTTCACTTTCACTTGAAGCATTCCGCGCGGAAACAGACACAGCGAGGTCGAGGGACAAGAAGTGACTTGAATGTGATATTTCCTAAATGAATGCAGAATTCAGTACCCAAGGAAAAGCATGGAATGAACCCCAGACCCCTACAACAAAAACGGGACTCATGCACCACTCATATTCCAACTGTTTAAAAAAAAAAAAAAAGTTATTTTCATACTTCCCTGATAGCTAAAGGTTAAAAATCCGCCTGCCAGTGCAAGGGACGCAGATGGTTCCACACGCGGAGGGACAACTGCGCCCACGCACCACAACTGCTGAAGCCCAAGTGCCCCAGAACCCAGGCTCGCCACAAGCTTCCCGATGAGAGAAGCCAGCGACCGCAAGGGAGAGCAGCCCCCTCACCACATCGAGAAAAGCCTGTGTGCAGCAAGGGAGAAACAGCGCGGCCACTAGACAAATAAATGACGTGTCACATGTGCTTGGCACAAGGCCAGCCAGCACGGCGACCAGGGCAGTACCAACACCCACCTTGGGAGGGCAGGCAAGCCGGGAGGTGGTCCAGCCGCCCGGGGCCGAGCGGGGCTCGGGGCCTCAGGCTGTGGGGTCTCCCGGAGCCGGATGCGGAGGCACAGACTGGGATTCTCCTCGCACCTGAGGGGGTGAGACCAAGGCGGCTCCAGGCCGCGGGGCGCACCACTCACGAGCGCTCGGACCTGACCACCGGCCCTTCAGGCGGGGCGCTCTCTCCCCGGTGTCCGCAGCAGGGCCCGCCCAGTGGCAGGCTGCGGGCGGAGACACCCCAGCCCCGTCGGTGATCCGCTTGGGCGGCTGCACTGTCCAGCTCGGTCCATGGGGTCACTAAGAGTCAGACACAACCAATTCACTTTCATGCATTGGAGAAGGAAATGGCAACCCACTCCAGTGTTCTTGCCTGGAGAATCCCAGGGATGGGGGAGCCTGGTGGGCTGCCGTCTATGGGGTCGCACAGAGTCGAACAAGACTGCAGCAACTTAGCAGCAGCAGCAGACAGTGGAAACAGTGTCAGACGTTATTGTTTTGTGCTCCAAAATCACAGCAGATGGTGACTGCCGCAGTGAAATTAAAAGACGCTTACTCCTTGGAAGGAAAGTTATGACCAACCTAGATAGTATATTGAAAAGCAGAGATATTACTTTGTCAACAAAGGTCCGTCTAGTCAAGGCTATGGTTTTTCCGGTGGTCATGTATGGATGTGAGAGTTGGACTGTGAAGAAAGCTGAGCACTGAAGAATTGATGCTTTTGAACTGTGGTGTTGGAGAAGTCTTTTGAGAGTCCCTTGGACTGCAAGGAAATCCAACCAGTCCATCCTAAAGGAGATCAGTCCTGGGTGTTCATTGGAAGGACTGAAGCTGAAGCTGAAAACTGCAATACTGTGGCCACCTCATGCGAAGAGTTGACTCACTGGAAAAGACCCTGATGCTGGGAGGGATTGGGGGCAGGAGGAGAAGGGGACGACAGAGGATGAGATGGTTGGATGGCATCACCGACTCGATGGGAGTTGGTGATGGACTGGGAGGCCTGGAGTGCTGTGATTCATGGGGTCACAAAGAGTTGGACACGACTGAGCGACTGAACTGAACTGACTGAAACTAACTCAAACTGAGCGACTGAACTGAAACTAACATTTCCTTATTACAGAACAAACCTTCAGATAAGAGTCTTGAAGACCTTCTGATGAGAGCTGATGAGTTTGTGGATGTGTTGGATTATATCTTAAACACTGCTGTCATTTAAACACTAAGATATGGTCATATGTTCAAATTACCAAGATATATGGATTTTTCACTAATCTATCCAAATGTTCAGATGCCAACTGAACTTGCAACAATAACAAAAAAAGCTATTTGATCTATTTACTATCTTTTCATTTCAGGTTAGATTTTGTAACCAGCACCTGGCAAAGAATAAACCTTAGGATCTACACCTCTAGAGCAGTTCATGCTTTCAGTCTGGGGCAGTGTAACGCCAGCTCACAGGTGGGCTCAGGTGAACCATACAACGACCAGAAGCTATGTAAACACAGACCCACATCACACACGTGTGCAAACTCCATGATCCTCCAGTGACGAGGGACTGAGCTACTGAACTCAAAGTGTCCAACATTAATTAATGGCCGAGATTCTGACAACTTTTAGAAAACTCTAATACACAATACAGTAATAAAAACATTTATACAAAACATCAGAGTGACTTCTTTAGGCTCACCCTTTTCTTTTAGAGTTTAGGTTTGCAACAACTCCACATGATTGTAGTGAAAGTGCATCTCACACTCTAACCCACTGAAGTGAGGCAGACACAGACCTGCACACACTTGATGTGTGTACTGCATTCTGAAAGCTTCAGAAGGTCTCAAGCTGAAGCACTTGCTTCAACAAGCTCCGCAGTTGAAGCACTTCACCTCGTTTTATTGGGACTCAGGTTCCCCTTTGCATTTTATTACCATCTTTCTTCTCCTGGACATGTCACTCTCAATCAAGATAAGCTCTGAGAGGCAGACAGATGTACACAGCACACACCCAGGAAAATCTGGACCAAAGGTACTATACTGCTTTAAGAACAAAAGTCCATAACATCACCCCTACAGTGAAATATTTATACAAGGATGTTACTGATGCTCTTAGGTGTGCACACAAATAGTGTCTCAGACATGATAAACCACTATTAGAAGATTGTAACATTGCCAAATGTAGGTAGCAGCTTAACTTTTCCAACATATATTAAATTTTAAGTTAAAGAAAATTAATCATTCCAGGAAGATCCTGACCATAAGGAACTCATGAAGAAATATAAGACAATTTCCTAGATTCTTATGCTATTCTACATAGTTTTGAGGCAAGAAGTATATGCTACACACACACACACACGCACTCAGTAAAGCAACTGGAGATTCATTCCACTTCCAAGACAAGAATAGCAGGACAATTAAGGGAGGAGACTGGTCCCTGCCCAGACCTCATATTTCTCATTCTCAACGTCAGGAGACTTCCGTGACCACATATGAGGAAAAGTGCCTCCACCCGGAGGTCAAAGAGGAGTGATGCTAACTAATGACAGGCTACCCACAGGCCTCTTCAGTAGAATCCATCTTGGCTAAGAGATGCGAGTGAACACACGGGAGGATCCTCAGTTCAATTCAACTGCTCAGTTGTGTCCACCTCTTTTCGACCCCATGAATCGCAGCACGCCAGGCCTTTCTGTCCATCACCAACTCCCAGAGTTCACTCAGATTCACATCCACCGAGTCCGTGATGCCATCCAGCCATCCCATCCTCAGTCGTCCCCTTCTCCTCCTGCCCCCAATCCCTCCCAGCATCAGAGTCTTTTCCAATGACTCATCTCTTCCCATGAGGTGGCCAAAGTACTGGAGTTTCAGCTTCAGCATCATTCCTTCCAAAGAAATCCCAGGGCTGATCTCCTTCAGAATGGACTGGTTGGATCTCCTTGTAGTCCAAGGGACTCTCAAGAGTCTTCTCCAACACCACAGTTCAAAAGCATCAATTCTTCGGTGCTCAGCCTTCTTCACAGTCCAACTCTCACATCCATACACGACCACTGGAAAAACCATAGCCTTGACTAGATGGACCTTAGTCGGCAAAGTAATGTCTCTGCTTTTGAATATGCTGTCTAGGTTGGTCACAACTTTTCTTCCAAGGAATAAGCGTCTTTTAATTTCATGGCTGCAATCACCATCTGCAGTGACTTTGGCGCCCCAAAAAATAAAGTCTGACACTGTTTCCACTGTTTCCCTATCTATTTCCCATGAAGTGATGGTACTGGATGCCATGATCTTCGTTTTCTGAATGTTGAGCTTTAAGCCAACTTTTTCACTCTCCTCTTTTACTTTCAAGAGACTTTTTAGTTCCTCTTCACTTTCTGCCATAAGGGTGGTGTCATCTGCATATCTGAGGTTATTGATATTTCTCCCAGGAACCTTGATTCCAGCTTGTGCTTCCTCCAGCCCAGCGTTTCTCATAATTTACTCTGCATGTAAGTTAAATAAGCAGGGTGACAATATACAGCCTTGATGCACTTCTTTTCTTATTTGGAACCAGTCTGTTGTTCCATGTCTAGTTCTAACTGTTGCTTCCTGACTTGCATACAGGTTTCTCAAGAGGCAGATCAGGTGGTCTGGTATTCCCATCTCTTTCAGAATTTTCCAGTTTATTGTGATCCACATAGTCAAAGGCTTTGGCATAGTCAATAAAGCAGAAATAGATGTTTTTCTGGAACTCTCTTGCTTTTTCCATGATCCAGCAGATGTTGGCAATTCGATCTCTGGTTCCTCTGCCTTTTCTAAAACTAGCTTCAACATCTGGAAGTTCACGGTTCACATATTGCTGAAGCCTGGCTTGGAGAATTTTAAGCATTACTTTACTAGTGTGTGAGATGAGTGCAATTGTGTGGTAGTTTGAGCATTCTTTGGCATTGCCTTTCTTTGGGATTAGAATGAAAACTGACCTTTTCCAGTCCTGTGGCCACTGCTGAGTTTTCCAAATTGGCTGGCATATTGAGTGCAGCATTTTCGGAGCATCATCTTTCAGGATTTGAAATAGTTCAACTGGAATCCCATCACCTCCACTAGCTTTGTTCGTAATGATGCTTCCTGAGGCCCACTTGACTTCACATTCCAAGATGTCTGGCTCTAGGTGAGTGATCACACACCATCGTGAGTATCTGGGTCGTGAAGGTCTTTTTTGTACAGTTCTGTGTATTCTTGCCACCTCTTCTTAATATCTCCTGCTTCTGTTAGGTCCATACCATTTCTGTCCTTTATTGAGCCCATCTTTGCATGAAATGTTCCCTTGGAATCTCTAATTTTCTCAAAGAGATCTCTAGTCTTTCCCATTCTGTTGTTTGCCTCTATTTCTTTGCACTGATTGCTGAGGAAGTCTTTCTTATCTCTCCTTGCTATTCTTTGGAACTCTGCATTCAAATGGGTATATCCTCCCTTTTTTCCTTTGCTTTTTGCTTCTTTTCATAGCTATTTGTAAGGCCTCAGACAGCCATTTTGCTTTTTTGAATTTCTTTTTCTTGGGGATAGTCTTGATTTCTGTCTCCTGTACAAGTCACAAACCTCCATCCATAGTTCATCAGGCACTCTGTCTATCAGATCTAGTCCCTTAAATCTACTTCTTACTTCCACTGTATAGTCATAAGGGATTTGATTTAGGTCATACCTGAATGGTCTAGTGCTTTTCTCCACTTTCTTCAATTTCAGTCTGAATTTGGCAATAAAGAGTTCACAATCTGAGCCACAGTCAGCTCCCGGTTTTGTTTTTGCTGACTGTTTAGAGCTTCTCCATCTGTGGCTGCAAAAAATATAATCAATCTGATTTCGGTGTCGACCATCTGGTGATGTCCATGTGTAGAGTCTTCTCTTGTGTTGCTGGAAGAGGGTGTTTGCTATGACCAGTGCATTCTCTTGGCAGAACTCTATTAGCCTTTGCCCTGCTTCATTCTGTACTCCAAGGCCAAATTTGCCTGTTACTCCAGGTGTTTCTTGACTTTCAACTTTTACATTCCAGTCCTCTATAATGAAACGGACATCTTTTGGTTGTTAGTTCAATATACAGCCTGGATCCTGAAAGATACCAAATATGGATTGCGAACCAGGCAAATTAAAATGATTGGCCAAAGGAAACCCAGAAGTGCCCCACGGAAGTAATTCAGACTGCCACCAGGGTACAACTCAGGGACTTTTGAGTCCACCCTTTGTCTATCCACATGTACTGTATTCTCTTCCTCCTAATAAAAACTTCACTTGCTTCACCACTTTCCATCTATAGAAACTCTGTTCTGCAAAGCTGAAGGGTCAGTGCCCTGGTCACTGACCACTGGCCTAGTGGATCGGATCTGGTGCTCTCACCACTGCGACCCGGCCTCAATTTCTGGCTGGAAACCCAAGGCCTGCTCCAACCTGTGGCAGGCCGAGGCCACCCCAGATCAGTTTGAGTTACAACCAAATGCTCTGGACTGAGGTGGACCTTATATTAGAAGGCAAAAGACCCAAGGTTACCCTCTAGTATATAATGTATTCTGAACTCTTTGAATCTGTCTAGTTTAAATTGAAGTATAGTTGATTTACATGTGTTAGTTTTAGGTGTACAGCACAATGACCAGGTTTTTTGCAGATTAATTTCCATTATAGGTTATTACAAGATATTGAGTGTCTATTGTTTCTTTGTAGTGTAGATACCAATGAATCTGCAGGTCACTGCACGGAAGCAGCTTGCTAATTCAGTGTTCAGGAAGTGGCAAAGACTTATTCTGTTTCTAGTGCACTGAAAATAAAACATAGTTATACTGAGGCCATTTTTTATGAAATACAGAGCAATCACCTCTCCACACATGCATTTTGTAAATGGAAAAACAAGCATAGTGTGGTCAGAACCTGGTGTAGATTCTCAAATGGCAGAATAAGGTTAAATAGTTCATACCCTGGACTTCTTAGCAAATTAGATTGGGAATGCCATTTAATTATATGTCAATCCTCAGACATTACAGGTATTTTGATCCTGGAAATAAGATGTTTCTTTAGGACAAGACTGCAGTTCTGGGAATTCCCTGGCAGTCCAGTGATTATAACTCCATGCTTTCACCACAGAGGGCGTGGGTTCAATCCCTGGTCAGGGAACTAAAATCCTATAAGCTTTGCTGCACAGCCAAAACAAACAAAACAGAAAAAAGAAAAACCAGTGTGCAGTTATAAAGGTATATTTAAAGATTCATTTTTAAGTAGGACTCAAATATATAAGAACTTGCAATCATGGTAAAGTTCCTAGAAAATCTAAATTGATTACTGCATAAATCTCATAACGAATTTACCAAATGAATTTTCCATTTTCATTTTTCTGAATTGATCCTGTGTTGTCAGTAACATCTATTTTCAGTATTCCAGCTTCCCCTTTAGTCATCAAGTCATTTAACACAGAACGTCATGTAGAAGCTAAAAAGTTGTCAATGCTAATAGCTAGGATAGGGTTAGAAAATACAATTAGTACTGGGTGTTGATATACGTGTATTCTGCTTACTTCTGAATTAGCAACTTTTTGGACCAAGATGGTCACCACCACCACCTGTGAACAGAAACAAGGTCAGCAATGAAATACATGGTGATAAGGAACCACTGTGGTAACAATGAGTTCTGGTGCAGTTATTGATTTTCTAATAAGTTATTAGAAAAGCCCTCACCCTAGAGCTGAATATAATTAAAAAGGCCTCTGCTAACATCCTTGGAGTCATGCGACTGGAGCTGCAAACAGTGTGCTAGACTTGGGCTTCCCCAGCGCATTCCAAAAACTCCTGCACAGCTACTGTGCCTTCCTTGTCTACAGTTGTCTTATTGATGTAATCACTCATTGTTTAAGAGCGTGTATAAAATCCAAACAAAACTAAATTTTAAAACCAACCAAAAATTACCTTTCCTGCAAAATGCATTTCTTTAAAATGATCTGAATTCCCTGGCGTTTTTCCCTAAGTTATCTTCCATAAGACAATGGCAGAGGCTAAATCTCCTGTCCTTTTTAGGACCAAAGATACTTCCCTTGCAGTGAGACCTTAAATCTGTCTGCATGGAAACTCCTTCCAGAATCTGAGTGTAGTCTCCTCCCAGAATCTGAGTGTAGTCTCCTCCCAGAATCTGAGTGTAGTCTGTTTGATATCATACTAACATGTGTATGTGTCAGTGTTGTTATTTCATAGACAATGTAGGATTTTCTGGGTCTTCAAACGGTTCTGAAAGCTGCTCCATAGGGGTTGGGGAAGCAAAACGAGTCAATTTATCTCTAAAACCCTAGGAAAACTATTGTTTTTATTGATTATACAACTTAACACTCAAGACAGATCTATAGAGAAACATTAAGAAAAACTATTGAACCATTATAGATTGCTATTATTCAATTTTCTCTAGCTTAGACAAGTGGTAAATTATCTAACTTTCCACACCATGCATTGTAAACCGTAAGAAACTGATTTTTGAAAAAAATATATTCATTTATGACAACTAATGCTGAATTTGCATTTGATAATATGACCACGATCTTAGTTTATCCATAGCAAACACATCTATATGGCTGAAATAGCATTAATAAAGATTAATAAAATTTTAAATGTTTTATTATTAAAAGTTTTACCTCTGAAAAGGAATTTATATAATTTTTGTTTAAAAAGTAAACAATCATTGCCCATATTTTATGAGTGGGATTAAAAAAAGTGGTTTCGGAAGCACCTTCTTTAATAGCGTGTGGGAAACGAATGTTACCTACTATTTAGCAGCGTCATTATATGTATTTTACCATTTGAAAGGTGAGCTAGGTCATCTGTGTGAATGGTGTGTTTGTTTTCCACCTGCCAACATAGTGGGCTTAGAGATCTCAGTCATAAAACAGATTATTTTGATTTTAATCTACTTTACATGGTGACCCTCCTAGATATCTGATCCCAAATAAGCATAAAGTTTAGGTTGCTTTCATATGTCATTATCACAGGTCTTTGAGGTTGATAGTGCCAGTAAACTGTCATCTTAACTGTGTATTATAAAAATCTGGTAATTTAGACTTAAACTTTCATCAGTGTTGACACCTTTTACTCAGATGGTTTTGGATCACAAATTTTAAAACTCCTGGGGTAAGAATCTGAAAGTAACCAGAACTACTGGGCACTGTTACAACTAACATGTTCTCGGGGCTCACTCACTATAAAGAGTTTCCCTGTATAAAATTTTCATTGCTAAAATGATTTCTAAATTTTTAAACTTTAAAAACTTGGTAATGATTAGTAGCAGTGTGGTTCCCTAAGTGTGCACCAACAGCAGTGCTACAAGGTAAGGCTTTGTATTAAGGACTGCATGTTTATATGTTTCCTCACCACCTACAAAAAAACAATTGGTTTCAGGACAAATTAAGGACTGCGTGTTTATATGTTTCACCACCTACAAAAAAAACAATTGGTTTCAGGACAAAGATGACATTACACTTAAGTTTTTAAAACTTAGTTTTCTGGCAGTACCTTGTAGTTTGTATTTGTATTCCTTGGTTGATAGTTCAGCAGGGGCTCTGTTTAGTAACATGGGGAGACATTCCAAAATACTGAGTGAAATAACAAGTTTGTATTTCTTTTTTGTTGTTCTAATCAAAGACTTCCCTCCTTTCACTTTTCATTCAAAAATGTCACCTCACTGAGTTCATCACGCATTCACAACAGTACCCGGCACACAGGGCACTGCTGCTGTCGCTGCTGTAACCATCCAGGGCAGGGTGCCCTGCGCCTCCACACCAACAGGGCTACGTGCACGTCCAGAGAACGGACATTTACTAGCAATAGGACTGCATCCTTTAAGTGATATGTCACTGTGGGGAGGTGAACTGACCTCTGGGTAGGGTGACCAACTTGTCCCCACCTGCCTGGATATTTATTCCCAGTATTGGTACTAAAAGTTCAGAGAAATCCTTCAGTCGTGAGCAGTCTGCAACAGTTGGCCACACTCTTGGAATCCATGTCTTCATCTTGAAAACACAGGCAAAATAATACCTACTCAGGAGTACTGAGGCTTAAGTAGGGACCTATTAATACGGGACAGAATGGAGCACAGCAGCCCTACCTGCCACCTCCCTGCTCCTTCCACCTGACTAGCTGCCCCCTGCCTCAGGCACTTACTTAACCTGTTTCCTTTATATGGACAAAGGGAAAAGAACTTTCTGTTTTCCTTATGTATGAATACTACCCTTCACCTCCTAAGTCTGTTGAGAGTTAAAATGCACGTCAGTGTCAGCCGCATTAACGCAGAGCCAAGTAAGGAAAACAGACCATCACCATCATCATTAGAATACTCAGCCCATTTCCCAGGAATGGTAAACTGTTGATAAATGTTTATTATTAGAAAGGTGGTTTAAAAACAATGTATAAACTAGGTTACTGTTTGGGGGCTCTTTTTTCTTAGTCAGGGCTGTTGCTTCCTTAGAGAGGAAACAGAGAGCTGCACGTAAGCATCAGATGTGAGGCTGCTGGAAAGGGTAACAGAGATGGGTGACTGCCAACACACCCCCGGGGACGTGGGGCAGAACCATCAGCTCCCGCAGGCCTGACGCAACTGCTGCTCTGAAAGCAAAGGAAGGTGGCTGAGAAGCAGCCACAGCACAGCATTCCCAGAGGCCTTACTGCAAAACTGAGTGAAGAACCACAACCACGTGGCTTCTGTAGGGAGACAGACCTGGGCTGAGCCTGAGGGAGAGGACAGGTCCACCCTCCCGGGGAAGCCAACTACAGGGCTGGTGTGAGCAACAGCCCTTCCCTGAGACACATCTGCACCAGGACTTCCGGAACAGTGCCTCTGCCCAGGATGCCAGTCCAGGGGTGATACAGCAGCCATTTTTGTGGTTACCTGGTGGTAGGTGAATGACGGTCTTCTGTCCCGTTGGCTTTCGGGACCAGCCTGGCTTCTTCACTGACTGCTGTGTGCTGTTTGATCACACTGGTGAGGGTGAGGGGGCAGGAGTGGGCGACCCTCTGTGCCAGGTCATCTCCACGCTCCTGTGGTGCTGACACAGCCTGGCACCAGCGTCCCACAGTGTGTGCCCTCGCACCGGCCTGTGGCCCACAGCCCAGAAACTGGAGACTCGACTCTTGCCTCTTTGTTGGAGTCTCACGGCTTGTGGCGCAGTCAGCCCTGAAAGGCCTTGCTGCCCGCTAGAGCCGCGGGAGCCACGCTCTGCCTGTCCAACCTCACTCGCCTTCAGCTTCTTAAAGAAAATACTCAAGGGCCTTAGGATGAGGTGACATCAAAGCTGACCTGTTCCTCAGCTGAGTTACCAAGGCAATCTGACAAAGATTTGCAGAGCTCCATTCTGGAAGCAGCACGCTGACAGGCAGGTAGGAGAGCAATCACCAAAAGATCAACCACAGGAGTGGTGGTGAAGGGGCCTGCCCTGTTACCAGGTGGATGAAAGGCTTTCTGGGGCCTCCGGAGTTCTTCTCACTTACTATCACTGTAACAAATGAAGTGACGAGGTTCCTGGCTGTTAAAAAATAACACATCCCAAAACCATGGTAACAGAATTCAGAAATTACACTAATATGCTACATTCTAATTTGTCTTTTACCGAATAGACTTCAAATATGTAATATGGTGGAAGAGGGAAGGAGAAGGAAGGATTTATTACTTGAAGCAAAAACACTGGGAATATTTCCCAAAGCAGTGTCTCCAAATATGTAATAGTTTTAAAGTTCATGCATAGATTAAAATTTAAATATACACCTTTTTAAAACCATGAAAATAAAGAATTGTCTTCTTTCCTTCTCAATTTCCAATCTTTTAAATGATAGCATAAAAATCCCCCACCACTGAACTATTAATGTAAAGTTTAGTTTTTCGTTTTCAAATAATAAACTTAGGGAATTCCCACTGTTTAAGGTCCCACACTTCCAATGCAGGGAGCAGAAGTTCAGTCCCTGGTTGGGGAACTAAGATCCCACATACTGTATAGCATAGCTAATAATAAATTTACTCCCTTTTTACATTTACAAGAACTCCCACATGCTTTTTGAAGCTCAGTTTATATCAAATCTTGATCTGTAAGCCTAAAAAAGTGTTTAAAAACCAGTAACTAACAAGACTCCACATCAAAAGCTGGACTACAGCTAGCAACCAATATTCCTTCATCAGTGGTTCTGCTCAGGGCTGTTCCTCTCTGCCGAGGGACACAGCCTGGGGAGGGTGCAGGGGCCACGGCTGGGAGGGAAGAGGCTGGCAATGCTGCTCTGATCCTGCAATGGACAGGACAGTCAGCCCAACAGACTCACCAGGCCCCAAACACAAACAGAGCCCCAAAGTCTCATAACTGAAGGAGCGTAGGCCAAGCCACACAGATGGCAAGTTGCGCCAGTCAGCACAGAGCTCAGCCTGGAGAAAGGCAACTCCCGGCCACCGTCACATGAAGCAAGGATCTCCAGCCACAGTTATTTCGTGATCCTGTAATTAGCCTTTTGGAGGTGTGCTTATTTTCACAACAACAAATATGGTATCTACTTCCATGTTTAAACTGTTTCTGAATCACCATGATGCTTTAACATTTAAAAGAATTAAACAGTTCTACTTGCAGTGGTATAACAAGTTTTAATTCAAAATAGACACTCTGAAAACAATAAGTAAAAAAAAAAAAAAACCTGGAACAAGCTCTTTGAATTTACAACAGAGCACACCAATATATCACACACACGCCAGTTTCACAATTGCCTCAAAAATGTACATTACAGCAACAACATGCAAGAATTATACTTTAAAAACCCTTGTGGTAGACTGTCGCATCTTCCAAGCACGCGGCACAGGTGCCTCTGCTGTGCATCGCCAGCACTGTGGCTCAAGGTCAAACAGGCCTGGTCTCCGTAACTGCTTCTGACGCTTTAAGTTATTTCAGATTTTATGGAAAAAATGAGGCCGAGTTGGCCAAAGGACAGTAACACACTTGATTCCTTAGCAATAGCCCATCCCAGTAACCTGGACACCAGGCTATGGGAAAGCCCATTTTACCAGAATGAATAAATTTACCTCCAGGAAACTGTCAGATTTAATACACCAACTAGGAGACTAGCTCCAGTCTATACATTTCACCTTGTTCCCTGAAAACCTGTGTTTAATCTTAGTAGCCACACTCAGGGATCAACATTTTATTCCTGAGTAACACAGACTTTCCTGTTCACTGGTTTATGAACAGTTAGGTTAGGAGGAGAGCTTGTGTGTGTGTGTTTTCAGTGTTTGTTCTAAAGGCACTAATGATTTATTGTCTTATCTTTGAATGGAGAAGACTTATCACCATATCAAAAAGAGGGGAAAAGTCTACAATGAGAAGTATTTTGTACCTACAGAATTACTTTATTTGTAAAGTAACTTGATTTAAATACCGGTTCAGTATATTTTTAACAACTGAAAACATTTGGTTTTCTGAGTTACAATCAAAAACAACTGTTAGGACGTAAACAACTGAAAAAACGTAAATCAAAATTATCATCCAATAAGCAAATACCTTACAAGAAGAAATCAGCATAAGTTAATGCAGTGCATCCTTAAGGAACCAGACATGTCACGGAGGCTGCTACTCACTTCTCTAAACATTTACTGTATCGTCTGCTGCTACTTGGGAAGCTGAGGGAGAGCAGTTTTAATTTGCAGTTAATCAAGTGTTCTGAAACAAGCTGAAACTTCCTTAAATGAAAAATAAACATATATAGATTTCGGTTTTTATCATACGATACTGACACTACTGGGAAAACAAGGCGTGCATGAATTATCAAAAGATTTAATTTACATGACAGGAAAAAACAAAAAATAATTGTTACAAAATCAAACTGCAGGAGACAAATTTGAAAGAACTATTCACTTCTTTATACAGAAGTCTTTCTGAGCACCTGAAAGAACTCTAAAGAGCAGCATAAAGACCACTGAAATTGATTAGTTCAACATACAGTGAAGAAAATAACATTTTTAAAAATTTCAATTGAAAAAACTACTAATTATCTAATACTTTAGATTTCCTAACTTTTTTTTTTACAAGTCTTGTGGTTCATGCTCAAAGTTCAATCTGTGTTTAACATTTTTAAGTTCAGACATGTCAAAGCCTAAAAGTACAGAAGGCTTGTGATTTTTTATTGCTTTCATGCAAATATACCTTCTTTTTCCAAAAAATGAAGCCACGTCAATTTTCCACACCCATAAGAGTGAGGATAACAATTCTATTTCCTTTTTACTGGGATATGGTCTCTTGTGGAAATAATCCCTAAGAAACTGCTTTTTGTCTTCGTAAGAACGGTCTTCGTACTTTTTAGGATTTAATGCTAAAATCTGAAGAGCGTCCTCACTAACGAGCGGTCCCTCCGTCCTGCCCTCACTCCGCTGCCGTTTAACAGGTGCAGTGCTCGCTGCCTTTTCCGGGCCTGGGTCTGCGTCCGCGTCTATGATGAGGGGCCGCTCCGCGCCATCCCTCTGGTCTTCGGCCCCGGAGTGGCCATCGGGCAGCTTTCTCTTCACTGAGAAGCTGGCATCATGGATCACCTCGCCGTTGACTAAGAGCAGCTCGCTGTTCTCCAGGAGGCCGGGCTGGCCCTGCAGGTCGGGGCTGCTGTCCTTGGGGGCGCTGCGGCAGCGCAGCAGGTGGATGGCAATGGCTGCCAGCGTCATGTTGCCAGTGTAGACCCCGCAGCAGTGGATGCACTTGAAAGCCGGAGACTTCAGAATCGTGTGGACTGTGGGCGTGATGTGATGCCTCTCTTTCAGATGCAGCTCATATGCCTCCGTTGTCACAAAGGTGCCAAAGCAAAAGGGGCAGGTCAATACCTGCTTGCCGGGCCTCCCAGATGCACCATCAAGCTGGGGCCTCACCTTGATGTACACGGGCACCAGTGACTTGGAGTGTATCCCCGCCAGGATGGCCAGATAGACCTCCCGCTCACCCAGCTCCTCCCTGGGCAATATGGTAATAAAGTCAAGGTGGGGAAACAGCAGGTTGCCGTTGGCGTCGATATCCAGTTGAAAACCTTTGTTACTGTAATCCATGGGCAGCTTCTTCTTCCCCAGGTGCATGGTCCGACTGTGCTCTGAGAGGCCTCTGATATCGTGGAAGGTGCACGGGCAGAACAAGCACCCCAGGCCGTGCATCAGTAAGTGATGGATAAGCTCCTCCTCTGAAACTAAGCACTTACAAGACAGACACCGCACTGTCTTCTCTCTCATCCACTTTAAAAACGGCGCACATGCTGCCAGTTTCTCTGGCTCCAGTTTGTCCGCAGCTTTGGATTCACTGTGCTTATGCGCCACTTCCATATGGACCTGGTACACGTTGGAAGGGAAGAGCTCGTTGCAAACGGGACAGGTTTTCCATTGCTTGGCCTGTTTGAGCACCTGATTCGCCTCTGCCACAGATGAAGAGGCCTGAACAAACATACTCTGAGTGGCATTTACCACCACGGGAGGGGAGGGCATGCTGGCCATGGAACTGGCCATCTGGGCAGCTGTGCCCGACTGCAGGAGCTGGATAGGCATCTGGGGAGGGGCAACGGTGGCGACGCTTCCAGGGGGCACGGGCAGAGTGACAGACACTGGGGCAAGTGTGTATGTCGGAATGCCGTTCACTTGTTTCCCTGTGGGGATGAGTTGTCGGAGAATAGAGCCCGATGTCAGGAAAGTGGTATTTGGCGAAGCACCGGGTCTAATGGTCTGATTTGCAGGCAGAATGTTGGTATTCACAGACTGATTAAGCTGCAGGACCCCAGGCCTCACTGGCTGGCCCACAGGAAGAACTCCTGACATGACCGGCTGACTGAGCTGAAGAACACCAGAGTTAATGCCTTGGTTCACAGGAAGAACGGCTGACGAGACTGTCTGGTTGGGGGGAAGGAGCCCAGGTGGGACTACTTGGCCAGGCGGGAGCACCCGCAGCGGGACCGTCAGCCCTGTGGGTAGTGCTCCCGTGGGGGCTGTCTGCCCAATGGGGAGCACCCCTGACTGAACCACCTGGCCAGCAGGGAGAACCCCAGAAGTTGCTGTCTGTCCTGAAGGGATGACCCCAGCAGGGGTCACCTGTCCTGCAGGAAGGACGCCTGACGGGACTGTCCGACTCACAGAAATCACCCCTGGCGAGACTGCCTGAAGCACTCCAGGGGTGACAGAGGGGTTCACAGGGAGGACCCCAGACCCAACAGGTCTGTTCACTGAAAGAACTCCAGGTCCAACTGGCCTGCTTATGGGCCCCACAGGCTGGCTGAGCGGCAAAACCCCCGAGCGGATGGTCTGATTTATGGGGAGGACACCGGTTCCAACAGACTTATTTACAGNAAAATTTCAATTGAAAAAACTACTAATTATCTAATACTTTAGATTTCCTAACTTTTTTTTTTACAAGTCTTGTGGTTCATGCTCAAAGTTCAATCTGTGTTTAACATTTTTAAGTTCAGACATGTCAAAGCCTAAAAGTACAGAAGGCTTGTGATTTTTTATTGCTTTCATGCAAATATACCTTCTTTTTCCAAAAAATGAAGCCACGTCAATTTTCCACACCCATAAGAGTGAGGATAACAATTCTATTTCCTTTTTACTGGGATATGGTCTCTTGTGGAAATAATCCCTAAGAAACTGCTTTTTGTCTTCGTAAGAACGGTCTTCGTACTTTTTAGGATTTAATGCTAAAATCTGAAGAGCGTCCTCACTAACGAGCGGTCCCTCCGTCCTGCCCTCACTCCGCTGCCGTTTAACAGGTGCAGTGCTCGCTGCCTTTTCCGGGCCTGGGTCTGCGTCCGCGTCTATGATGAGGGGCCGCTCCGCGCCATCCCTCTGGTCTTCGGCCCCGGAGTGGCCATCGGGCAGCTTTCTCTTCACTGAGAAGCTGGCATCATGGATCACCTCGCCGTTGACTAAGAGCAGCTCGCTGTTCTCCAGGAGGCCGGGCTGGCCCTGCAGGTCGGGGCTGCTGTCCTTGGGGGCGCTGCGGCAGCGCAGCAGGTGGATGGCAATGGCTGCCAGCGTCATGTTGCCAGTGTAGACCCCGCAGCAGTGGATGCACTTGAAAGCCGGAGACTTCAGAATCGTGTGGACTGTGGGCGTGATGTGATGCCTCTCTTTCAGATGCAGCTCATATGCCTCCGTTGTCACAAAGGTGCCAAAGCAAAAGGGGCAGGTCAATACCTGCTTGCCGGGCCTCCCAGATGCACCATCAGCCTGGGGCCTCACCTTGATGTACACGGGCACCAGTGACTTGGAGTGTATCCCCGCCAGGATGGCCAGATAGACCTCCCGCTCACCCAGCTCCTCCCTGGGCAATATGGTAATAAAGTCAAGGTGGGGAAACAGCAGGTTGCCGTTGGCGTCGATATCCAGTTGAAAACCTTTGTTACTGTAATCCATGGGCAGCTTCTTCTTCCCCAGGTGCATGGTCCGACTGTGCTCTGAGAGGCCTCTGATATCGTGGAAGGTGCACGGGCAGAACAAGCACCCCAGGCCGTGCATCAGTAAGTGATGGATAAGCTCCTCCTCTGAAACTAAGCACTTACAAGACAGACACCGCACTGTCTTCTCTCTCATCCACTTTAAAAACGGCGCACATGCTGCCAGTTTCTCTGGCTCCAGTTTGTCCGCAGCTTTGGATTCACTGTGCTTATGCGCCACTTCCATATGGACCTGGTACACGTTGGAAGGGAAGAGCTCGTTGCAAACGGGACAGGTTTTCCATTGCTTGGCCTGTTTGAGCACCTGATTCGCCTCTGCCACAGATGAAGAGGCCTGAACAAACATACTCTGAGTGGCATTTACCACCACGGGAGGGGAGGGCATGCTGGCCATGGAACTGGCCATCTGGGCAGCTGTGCCCGACTGCAGGAGCTGGATAGGCATCTGGGGAGGGGCAACGGTGGCGACGCTTCCAGGGGGCACGGGCAGAGTGACAGACACTGGGGCAAGTGTGTATGTCGGAATGCCGTTCACTTGTTTCCCTGTGGGGATGAGTTGTCGGAGAATAGAGCCCGATGTCAGGAAAGTGGTATTTGGCGAAGCACCGGGTCTAATGGTCTGATTTGCAGGCAGAATGTTGGTATTCACAGACTGATTAAGCTGCAGGACCCCAGGCCTCACTGGCTGGCCCACAGGAAGAACTCCTGACATGACCGGCTGACTGAGCTGAAGAACACCAGAGTTAATGCCTTGGTTCACAGGAAGAACGGCTGACGAGACTGTCTGGTTGGGGGGAAGGAGCCCAGGTGGGACTACTTGGCCAGGCGGGAGCACCCGCAGCGGGACCGTCAGCCCTGTGGGTAGTGCTCCCGTGGGGGCTGTCTGCCCAATGGGGAGCACCCCTGACTGAACCACCTGGCCAGCAGGGAGAACCCCAGAAGTTGCTGTCTGTCCTGAAGGGATGACCCCAGCAGGGGTCACCTGTCCTGCAGGAAGGACGCCTGACGGGACTGTCCGACTCACAGAAATCACCCCTGGCGAGACTGCCTGAAGCACTCCAGGGGTGACAGAGGGGTTCACAGGGAGGACCCCAGACCCAACAGGTCTGTTCACTGAAAGAACTCCAGGTCCAACTGGCCTGCTTATGGGCCCCACAGGCTGGCTGAGCGGCAAAACCCCCGAGCGGATGGTCTGATTTATGGGGAGGACACCGGTTCCAACAGACTTATTTACAGGTCCAACCGGCTGACTCAAAGGCAACACGGGAGGGTTTGCTGCCTGATTAAGTGGCACTCCGTGAGAGAGAAAGACAGGCTGAGGCGTCGAGGGTGGCAGAGTGAGGCTGCTCTGGCCCACTGGCAGAGGACTGGAGACCAGAGTCACATGAGGCTGGGCTACGGCCGGCGGAGAGTGGGTGACACTGCCCACAGCCCCCGCAGCCACAGTAGCCGGAGGGGCTGCACCCTGAACCGGCTGCACCATGGTCTGGCTCTGGCCATTCTGTGGCAAGGAAAGGTGGAAGCAAGGAGATGAGGCTGGAATGCCCGGAGCGCTGCTATTCGGCGGTACAGCCAAGTGTGCAGCTGGTTTGGGAGCAATATGCATCTGCTTCAAAAGGCCAGTCTTCTTAATATGTTCTGAGATCACAGACCTAAGCTTATTCTCCAAATCCCGGTGTATATCGGATGTCAAAATATGATACATTAAAGCATCCTGGCTGCTGGCATTGGCGTTGCACTTTTTACAATAATACCTATCAGACGGGGGCAACTTCTCTGCAAAGAGGGTGTTGTCAGCTCCTGGATGCTCACCCATCTCCTCAGTTCTCAGGCCAAAGTAGGAGTTAATTAAGTAGTGAAAATGTGCTACCAGCACATGCTTCTTCATGCTATAGTACAGTGTGTTTGAAAAGTTACATTTTAAACATGTAAAACTTATCACATCACTCCTAGATGATTTAGTTTCACCTGAAATATTCACTGTGTAATTCTGGACTTTCCGAGCAGGTGCATGAAACATTCTGAAGTGCCTTCCCACAACTCTGGGTTGAGAGGAAAACACGCAGTTTGGGCAGGGGATCACCAGCTCCTGGTCAATTTCATCTTCATGGTAACGATGTAAATGATTTTTGAATGAAGTAAGCACTTTTGTGGAGTATTTACAGAGGCTACAACAGTATGGTTTTGTTCGATATCTCTGTTAAAAAAAAAAGTCAAGCATAGTTTAATAAAACTACATAGTTTAATAAAAATCAGATGCTAAACAATCTACAGTTAACAAGTAAACAATTTTTTTACTTCTAACTTGCTGGATCTAGGACTGTGTTGTAAGGAAAAGCACCTACAGATAATACACATCACAAAACCCTTTTCATTTTTCTCCTAAAACACTTAAAAAATGTAACAACTATTCTCAGCATTTAGGCCATACATACAAACTGCGTTTGGCCCCAAAACATAGCTACCTGAACCCTGTTTCCAAAAGCCAGCCATTAAAATCACAAATCTTTTTAATGCTGTACTCTGAATCAACTGCATCAATTGAACTCAATTCTCAGCAAGAAAAAATTACTTTCTCCCTTTCTCATTCCACTTTTCTTAGTTCCAAGTTGTTTTTACTCCAAATTCTAAAACTTTTGGAATGTTCTAACATAACCAAAATTGATAATTGTTAAGCCGATCACTTGTCTTTCATTTCCCAGATTCCAGGAGACAAGTGGACAGTGACAACCGCTGAAGACAGAGGGGCTGTGACTCACTCACTGTGAATAAGCCTGAGGTACGTTCAAGCCACAGACTGCCACTCTGACAATGTGGTATCTCTATGTAAGGCAAATATGGGGAATTCAACAAGCCTGGGGCACAAGAACAGACATTTGTACAACAGCTGGCCAACTGAGGAGCACAAAGTGTTCTCACATCCAGGAAGCCTTGCTGGTCTGACCTGAGAGCAGCACGCAGGCACCAGATCCCAGAGCTGGAGCACCAGAAAACACTGGGCCTAGCTTCACAAGCAGGAAGGCTGGGGTGTGGACAGGTTAGACAACAGGGCAGAGGTCTTGCCGCTCCGCAGCTGTTTCCCGCTGACACAGTAGCCGCTGGCCATCCTGGTCCTTCACAGACATGTGCTCAGAGACCACTCTCTCACACACACACACATACAAATTCCCCTCCTGTGGGTTTTGTCACTCTCTCTGCTAGTCACGCAGTCTTCCTCTTGGGTCACTGATCAGAAAAAGCACCCAAATACATTCAACAACATGTCACCACTGCCTTTTCAGCAATTAAGAAATCCCAGGTTCTGGCACTTCCAGGAGAATCTATAAAAAAACCTAGGGGACAGCCAACCACACATCACATTTTTAAAAATATGTTTCACCAATTCGGACACACTTTTTTCTATTTTAATATCTCTGAAATCTGGAAACACCTTACAACTGACAGTTTAATACTGTACTTTAGTTTCATTTGTGGTTCATTTAAAATGGAGCATCTTATACTCCACAAATACTGTAATGAAAAACCAGATACACCAGTTAAAGAGTTAACAGAACTAACAACTTGTTATTATCTGTTAGTACTGAACAGTTCTTTGGATGAAGCAAAGATTTCTTAAATAAGACATCATAAATACAATCCATAATAGAAAATACATGCCTCCTGAGAAATCTGTATGCTGATCAAAAAGCAACAATTAGAACCGGACATGAAACAACAGACTGGTTCAAAATTGGGAAAGGAGTACATCAAGGCTGTATACTGTCACCCTCCTTCTTTAACTTTGATGCAGAGTACAACATACAAAATATCAGGCTGAATGAAGCATAAGCTGGAATCAAGGTTGCCAGGAGAAATATCAATAACCTCAGATATTCAGGTGACACCACCCTAATGGCAGGAAGCAAACAGGAACTAAACAGCCTCTTGATGAAGGTCAAAGAGGAGTGTAAAAGCTGGCTTAAAAACTTAACATTCAAAAAACAAAGATCATGGCATCTGGTCCCATCGCTCCCCGTCGTGGCAAACAGATCGGGGGGGAAAGGCAACAGTGACAGACTTCTATTTTCTTGGGCTCCAAAATCACTGCTGACGTTGACTGTAGCCATAAAATTAAAAAACACTTGCTCCTTGGAAGAAAATCTAGGACAAACCTAGACACCATATTAAAAAGTAGAGACATAACTTTGCCAACAATGATCTGTCTAGTTATGGTTTTTCCAGTAGCCATGTATGGCTGTGAGAGTTGGACCATAATGAAGGCTGAGCATCAAAGAATTGATGCTTTCAACTGTAATGCAGGAGAAGACTTTTCAGAGTCCCTTGGACTGCAACGAAATCAAAGTCAATCCTAAAGGAAATCAACCCTGAATATTCATTAGAAGGATTGATACTGAAGCTCCAAAACCTTGGCCACCTGATGCAAAGAGCTGACTCACTGGAAAAGACTCTGATGCTGGGCAGGAGGAGAAGGGGATGACAGAGGATGAGATTGTTGGATGGCATCGTCAACTCAGTGGACATGAGTTTGGGCAAACTTTGGGAGATGGTGGAAGGACAGGGAAGCCTGGTGTGCTGCAATCCATGGGGTTGCAAAGAGTCAGACATGACTGAGTGAATGAACAACAGCAGAAAAACATTATAAACAGGATTTTATCAAAGTAAGAAATCTTCTCTTTGAAAGATATTTTAAAAGATAAAAAGACAAACCACAGGCTAGAAGACAGTATTTACAAACCACATATCTAATAAAGGACTTGTGTCCATAAAACACTGCGGACATGTTCAAGTCTCAGTCAGGAAACAAATGACCCAATTTTTAGAAAACCGGCAGAACATTTAAGAGTCGAACACCTTAAACTAATGAGGGTATCCAGATGCCGAAGAAACACACATAAAGATGCTCAACATTGTTAGTCACTAGGGAGATGCATATTAAAACCAGAGAAGACACCACTACAAGCCTATTAAAATGAAAAATAAGCAGTTAAATCTAAAAGCACAAAAACCCTGACAGAGTCCAGTGAGGACGCACAGCAGCCGGGACACCCACCACTGGTGGGAAAGCAACATGGTACAGCCACTTTGGAAAACAGTTCGGCAGTTTGTTACAGAGATGGACCATATAGTGTACAACCCAGCAAGCTCACACCTGCCAATTACCCAAGAGAAGTGAAAGCAAAGGTTTAGAGAAAAACCTGTATGTCAAAGTTCTAGGAAAGTGATCAATCAGAAATAACTGGAGTGTGAGACCTTGGTTCACTGTAACAGAAAAATAACCAAGGAGAGAAGCAGAAAGAAGTGGAGTCAGGCATCCTGGGCACTGCAGGATGCCTTGTCTCCGAGATCATCCCTGTCTCCCCATCTGCCTAAGGCCACATCTTCAGGTCCCGTAACAGCTGGGCTTCATTTCCAATATAACAGGAGCATCTCCATCCCAATCCCAGATATCCAGCACATCTCATTTCTCTGCAGCATGAGCCACAGAATCCAGCTGAGTAGCACATTCCTGCTACAGTGGCCGAAAAACTGTCTTTGTTCAAAAATCCGATTTCCCAGACACAAATTAAAGAAGGCTATCTACAAATGCAGAGCAAGGTACTAAAACTAGCAGGTAACACAGCCTCCACCACGCCAGGTAACAGTGGTTTATTTTTTCTGAATATGGTACCTATTTAACATATTCAATCTCCACTATTTCATACTGTTAAACTTTCTGTGCCCATTCACACAAACAAAAACATAAACTCCCTAAAGAAAAGAATCCTAACTTTCACCTCTTCGCATCAAGCACTCAGAAAGTTGTAGCAGGAATTCAAAAAATGTTTCTTGATGAAGAGCATATAATTATACATTATATTACATGTTACATATCATCTTTTAGGAATTCAGATGAGAAAAATCAGAGAGGCCTG
This sequence comes from Neotragus moschatus, assembly GCA_006410615.1. Lineage (NCBI taxonomy): Eukaryota > Metazoa > Chordata > Mammalia > Artiodactyla > Bovidae > Neotragus > Neotragus moschatus. The sequence goes on from SJYA01002785.1 coordinate 107,260, forward strand.
AGAAAATATTCACGAAGTCAAGGTATTCAAAACAAGGCAAATTTGAAAAGCTATGAGCTGTTCTGAGCAGAATAGCCAAATCAGAGTGATTTCAAGGAATCTTGTGTCTATTAGTAGAGAGGGGAATGTCGGGTCAAGGAAGGGAAGAGACACAGAACAGGCAGAGAGCAAGACTCAAGAGGACAAGGTGACAACAGAAATGTTTACAAATAAAATTCTGACAGAAAAACGACTGATGAGTTACAGAAAGCTTTTTTAAGCCAGAATTCTCAAGGGCAACGCTATCTGGACAAATGGGCGGGGGAGGCAATGAGCGGAGGCTGGTCCCATTGGGGTGAGCTGCCTGGAGTCGAAGAGGTGCTAACCCAGTAACTGGGTGGCAGGAAGGTTTTCCAGAGGAAACATTGTACAAGGGAGAATTCAGCAGTATGTCACATAGTTTAGCTGGAATCTGCTTAACTATGAGGTTTCGAANCATTATAAACAGGATTTTATCAAAGTAAGAAATCTTCTCTTTGAAAGATATTTTAAAAGATAAAAAGACAAACCACAGGCTAGAAGACAGTATTTACAAACCACATATCTAATAAAGGACTTGTGTCCATAAAACACTGCGGACATGTTCAAGTCTCAGTCAGGAAACAAATGACCCAATTTTTAGAAAACCGGCAGAACATTTAAGAGTCGAACACCTTAAACTAATGAGGGTATCCAGATGCCGAAGAAACACACATAAAGATGCTCAACATTGTTAGTCACTAGGGAGATGCATATTAAAACCAGAGAAGACACCACTACAAGCCTATTAAAATGAAAAATAAGCAGTTAAATCTAAAAGCACAAAAACCCTGACAGAGTCCAGTGAGGACGCACAGCAGCCGGGACACCCACCACTGGTGGGAAAGCAACATGGTACAGCCACTTTGGAAAACAGTTCGGCAGTTTGTTACAGAGATGGACCATATAGTGTACAACCCAGCAAGCTCACACCTGCCAATTACCCAAGAGAAGTGAAAGCAAAGGTTTAGAGAAAAACCTGTATGTCAAAGTTCTAGGAAAGTGATCAATCAGAAATAACTGGAGTGTGAGACCTTGGTTCACTGTAACAGAAAAATAACCAAGGAGAGAAGCAGAAAGAAGTGGAGTCAGGCATCCTGGGCACTGCAGGATGCCTTGTCTCCGAGATCATCCCTGTCTCCCCATCTGCCTAAGGCCACATCTTCAGGTCCCGTAACAGCTGGGCTTCATTTCCAATATAACAGGAGCATCTCCATCCCAATCCCAGATATCCAGCACATCTCATTTCTCTGCAGCATGAGCCACAGAATCCAGCTGAGTAGCACATTCCTGCTACAGTGGCCGAAAAACTGTCTTTGTTCAAAAATCCGATTTCCCAGACACAAATTAAAGAAGGCTATCTACAAATGCAGAGCAAGGTACTAAAACTAGCAGGTAACACAGCCTCCACCACGCCAGGTAACAGTGGTTTATTTTTTCTGAATATGGTACCTATTTAACATATTCAATCTCCACTATTTCATACTGTTAAACTTTCTGTGCCCATTCACACAAACAAAAACATAAACTCCCTAAAGAAAAGAATCCTAACTTTCACCTCTTCGCATCAAGCACTCAGAAAGTTGTAGCAGGAATTCAAAAAATGTTTCTTGATGAAGAGCATATAATTATACATTATATTACATGTTACATATCATCTTTTAGGAATTCAGATGAGAAAAATCAGAGAGGCCTGAGAAAATATTCACGAAGTCAAGGTATTCAAAACAAGGCAAATTTGAAAAGCTATGAGCTGTTCTGAGCAGAATAGCCAAATCAGAGTGATTTCAAGGAATCTTGTGTCTATTAGTAGAGAGGGGAATGTCGGGTCAAGGAAGGGAAGAGACACAGAACAGGCAGAGAGCAAGACTCAAGAGGACAAGGTGACAACAGAAATGTTTACAAATAAAATTCTGACAGAAAAACGACTGATGAGTTACAGAAAGCTTTTTTAAGCCAGAATTCTCAAGGGCAACGCTATCTGGACAAATGGGCGGGGGAGGCAATGAGCGGAGGCTGGTCCCATTGGGGTGAGCTGCCTGGAGTCGAAGAGGTGCTAACCCAGTAACTGGGTGGCAGGAAGGTTTTCCAGAGGAAACATTGTACAAGGGAGAATTCAGCAGTATGTCACATAGTTTAGCTGGAATCTGCTTAACTATGAGGTTTCGAATCTATTATAAATTGTGTTCCCCGATTCAAACTCTATATTTTTAATTTTTGAAACCAGAATGTATGCTCATACTTGAAGTCATTTCTTTTTACTCAGAATAGTTACATAACTCAGAAGCCCTTCTTATATCAGAGGCAAATTATAATAATAATTTCACTGTATCACTTCATCAACTTCATATGCAGAGAACTCCCACAGCATCAACAATCCTGTATTATAAAATATTTAATTTTTCTACTTCCCTAAATGTTTACATTATACCCTCCTCCTCCCTTTCATTCATCTGCAACTCCAAAACACGTGATGTTCCTCAAAACTAAACCAACACTTACCCCACATTCTGAGGAAACATGAAAACTGGAAATAAAAATACATACCACTTTCTTTCCAGAAGGTTCCCACAGAGAAATATCTCCCCATGATGTGTTATAAAAGTACTTCTCTCCTGGGTCAAAGCCTTTAAGGTCCTTTTAGAAAGGGAGAAAAACAGAGATTATTACATAATTTCAGAAGATAAAGAAGTAAGAACCCAATGGGATTCTTTGGCACTTAAGAAATCTACATGCAAGGGACTTCCCTGGTGGACCAGTGGTTACAAGTCCCAGCACTCCCAATGCAGGGAGCACAGGCTCAATCCCTGGTCGGGGAAATGGGACCCCTATGCTGCACAGTGCGGAGAAAGGGAGGGAGGGAGAGAAAGAAAGAAAGAAAGGGAAATCTACACGGGAAAACTGAAATGAAAATATATCCCATGGCAAACTCTGACAGAGTTCCCATCAAGCTGGAGACCTGGGGAAAATGCTGAAATAATCCAAGTTAATACTATAGCTTCTGTACTTCCGCAGCTGCCTTTCAATTTATGTCAACTCCTTACAGAGTTTATACTTAGTAAATGTATCTTCTGAGTTTCACGGTGTCTTAAATTCAATACATTTTTTCCTTCCTTTCCCACACTTTCTTGTTTGCGCTTCGTTAAACTGTCCTATTACAGAGCTGATTTCCTTCCTGGCCACACTTGCTGGGGTGCTGGATTCTTTCCATGTCTTCAGTCTTCCATAAATTCAAAAACATACATAAATATATGTATATATGTAGTTTTAAAAATAGTCTTATAAGAAATAAGCAGATGAGATTTCCCACAAATAATTTCTGAAAGAGAAAAACCACATGAGCAAACACTGTCTTCCCAGTGTGAGCCCCATGGAGAAGCACGTCTAGGGTGGGATGACGTGGGCACAAGTGTTGGTAAGAAGTCAGACAGTGAATATGTAAGGCATCGCCAGCATTCAGTCTGTCTGAAACAACTCAAGCTCACCACTGTACACAAAAGCAGCCAGAGACAGTATGTAAACACAGACAAGCAAAGCTGTATTTCAAGAAGTTTATTTACAAAATAGACGGCAAGCCAGATTTGGCCCAGTTTGCCTACCTCTGGTCTAAACACTCAAATAAGAAGTATACAATGTCAGACTGAGTTAAAAACCACAATCCAATTATATGTTGACTGGTTCAAAATCGGGAAAGGAATACAAGGCTGCATACTGTTGCCCTGCTTATTTAACTTCTTTGCAGAGTACATCATCCAAAATGTCAGGCTAGATGAATTCACAAACTGGAATCAAGACTGCTGGGATTCATCAACCTCAGATATGCAGATGATACCACTCTAGTGACAGAAAGTAAAGAAGAACTAAAGAGCCTTTTGATGAGGGTGAAAAAGGAGGGTAAAAAAGCTGGCTTAACACTAAACATTCAAAAAACTAAGATCATGATATCCAGTCCCATCGCTTCATGGCCAACTAGAAGGCGAAAAAGTGGAAGCAGTGACAGATTTTACCTTCTTTGGTTCCAAAATCCCTGCAGAGGGTGACCACAGCCATGAAATTAAAAGATGCCTGCTCCTTGGAAGAAAATCTAAAACAAACCTAGACAATGTATTAAAAAGCAGACATCATCTTGCCAGCAAAGGTCCATTTCGTGAAAGCTATGGTTTTTCCATCAGTCATGTACGGATGTGAGAGTTGGACCATAAAGAAGGCTGAGTACCAAAGACCTGTTTTCAAATTGTGGTATTAGAGAAGACTACTGAGAGTCCCTTGGACAGCAAGTAGATCAAACCAGTCCTAAAGGAAACCATTTCCTAAAGGAAATCAACCCTGAATATGGAAGGACTGTTGCTGAAGCTCCAATACTTTGGCCAAGTGATACAAAGGGGAGACGCAGTGGAAAAGACCCTGATGCTAGGAAAGACTGAGGCAAAAGATGAAGTGCGTGGCAGAGGATGAGATGGTTAGACAGCATCACCAGCAAGAATTTGAGCAAACTCCAGGAGATAGTAGAGGACAGAGGAGCCTGGCATGTTACAGTCCATGAGGTCGAAAGAGTGAAACACAACTTAAGAGACTCAACAACAGCAACAATCATGCTGTCTACAAAAATTTCACTTCAAATACAACATCATAGAGAGGTCAGAGAGAAAAAGAAGGAAACCAATGTCATGTGACCACTACTCAAAAAAAAAGCTGATATAACTCACTAGTCAAAAAGAGAGGGGAGAACTTTTTCCGGTGGCAAGTGGATAAGAATCCGCCTGCCAATGCAAGGGACGTCAGTCCAATCCCTGGTCCAGGAAGATTCCACATGCCGGGGTGCAACTAAGCCCACAACCTGCCACTGCTGAAGCCCTTGCACATAGAGCCCGTGCTCTGCAGCGAGGGAAGCCACCGCAATGAGAAGTCAGCACCCTGCGATGAAGAAGCCCCCACTCGCCACAACCAGAGAAAGCCTGCACAAAGCAATGAAAACCCGGCGCAGCCAAAAAATAAAAAGAGATACCACTATGGTTCCTACAGATGAGAAAATAACATGAACACCATAATGCCAATAAATTCAACAAATTAAACTGACAAGGACAAATCTCTTAAAAGAACATAAGAAAAAGCTCAGGAAAATCAGATAACCCAATAGCCTGATGTCTAGTGTAGAAACTGACTTCATAACTAAAGCCCTTCCCACAAAGGAAACTCCAATTCCAGACAGCTTCACTGAGAATTCTACTAAACATGGTATTATCAATTCTACATAGACTCTTCCAGAAAATAAAAAGGAAGAAACAACTCCCAATTCATTTCACAAGGCTGGCCAAGACTTGACAAAGATGTAACAGAAAATGAAAACTACAGACTGTACCCTTCAAGAACATAGATGAAAAATCCTTAACAAAATGTTTGCAAGTCAATCCACACACTAAAAAGGACCAAGTGGAATTTATCCCAGGGATACAGGTTGGTTTAACAATTTTTTTTCTTAAAAAACAACAAAAATAAAAGCCATGTAATTCACTAGACTAAAAAAAGAAAATTATATTAATATAGGAAAGTCATCTGACAAAATTCAACCATCAGTCAATAATTTTTGCTCTAAGCAAAGTAAGAATAAGGAACTTTCTCAACCTGAAAAGGGGATCTCCCAAAAACATGTAGCTAACAACTATGCTGCACGGTAACATAAAGAACATTCTTAACATCTATTTTAGGTTTCATTTCAAAAATTTTTTGAAAACCAACACTATCGAAAGTTAGTAAGGATATGGAGCAAGGGAAACCCTCCCACACTGCTGACAGGAGTGTGAAATCACACAACTACTTTGGATAATACCAAATCTAGGTATTTATCCAAGAAATATCAAAACAGCTGTCGACAAAACACACTTTTATAAGAATATTTGGAAAAAAAAGTGCTAGCTGCTTAGCTGTGTCCAGCTCTTTGCAACCCCACCAGGCTCCATGGTATTCTCCAGGCGATACTGGGGTGGGCAGCCATTCCCTTCTCCAGGGAATCTTCCCGACCCAGGATCAAAACCACATCACCTGCACTGCAGGCAGACTCTCTACCATCTGAGCCACCAGGAAGCTCTATAAGAATATTTATAAGAACCTTACTCATAATAACCCCAAACCAGAAACAGCCTAGGTGTTCACATTAGAATAATCAACAACAAACTACTCACAGAATGGGATCCTCCTCAGCAACAAAAACGACCAGCTAACAAGAAACAACACAGAACAATCTTCCCCAGGAGCACCTGTTATTTCACTCATAGAACACTTCAGACAGGCAAATCTCATCCACAGCGAAAATTTTCAGCATGATGGTAACCAGTGGGGTGGGGTGGAGTCTGACTTCCACACCGGGTCCTATGCCCTGACAGGGGCTTGTACTGCACGAGTCAGGGCATTTGCAAACCCATCAACTGGAGACAGCTACGGTGCATCTCACAAACATATAAATTCCCCTCCCACTAAAAGCTGTAAAGAAATACTAAACTTGTGTTATGATACACCTATGCTGAAAGAGTTTAAGGGCAAATTTATCAATGCCTGAAACTTAGAAATGCATCAAAGTATAAGATAGAAGGACTTCCCTGGTGGTCCAATGGCTATCACTCTGCATTCCCAGTGCATAGGGCCTGGGTTCAATTCCTAGTCAGGGAACTAGATCCCACATGTTGCAACTAAGACCCAGTGCTGCTGCTGCTGCTAAGTCACTTCAGTCGTGCCTGACTCTGTGCGACCTCACAGACAGCAGCCCACCAGGGTCCCCCATCCCTGGGATTCTCCAGGCAAGAATACTGGAGTGGGTTGCCATTTCCTTCTCCAATGCATGAAAGTGAAAAGTGAAAGTGAAGTGAAGTCACTCAATCGTGTCCGACTCTTAGCGACCCCATGGACTGCAGCCCACCAGGCTCCTCCATCCATGGGATTTTCCAGGCAAGAGTACTGGAGTGGGGTGCCATTGCCTTCTCCAAAGACCCAGTGTAGCCAAACATTTTTTTTTTAAATAAGGTTGAAGGATGGGTGTATATACATATGCATGTTAATTTTATAGAATTTAGGTGGGAGGTACATGGGTTTTCATGGTACAATCCTTTCAGTACTTCTGTAGGCTTCAATTTTTCATAAGAAAATACTGGAAAAGGAAGAAGTAAGCAGTAATGTTCTATCACAGGAGATAAGAAGGGTTTAAGGGAAGAAGTGCTTTCCACTGTCAGATGCAGGAAAAAAAGAGCTAGTAAAGTGGTAAAGAATCCACCTGCCAAGCAAGAGATGCAAGTTTAATCCCTAGGTTGGGAATATCCTCTGGAGGAGGAAATGGCAACCCACTCCAGTGTTCTTGCCTGGGAAATACCATGGACAAAGGAGTCTGTGGGCGACAGTCCATGGGGTCAGAAAAGTCAGATTCAACTTGTGACTAAAGAACAAGAAAACCCAATTATTAGGAAATAAACATTAACTATTTCAATATTTTTTGTAGATTAAGATATAGGAACATAGTATAACACATTAAAAAATCTGTTTATACATATAAGGATCTCAGAAGATTGTCACAGGAGTGGGTTTAGTGCACCCTTTTTTAAAGCTTCCCTAATTCAGACGCAACAACCTCAAATCTGCAAACACTGGTTTAAATGTTCCGACCTGATCTAATACTTGATGCACAGAAATTAAGTGCGGGAGGTGTCTCGGAAATGGCAGCTCTGTGTAAAGCAGCAGAAAGCAACAGTGTGGTGCAATGCAGCAAGAGCAGGAGCAGCCAAACTTCCAGGCCAAAGGCAGGCTGCCCCAGGGCTTCCAAACACAGGGGTGGGGCCACGGAGAGCTCCAGGGAGGGCAGCGCAACAGAAGACTGAGAGGAAAGGCTTGCAAAGCGACAATCTGCAAGTCACAAAGGCAACTATGACCATGGATCCAAGTTTCTACCAGATGGTCAACCTTAACTGCTTCTAGCTCATGTCGCTCAATAAATCTGACACTTTAACCAAGGGACCTTCTATTTCTAAATCCCCTTTTCCTACCACTTCTACTCTCCAGCTGTGGTGCACTGGCTTCTCTGGATGCAGAGCATGGGCTCCAGGGCCCGTGGGCTTCAGCAGCTGCAGCTCGTGGACTCGGCACTTGCAGCTCACCGGCTCTAAAACGCAGGCTCAATGGCTGTGGTGCACAGGCCAAGCTGCCCCACACCATGTGGAATCCTCCTGGACCAGGAACTGAACCCATGACCCCTGCACTAGGCAGGTGGATTCTCAACCACTGGACCACCAGAGAAGTCCAGAACATTACTACTTTTAAATAAATTTGGATACTATTAATCACCTCAGTATCCATGAACATTTGATATATAACAGTAATTAATGGAAGAGATCGCTTTCAACTCTCAGATAATGCTTCATTTATCTATGAATTTTTAGCCACCAGAAAAACTGTAATAACTCCCAAATAACTTAATGAATCCTCAAGGGTTCACATCATATATTAGCAATCTCTACCCTAAGCAGCACATACATTATACATAGAAAGAGCATCTAATGTCTCTTCCACTTTCCTGCTCCCACCAATTAGGTGTGTGTGTGTGTGTGTTTAAACTGAACAACCGGTACTAGTCTCCTCTGCATTTTAATGAGATTCAGGGCTGGCCCTGCCTACTAGTCTCCTCTGCATTTTAATGAGATTCAGGGCTGGCCCTGCCTAACTAGGGTGACCGAGCACCAGTATGACTGGGACTGATCTCTGCTGTGGGTCCAGCACATTCAAGATATGCCACATACTCTCCTAGCACAAGTTCTGAAACGTTTTTTTAAGGTTTTACATGAGGAAATGTGAGTAAAATAATGAAGATAATTGATGTGACTATTTTACAGCATTAAAATGTAATTTTGGGGAAGCTCACATGATCTGATCTCAGCATCCTGGTGTCCACAACCGAACAGTTTGCTGGCTGCACACCAAAATTAAAACAACCTGAGAACTGAACAAAGATACGAAAAGAGATAATCAAAGAAACCAAAAGTTGTTTCTTTGAAAAGATCAACAAAATTTACAAATGTTTAGCTAGACTGACAGAAAAAAGAGAGAAGATAAAAATAAGTAAAACCAGAAATGAAAGTGGGTGTTTTACAACAGACCTTACAGAAATAAAAGGATCAGATGAAAATACTAGCAACAACTGTATATAAACAAAATAGATAAACTGAAATAGACAAACTCCTAAAAACACACTAATTATCCAAACTTATTCAAGAAATAGAAATTCTCAACAGACCTGTAACAAGTAGAGATTGAATCAAAAGGCATAATCAAAAATATCAAAACAAAGAAAAGTCCAGGGCCAGATGGCTTCATTAATTCTACCAAATATTTAAAGAATTAACATCAGTTCTTCTCTAACTCTTCTCCCCACAACAGAAGAGGAGGTAATACTTCCTAATTCATTTTACATGGCCAGCATTATCCTAATAACAGAGCTAAACAGAGACATCACAAGAAGAGAAAATTACAAATATTCCTTATGAATAAAAATGAAAACTCCTTAATGGATACTAATGAACAAAACCCTACAGTGATTACAGATTATACACTATGACCAAGTGGGATTTATATCAGGAATGCCAGCAGAGGCAGCATAAGAAAACCCATCAGTGTAATATACCAAATAGAACAAACGGGAGAAAAACCCACACAACTACCTCAAGTGGTAGAGAAAGCATCTGACAAAATCCAACACCCTTTCATGATTAAGAAAACACTCAGAAAACTAGAATAGAACTTTCTCAACATGACAAAAGGCACTGATGGACACACTCGACAGTGAGAGACCAAAAGCGTTCCCCCCAAAACTGCAAACAAGACAAGGACGCCTGCTTTCACCACTGCTGCTCAGTATTGTCCTGGAGTCCTAGCCAGAACTCTTAGACAAGAAAAACAAATAAAAGGTATCCACAATGAAAGGGAAGAAGTGTAACTTTCTATTCACAGGTGATACGATCCTATTAAGAATCCAAAGTGGGGCTTCCCTTGTGGCTGAGTAGGAAAGACTCTTCCTGCCAATGTAAGAGACATGGGTTCAATCCTTGAGCCAAGAAGACCCCACATGCTGAGGAGCAAATAAGCCGGTGTGCCACAATTACCAAGGGAGCCGCAAATACTGAGCTATGTGCTACAGCTACTGAAGCCCAAGCACCCTGGAGCCCATGCTCTGCAACAAGACAAGACACCACAATGAGAAGCCTGCGTACCACAACTAGAGAGTAGTCCCCACTCTCTGAAACTAGAGAAAATCTGTGTGCAACAGTGAAGACCCAGCACAGCCAAAAAAAAGAATCCAAAATAAGCTACCAGAGGTAATAAAAAATTCTGTAAAAATGCCGGGTACAAAATGAACATACATAAGTTAGTTGTTTTTCTATACACCTGTAATGAAAAATCTGAAAAGGAAATTAAGATAACAATTTCATTTACAGTACCATCTAAAATAATAAAATGCCTAGGTATAAATATAACCAAGGAGGTGAAAGTCTTGTAGACTGAAAACTACAAAACATTATTGAAAGACATTAAAGACCTAAATAAACAGAAACACATCCTTTATTCATGGGTAGGAATACTGCCAAGATGTCAATACTATCCAGCGTGATCTACAATATAATCCCAATCAAAATTCCCATAGTCTGGCAGAAATAGAAACTCCAATCCTTAAGTTCATATGCAACTGAAAGGGGCCCCTAACAGCCTAAACAATATTAGGGGAAAGAAAAAACAAGGAAGTTGAAGAACTCACACTTTCCAACTTCAAAACTTAACACAAAACTATGGCAATCAAAACACTGTAATACTAGTGTAAGAACAAACATGCAGATTAATGAAAGAGAACTGAGAGTTCAGAAATAAATCCATGTAGCTATGGCTAAATCATTTTCTACAAAGCTACCAATTCCACTCAATGGGGGAAAATTAGTTAAATAAATGGCTCCTAAACAACTGGATTTCCACGTGCAAAAGAACGAAGGTGGACCCTTGCATCACACCACATACAAAATTAATACAGATCAACAACCTAAACAAAAAGAACTACAACCATCATACTCTTAGAAGAAAACACAGAAAATCTTAACTTGAATCTGGCAATGGCTTCTCAGATACAACACAGAAAGCACTGCAAACACACAAACAGGACTCCATCAAAATATAAAACTTCTGTGCTTCAAAAGATATTATCAAGAAAGTAAAAAGAGAATGGGAAAAAAACATCTACAAATGGGAGAAAACACCTACAAATCATACCTAATAAGGGTTCAATATCCAGAATATATAAAAACCTACACCTCAACAACAAAAGGACAAACAATCTGATTTAAAAATGAACAAGACTTGAAAGCAAATCTCCAAAGATATACAAATGGCCAATAAGGACATGAAAAAATGCTCAACATCATTAGTGGCCACAGTGGAGAGCGAGGGAGGGAGAGAAAGAGGACGAGAGAAAAAGAACAAACAGCAAGGCTGTGGCTAAACTGGACCCCTCATGCATGGCTGGTGGGAACTGAAAAGAGTACAGCCACTTTGGAAAGTTAGGTGGGTCCTCATAAAAGCTAAACAATTATTACATGATCCAGCAAAAAAATGAAAATAGGGCCTCAAACAGACACATGTGAGCGAAAGTTCACTACAGCATTATTCACAATAGCCAAAAGACAAAATCAACCCGAGTGTCTATCAACAGATAAACTGATAAAATGCAATATGTGGTTATATAACGGACTGCTAATTAGCCATACAAAGGACTAACATTTTGACACATGCCACAACATGAACCTCAGAAACATTAAGTAAAATAAGTGAGTCACAAAAGATCCAAAATTGCATGCTCCACTCACAAGAAATATCTTTAATAGACAAATCTATGGAGACATATAGTAGATTACAGGTTATCGGGACTGTGGTGGGAGCATGGGGAATTATTACTTAATACTTAAGAGTTTCTGTCTGAGATGATAACTAGATGATGGAATCTAGATGCAAAACAGTGTGAATGTAATTAATGGTACTGAATTATACACTTAAAAATGGCTAAATGGGCAATTCCCTGGTGGTCCAGTGATAAGGACTCAGAGACTTCAGCACTACAGCCAGGGTTCAGTGCCTGGTCAGAGAAATAAGACCCCATGAGTCACACAGCAATGGCAATTTCATGTTATATCTTACCTTCATAAAAAATTTCTAAGTACACTTAGAAGATTTAAGGGAAAAAAGAGATTAAAATAGTTCATTACTTATCTTATACTGATTACATACTGAAATAATATTTGCAACATATGAGGCTAAATAAACTAAATTATTAAATTAAAAAAATAAAGAACTGGAAAAGTGTTTGACAACATCAAAGAAGCATTGCAACCAATGCAGGTGCACAGGGTCCTGGGTTCAGAAAGGTCAGAGCAGGGTTGAGTCCCTGCTGTCACCATTTTTGAAGTGTTGATAACTTTAACTCTGAATTTGTTTTATGATGTGAAGTCTGACAGGACAATGAAGCACATGCCAGGGGCTTGAAGTTCAGCTCACACACGGCCCCACAGCCACTGTTTCTGGGACAGAGCCTGTCCCTGCTCTCGGCCCCCATACCCTCCATACTACCCTCTTCCACAACCACTCTGAGACTCTCGCCCATCATCTGGGGCAACAGCTAAGCTGTCAGGAGGTCCACATTCCACAATCAGGAGAGTCAGGTTCAGACTTGGGGAGAGGAGGAGGCAAGGTGGTTACCAGCCTCACCCTGGGCTGGCAGCACTACGATGTTTGGCAGATAACCTGGCGCCTAGGGCCCACTCTAAATCCAAGTACCAGAAGCATCCTGGCTCAGAAGCTGAAATCACGTGGGAGCCATCATCTGCCTGGGACAGCACACTTGTGGGGCCTGCTCATGGCCTCACATTTTCATTTTGCACAGTTCAGTTCAGTCGCTCAGTCATGTCCAACTCTTGGCGACCCCATGAATCGCAGCACACCAGGCCTCCTTGTCCATCACCAACTCCTGGAGTTCAGACTCACGCCCATCGAGTCACTGATGCCATCCAGCCATCTCATCCTCTGTCGTCCCCTTCTCCTCCTGCCCCCAATCCCTCCCAGCATCAGAGTCTTTTCCAGTGAGTCAACTCTTCACATGGGATGGCCAAAGTACTGGAGTTTCAGCTTTAGCATCATTCCTTCCAAAGAAATCCCAGGGTTGATCTTCAGAATGGACTGGCTGGATCTCCTTGCAGTCCAAGGGACTCTCAAGAGTCTTCTCCAACACCACAGTTCAAAAGCATCAACAGAGCCCTTCAAAGTATGTAGCTAGCCTTTAATATAACTGATCAAATGTTGTTAACTTTTTAAGAAACTCTTCAAGATACTCTAAGGAGCTGCAGGGTTTAGATCTACTTTTAGAAAAGGAGATAAGGTTCGTAGAAGAGCCTGTTTTCCCTCAAGTTTACTTTCTTCAGCCAGGTTTCTGATAAGAACTATACAGTCTATGATTTGAGGTCCTAACTCTTAGGATGAATGGAGTCATATACACTTTTGAACTCCAAGAAGGCAGAGTGAATTCTCACTATGAAGTCTGAAATGCTGGATAAGGAAACGGAAAGGATCCTGACAGGTGTCAGACAAATGCCCTCCTAGTTCATTTGGTCAGTGTTGGTTTTCATCACTTTTAACCAAGAACTCTAAATATTACAATGGATTAGGAGTAAGTACATTTGACATTAAAAAGTTCTTAATGTGGGATTCAGTAAAAAGAAAACAAAGCTAGCACATGGTTAGAGCACGTCCTGTCTCTAAAAATCTGAAAAGATATTAATATAACAATGTTTACCATGGAGATTCTAGGCTAACAGTGTACAAGCAAGTCATATTTTTCTCTATGTTTCTATGTATATTTTCTAATTTTTCTATAATGAACTTTTATATTGCTTGAGTTTTCAGAAAGTCTGCAGAATATAAGACCAACTACAAATTAATAAAAACAAAATTTCCCCCCAAAAGAATTTGTAAAATTTAACCCAATAGATAATTAACTAAAAATACTGGTATGCCATTCAAATGTCTTACTTTTCTTTTGTAAAATATACATAGTCTTGGAAAGAAAAAGTTAACAGTCTTGAACAAACTGAGATGAGTAAACAATCTTAGACTGACTAAGGAAGCAAGTTAATGAGGAATGTCCAGTTTTATGTGATGTCAAGATCAAAGGACTCCAGGATGAAAAATTTTAGTTGCTACTGACATTTTACCTAAGAAAAACACTAAGTTTGTAACAGAATTCCATTTCAAATGTGAATTCACATTAAAGAAGACTAAAGAGAGATGACAACCAAAGGCAATACATGACCTGAGGGACACAGATAAACAAACAGCATCAGTTATTACGAGAGGTTTGGAGAAAACAGAGCAGGTAAGATAATGAAGTGGAAAGAGCAGAATTTCAGGGCAAAGAATTTCTGGGGCAGCAACGTTTGACAAGCGAACTACTTGAGGTCTTTTCTTCAGAAAGTTTACTTTAGAGCAAAAATCAATTCTGACCATTAATGAGAATCCTAGTAATTGTTAGTCTTTCAACCCGTTTTTATAAATAAAATCAATCTGGTTCAAAGTCTGAGATTTAAAAATTAACAAACTGAACTCTTCCTGGGCCAATAATATCTTAAATCAAATTATTCACAACTCTGAAAAATTCAAAGCAGACGCAGTCCTTATTTTCAATAGGTATGAATTAAACATGCACAGAATGGCTATAAAGCTACACGCTGCTGCTGCTAAGTCACTTCAGTCATGTCCGACTCTGTGCGACCCCATAGACGGCAGCCCACCAGGTTCCCTTGCCCCTGGGATTCTCCAGGCGAGAACACTGGAGTGGGTTGCCATTTCCTTCTCCAATGCATGAAAGTGAAAAGTGAAAGTGCAGTCGCTCAGTCCGACTCTTAGCGAGCCTGTGGACCACAGCTTACTAGGTTCCTCCATCCACGGAATTTTCCAGGCAAGAATACTGGAGTGGGGTGCCATTGCCTTCTCCAATAAAGCTACATAGCAAACTTTATTTAACAATTTTTATTTCTTTATGCTGGCCATATATTCCCAAGTTATAAAATTATATGAGAACAGAATTCATCATAAAGAATGTGACTGTGGCTTTAATTTTTAAACTTTTGTAAGACTGCATGTATTAAATTCACGAATCAAAAAAGACAAAAGAAAACAAACAACCCTACCGTACAAGTATGCATCCCCATTTGGGATTACTCTAATACTGAAAAACTTAGTCTTTTTCTGTTAAAAAAAGTAATTCAACATATTCCCCTCAAAGATCAAAAACAAATATATGCTGCAACTAATGGCTGTATATTGTCACCGTGCTTATTTAACTTATATGCAGAGTACATCATGAGAAACGCTGGGCTGGAGGAAGCACAAGCTGGAATCAAGATAGCCGGGAGAAATAACCTCAGATATGCAGATGACACCACCCTTATGGCAGAAAGTGAAGAGGAACTAGAAAGCCTCTTGATGAAAGTGAAAGAGGAGAGTGAAAAAGTTGGCTTAAAGCTCAACATTCAGAAAATGAAGATCATGGCATCTGGTCCCATCACTTCATGGGAAATAGATGGGAAACAGTGGAAACAGTGGCTGACTTTATGTTTCTAGGCTCCAAAATCACTGCAGATGGTGACTGCAACCATGAAATTAAAAGAAACTTACTCCTTGAAAGAAAAGTTATGACCAGCCCAGACAGCATGTTAAAAAGCAGACATTACTTTGCCATCAAAAGTCCATCTACTCAAGGCTATGGTTTTCCCAGTGGTCACGTATGGATGTGAGAGTTGAACTGTGAAGAAAGCTGAGTGCCGAAGAATTGACGCTTTTGAACTGTGGTGTTGTTGGAGAAGACTCTTGAGAGTCCCTTGGACTGCAAGGAGTTCCAACCAGCCCATCCTAAAGGAGATCAGTCCTGGGTATTCATTGGAAGGACTGATGCTGAAGCTCAAACTCCAATACTTTGGCCCCCTGATACGAAGAGCTGACTCATTTAAAAAGACTCTGATCCTGGGAAAGATTGAGGGCAGGAGGAGAAGGGCACCACAGAGGATGAGATGGTTGGATGGCATCACCGACTCAATGGACATGGGTTTGGTGGACTCTGGGAGTTGGTGATGGACAGGAAGGCCTGGGGTGCTGTGGTTTATGGGGTCACAAAGAATTGGACATGACTGAGCGACTGAACTGAATGACTATAAAGTCCCTCCTAAAAGTAACTAAAAACTGGAGCCTAAAGCAGTCACTTTAAACCATAAAGACATAAATAAGGAGTGCTGATCCTGGGCCTCATTTTAAGAGGCAGCACTTTCCACCTTGAGGCATCTGACCTTTTCAAAGTCCCGTTCAGAGTCCCATTCAGAGAGTCCCCCTCAGCCCAGGGCCTCCACGGTTACTGTCTTCTTTTCATCCATTACTTGTGTCCTCTTACCTTCAGCAGCTCCTTGCAGCTGTCAAGCCCAATGTCCACAAGAATGCTTTTCACCTTTTTCCGTACCTTCCTGATGTTGTCAAGATTCTCCACAGGAATTTGAAACATTTTTGAAACTTTCCTTTAAAGAAAAGAAAACAAAATTATAATAAGTGTACACACACACACTCTCTCTCTCTCTCTCTGCTAGTGGTAAAGAACCCGCCTGCCAATGCAGGAGACATGATAGACATGGGTTCGTTCCCTGGGTTGGGAAGATTCCCTGAAGGACCACTCCAGTATTCTTGTCTGGAGAATCCCATGGACAGAGGAGGCTGGTGGGCTATAGTCCACAGGGTCGAAAAGAGCCGGACACAACTGAAACAACTTAGCACACATCCATATATACACACATACACATATATGTGCATAAAATTTTTAACAGGGTAGGTAAAGAAAGCAGAGTAATTTTCAACAAATTATTCTGGGACAATTAGATTTCCACAAACAAAGAATAAATTGGATTCTTTCCTATTAGTATACACAAAAATTAATTCAAAATGAGTCATATACACCCATGCATAAGTGAAAACTTTAAAACTCTCAGATGATAACACAGGCATAAATTTTCATGACATTGGATTTAGCAACAGGTTCTCAGATATGATATTATAAAGCACTAGGAACAAGAGAAAAAGTAGCTAGGTTGGACTTCATCAAAATGAAAAACGTACACGCTTCAGAGAAAACCATCAAAAAAATGAAAAGACAATCCACAACATGGGAGAAAACATTTGTAAATCTTATTTCTGATAAGGAACTTATATCAGAATATATTAAAAAAAAACTCCAATGACAATAATTAAAGGACAAACATGCCAACTTAAAAACAGGAAAAGGATCTGGCTATTTCTACAAAGACAATATACAAATGGCCATTAAGCACTTAAGAATATACTAAACAATATTAGCTATGGGGAAAAGCAAACAGAAACCATCATGAGATAACTCGTCACACCAACTAGCATGGCTGTCAATTTTAAAAGAAGGAGCAGTAACAGTGCTGGCATGGATGTGAAGAAAGTGGAGCCCCCATACACTGCTGGCAGTAAAGCAGAAAAGCGGTGCAGCTGGTTTGGGAAAGTCCAGCAGGTCCTCAAAGGATTAAACATGTAAGCACCATATGAACCAGCAATACCACCTGAGAGAAATTAAAAAAAACCTGTATCCAAACAAAACCCTGCACAAGAATGTTCACAGCACCATTATTCATAACAGTTAAAAACTAAAACAGCACAAATGTCCATCAACTGATAGATAAATAAAATGTGGTGTATCCGAAGAATGGAATATTATTTGGCCATAAAAAGTGAAGTACTGATGCATGTTACACTGATAACCCTTGGGAAATATTAATCTAAGTGAAAGGCATCAGACACAAAGGACCACATATTATATGATTCAATTGATAGGAAATGTCCAGAATAGACAAAATTTACAGAGACAAAAAGGAGAACATTGGTTGCTTAGGGCTGAGGAGAATGGAAGGTGATGGCTAAGGGGACAAGGTTTCTTTCTGGAACAGTGACAATATTCTAAAATTGACTGTGGTGATGTTATTACGCACAACTCTGTGAATGTACTAAATAGAAACCACTGACTATACACTTTAAGCAGATGAACTGTACAGAATGTAAGTTACATCTCAGTAATGTTGCTTTTGGGCTTTGCTAGATCAGTGGGTAAAGAACTTGCCTACAATGCAGGAGACCCAGGTTTGACTCCTGAGTTGGGAAGATCCCCTGGAGAAGGAAATGGAACCCCACTCAAGTATTCTTGCCTGGAGAATCCCATGAACAGAGGAGCCTGGTGGGCTACAATCCATAGGGTCACAAGAGTTGGACACGTCTTAGTAACTAAAGACCATTAACTAACCACCACTAACTCTGCTTTTAAAATATGTGAAAAGGCATAAAATTAAAATAAATCCTGTGGTAGCTGACCAGGATAAAAGGCACAGCTGTGACCTTATTATCTGTGATAAATACGGATTCTAAAAATATATATTTGTTAATGTGTATGTGTATATTGTACAGCTCAGGCCACTGCAAGAGCCTAGAAGTAGTTACACACCAGTAGCAGACCACGCCTTGGGCTCAAATCTTCCTTTCTAAATATCACTTTCCCTTAAAAGGAAGCAGGGCTCCTAGGAAAATGGCTGATTTCAGGGCTGGAGCGCAGAAGAGACAAAATGATCCTAGAATGTCTTCTGCCAGAAAATAAAGGAATTGCTCAGAAAACAGGGAGACATGTCAAAAGTACTCAAAAGAAGTCAGCTTGAAGAAGTTTCCACAAGCCAAATATGGGACAATGTGGGTACCAAATAAATGACAGTAACAGACTATAACCTGAGGCCCTGAAGTTTCCAAAGATAATGTCACCGCATCTCCCATCCACGTGCTTTCCTCAGAACGTGTCCGTGACACTCCTCCTAAGCAGCAGGGGCATCAACATTCCTTGAACCTGCGCAGAACTCGGCAGCTCCCTCGACCAATAAAGCATGGCCATGTGAATGCCCAGGCTAAACCACACAACGCCACACGCTTTCCTTGCCCTCTGGGTACCATTACTCTTGGACTCTAGACTCCTTATTGCAAGAAGCTCAACTAGCCCACATGGAAAGGTTCCACATCGACCACTGGACATGAGAGTGAAGATGCTCTTACAGCCTGCAGCTGTCCACTCACCCCAAGTCTTTGAGTTTTCTCAGGTGAGGCCCCAGACATTGTGGAACATAAAGGAGCCATCTCCTCCTGCTCCCACCTGAAGAATTACTGAATTTTTATACAAAATGTTTCACTTCATGAAGTTTTAGGGTGGTTTGGTATTCAGAAACAGTTATCAAAATATAACCCACTAGAACATAAACTCAAGTTCATGATAACAAAAATAATTAAATTTAAAGTTTAGTTAACAACAGGGTATTTTATATCATTTCCAAGCACCTCCCCACAAAATACTCATTAATAACCAAGGAAAAGAGTAATTCACAGAAGTCTGGAAGACATTCAATTAAGAGACAAAATTCCCTGTAAACTTCAGAAGTATCCAGATGATACAAGAGCACCATTCATAATAGGCAAATTGAGGAAAAAATCCAAGTGTCCGTCAAATGGTGAACAGATGAGCAAAACATGACATACACCACAAAACACTACAACAATAAATATAACTAGGCACTGATGCACACAACTGCACGAATCAGTATCTCAAAAACAAGATGCTAAGTGAAAGAACACAGATGCAAAGTCCTCATATTGTCTGACTCCATTTATATGAAACATCCAAGAGAAATCTACAGAGATAGAAGGTAGATTAGTGGTCAGCTGTGGGTCACTGCACATGGATAGGTTTTTGGAGAAAGTGCTGGAAATGTTCTAATACTAGGTTGTGTTGTTGGTTGCACAGTTCTATAAATTTACTAAAACTCAACTAATTATACTTCTTAAAGAGATGGGAACACCAGACTACTTTACCTGTCTGCTGAGAAGTCTATATGCAGGACAAGAAGCAACAGTCAGAACTGGACACGGAAAAATGTACTGGTTCTTCGTAAAGGAGTACAACAAAGCCGTGTATCATCACCCTGCTTATATAACTTATATGCAGAATTGTTGTTCAGGCCTTAAGTCATGTCTGACTCTTTACGACTCCATGGTCTGCAGCACACCAGGGTTCCCTGTCCTTCACTATCTCACAGAGTTTATTCAAACTCATGTCCATTGAATCAGTGATGCCATCCAACCATCTCATCCTCTGTCATCCCCTTCTCCTCTTGCCCTCAATCTCAATCAAACAAGTCAGCATCAGGGTTGTTTCCAATGAGTCGGCTCTTCAAATGAGGAGGCCAAAGTACTGGAGCTTCAACTTTCAGCAGCAATCCTTCCAACGAGTACATCATGGGAAATGCCAGGCTGGATGACTCACAAGCCGGAATCCAGATTGCTGGGAGAAATATCACAACTTTAGATATGAAGATGATAGCATTCTAATGACAGAAAGGGAAGAGCAACTAAAGAGCCTCTTGTTGAGAGTAGAAGAGTGAAAAAGCTGGCTTAAAACTCAATGTTCAAAAAACCAAGACCATGGCATCTGGTCCCATCACTTCATGGCAAATAGATGGGGGAAAAGTGGAAATAGCAGCATATTTTATTTTCTTGGGCTCCAAAATCACCGTGGACAGTGAATGCAGCCACGAAATTAAGACATTTGTTCCTTAGAAGGAAAGCTATGACAAACCTAGACAGTACATTGAAAAGCAGAGACATCACTTGCCAACAAAGGTCCATAGTCAAAGCTATGGTTTTTCCAGTAGTCATGTATGGATATGAGGATTAGACCCTAAAAACAGCTGAGCACTGAAGAATTGATGCTTTTGAACTATAGGAAAAGA
Source organism: Neotragus moschatus (assembly GCA_006410615.1). Taxonomy (NCBI): domain Eukaryota; kingdom Metazoa; phylum Chordata; class Mammalia; order Artiodactyla; family Bovidae; genus Neotragus; species Neotragus moschatus. The sequence continues at coordinate 128,250 of SJYA01002785.1, forward strand.
CTGTTAAGAGTCCCTTGGACAGCAAGGAGATCAAACCAGTCAAAGGAAATCAACATTGAATTGGAAGGACTGCTGTTGAAGCTGAAACTGCAATACTTTGGCCACCTGATGTGAAGAGCTGACTCACTGGAAAAGACCTTGATGCTGGGAAAGACTGAAGGCAGGAGGAGAAAGGGACAGAGGCTGAGATGGTTGGATGGCACCACTAACTCAATGGACATGAGTTTGAGCAAACTCTGGGACATAGTTGTAGAACAGGGAAGCCTGGAGTGCTGCAGACCATGAGGTCGCAGAGTTGGACACTACTTAGTAACTGAACAATACTTAGAAAAAGAACATGCAAGGAAAAACTAAGGAACTGTTTCAGAGTGTGAGAGACTGAAGAAAATTAAATACAATGTGTAATTCTAACTAGATTCTTTACTATAAATGAAGTTTCTGGCTGGCAAAACTTCAGTGTGGGCTGAGGATCAGATGGTAACAATGCATTGATTTTCTGATTTTGATGGTTGCGTTCTAGGTATGCAGAATGTCCTTATTGTAGGAAATGGACAATATTGGAGTCATTTGGCATCTTCTCTGGCAACTTAGTTTCCAATAATTCAGGGGAAGTTCTTTATACTACACTGGCAACTTTCTATAAATCTGAAACTATTTCAAAAAAGGTTTTAATGCACAAACTATAAAAGCTACGAACAAAATCAGTTAAATTTGAGTTAAAGAAACATCAGGTAAAATAATGCCAATTTTCAAATTATCAAAACAATAACTTAAAGACTGGTAATATCCACTGGTAGTGGCATCACCAACTTGATGGACATGGGTTGGAGCAAGCTCCGGGAGCTGGTAATGGACAGGGAAGCTTGATGTGCTACAGTCCATGGGGTCACAAAGTGTCAGACATGACTGAGAGACTGAACTGAACTGAACTGACGGGTAGTGAGGCTAAGTAGAAAAATGTTAATTTCTCCATGTTTACACATCGACTGGCAGTATCTCCCAAGATTTTTAAACAATTTCTCTGAGTTGGAAATTCTACTTCTAAACCCTTATACAACCCCTCCTCCCTCAAGGATAAGATTGGAATCCCTTCTAAGAACTCCCAGAATAGCCAGGTCATACTTATTTCATTGCACTCACCTCACTACACTGTAATTATTTCCTTATATACCTATTTTCCCTTTTGAACTAAACATCTCAGGGCAGGAACATGTTTCTCTGCACATCTGGGCCTATCACAGAGGTTCAAAATGGACATGCTATTATAGAGGATTGGTGAGTTGGAGTTAGATCAGCATCAAAAAAAATCACTGAGGTAAAGGAGTATCTGAATGTATTTGGCAAAAGGTAAGTAAACCTGAAAACATGGACCGGAATAAAAAGAGACATTAAAGGGGCATTACAGCTAACAGTGGGAAGAACTTTTCCTGGGTAATAAGAAAATGTGAAGTACCGAAAAGCCAATTTGGAATGGGTACATTTTTCAGACAAGTTACCTATGTAAAAATTATACTTCAGGTTCAGTAGAAAGCGAGTTTGAAGGATCATTTTGCATTTTAGAACCAGAAGATACAAAAATCATAGCAAGTAAAGTTTTAAAATAATAAAATTATTAACAATAAAATGCACTGAACTCGGTTCTAGGCTTCAAAAGCATAGTTTAAAAGGCAAGTTGTCAAGCACCCTGTGGGAGCATTCTTAAAAATTAAGCACAGTGTCACTTTCAAGCCCAGACTGGCTTCTCTGGCCAGAGCAGCCTCAACAGAAATTTCCCTTCACCTTTTCCACTCACTCCACCAGACGTGCTGCTCTGTCCTCCTTAGAGTTCCCGAGCGCTTCTTTCCCAAAAGCTGGCTGATAAATAGGACTGCCCAATAAATAGGACTGTTTAGACCACCATCCACCTATATCTAAAACAAAGAAGCTAAATGTATTGCTTGCAAAGAAATCTGGCCTCACACAGGAAGTGCTGATCTTATCAGAGTTGAGAAACAGTAGTATGGGGATTGGCCACATTTCACAGGATGGTTCCCAAGCTGTTCCTGACAGGCCATCTCTCAGGACGAAGGCGCTGAAGAGGCTTCCAGTGATCAGGCAAGTTTTAAAGGGCTCTGCAAGTACTTGTTCAAGGCTTGGGAGAAGGGACAAAGTCTTCGTGAATCTGCAGAAAAGGAGCCTTTTATTCTCAACTGTACATGCTCCCATTCCCTCATCATTACTGTGGTTCCCTCCCTCAAAACAAGTACACAGGTCCATTCTTAATTTTTAAAAAGTTTCCTGTTTAAGCACAGAAGTTCTGTCAGGATCCTTGGTCTACTGTTGCCAATCACTTAGGGGAAAAAAAGCTGACTTTTACCATAATTTATCCATTCTCTAAGAGATGCAAGATTCTACACAAAAGGCCGAGTGGATTAATTAACTGTAAAAGAAGTTGCTTAATGTTTCCATATCTATAGGTCCTTTACTGATGCTATTCTCCATATATTCTTAGTACTCAATTGAATCTGTATTTTCACCATTAGGAAACAGCAGGCGAATGCAGCTGTACTAAGTTCAGTTCACAGTAAATTATTCTTTTCTTTTGTATTTTACTATTATTTTCAGCTGTGCTGGATGCTGGCTGCTGCACACATGCTTTCTCTAGTTGCAAGGAGTGGGGCTTCTCTTGTTGCAGAGCACGTGCTCTAAACCCACAGGCTTCAGGAGTTGCAGCATGCAGGCTCAACAGCTGCACCATGCAAGTTCAGCAGTTGTGGCTCATGGGCATATTAGCCACAAAGTAGCTTCTGGAATCTTTCTGGAACAGGGATCGAACCTGTGTACCCCACACTGGCAGGCAGATTCTTATCTATTCTATCATCAGGAAAGTCCCACAGTAAATTACCTTTAATTCCACAGTGTGTGGTAGACATGAATTTACCAAAAATTGCATTAATGTGCAAAAGAAAATCGGAGAAGGCAATGGCACCCCACTCCAGTACTCTTGCCTGGAAAATCCCATGGATGGAGGAGCCTGGTAGGCTGCCGTCTATGGGGTCGCACAGAGTCGGACACGACTGAAGTGACTAAGCAGCAGCAGCAAAAGAAAACATTATTTTTCAAAGAGGCACTTAAAGGGTTTTTGTTGCTTTTTAGTATCATGATCATTTAAGAATATCCCATTATCAAAAAATACACTGTAAAAAAAGTCATTCTGGTAATAAACAGTAATTTTTTAAGTCATAGAACNACTAAGCAGCAGCAGCAAAAGAAAACATTATTTTTCAAAGAGGCACTTAAAGGGTTTTTGTTGCTTTTTAGTATCATGATCATTTAAGAATATCCCATTATCAAAAAATACACTGTAAAAAAAGTCATTCTGGTAATAAACAGTAATTTTTTAAGTCATAGAACTTTCTTGTAAGTTCCTGTGAAACCTAAGTTCTGAAACGATTTCACTTGCAAAACAATCCAGAACAATGATCTCACAAGCAAGGCTCTGGAGCTACACTGCCTGAGTTCAAGTAAACTCCACAGGTGACTACTAGTTATGTGATCTTTAGCAAGTTACTTAATCCCAGGGACTGTTTCTTCTGTAAAACAGGGACTGCACAACCGACTCTGAGAAGTAGTTTTGAGGAAGAAAATCCATTTAACACAAGAAAGCACTTAGAACATAAGACTGTGAGTTTGCTATTATCTAACTCCAAAAACTTAAAATGCAACATTCAAAAAACTAGGATCATGGCATCCAGTGGAAGCAGTCACAGATTTTATTTTCTTCAGCTCCAAAATCACTGCTGACAGTGACTGCAGCCATGAAATTAAAAGATGCTTGCTCCTTGGAAGGAAAGCTATGACAAACCTAGACAGTATTAAAAAGTAAAGACATCACTTTGCTGACAAAGGTCTGTATAGTCAAAGCTATTGTATTTCCAGTAGTCCTGTACGGATGTGAGAGCTGGACCATAAAGAAAGCTGAGCACCTAAGAACTGATGCTTTTGAACTGTGGTGCTGGAGAAGACTCTTTTAGAGTCCCTTGGACTGAGAGATCAAACCAGTCCATCCTAAAGAAAATCAACCCTGAATATGCACCAGAAGGACTGATGCTGAAGCTCCAATACTTTAGCCACCTGATGTGGCCTCACTGGAAAAAACGTTGATGCTACAGAAAGACTGAATCCAAAAGAAGAGAGTGGCAGAGAATGAGATGGTTATAGATAGCATCACTGACTCAATGGACTGAATCTGAGCAATCTCTGGGAGACAGTGGAGGACAGAGGAGACTGGAATCCTGCAGTCCTGGTGGGGGGATGGAGGGTGGTGTTGGCAGTCAGACATGACTTAATGACTGAACAAGCTCCAAAAAACATAAGTGAAACGCTAAAACTACTCGAATACAGGGTTTTGTTGTTTCTTTTTAAGTAATTTTAAAAATACATGATATTTACACAATACATGAAAGCAAGAATCAAAGGTCTGGGTTCAAATACAGGAAGATCCCTTCTCAGACAGGCGCCTTCAGCAAGTCCTCATGATTCAGTGTCCTCCTTGTAACACACTGCCAACAGGTCTGTGATAACCAGAGTGGCAGCCACAGCAGAATATTGGGGTGTGACCACTCAAAGTGACTACAACCATAAATTCACCAGAAAAATATTGCAAACTTGGATCAAATTTAAAAGGTGTCCCAGATATCTTCAGATAGATAGATATCTTCCTTGGTAGCTCACACGGTACAGAATCTGGGTTCCATCCCCGGGTCAGGCAGATCCCCTGGAGAAGGGAATGGCTACCCACTCCAGCATTCTTGCCTGGAGAATTCCATGGACAGAGGGGCCTGGCGGGCTACAGTCCGAGGCATCACAGAGTCGGACACGACTTTCACTTACTAAGGGAGAGGAAGGTAGAGTGGTTACAAGAATTGTGTGTGTTGCGACTCCGTGGACTACAGCTCACCACGCTTTTCTGTCCATGGAATTCTTCAGGCAATACGGGAGTAAATTGCCATTTCCTTCCCCATCCTCTCCCGACACTAATCTTCAATTCCTAACCCTAAAACCAGCTCTCACATCTTTACCACTGCTCAGTCAGACGAGTGAGCCTGTCTTCTGCCAACTCCAGTCCCCCTCCAGACTAGCACCAGTACCCTTAGAACACATAGATTGGTCACTTCCATGTCTAAAGACCACTGTCTCAACAAACTCCCAATTACAACTAGAATATCAAAGTTCGTTCACAACATGGCTACCTACCAGGTAACAAGCTACACATATTTGTAAACATGTAAGTCTAAACAAGTTACACATACTTTACTTGACTTCCAACCAAAGCCGAACACGCGCGTTCCTCAACTCGCACTTTTTACGTGATCCTCTTCCCCCAGAGCGCTCCTCCCGACTCCCGGTCCCACAATGCGTGCTGAGCCCTGTGGGGCTCTCCGGTGCCCTCAAGCATTTGCCCATCTGCATCATAAATCACCACAGACAAGAGTCCTCCAGGTCTCAAGAGGCTGCCATTACCATTCCATTCAATTATAAAAAGATTTAAGAGCATTCCAGCAAGCCTCCCATTCAAATTCAAAGAAAATTCTTTAAACATTTAATTATTTAGCAACTGTTCAGTTAGAACTAGCGGCTACTATTTTCTGCGCGCTCTACGTAAGCGCAGTGAGCGGCGGCATGTGAAAAGTTCAACTGTAATGTCAACATCTGCACGTCATCAGTATTCACACCGAGAACTCCAGGGTGAAGGATTTGGGGCTCCTCTCAGCTGTGCGCTCCTCAAGAAAGAACCCGCCACAACGCAGGCATCTGAGCGCGCTTCTGCTCAGCCCGCGTCCGCGCTCTCTCCGAGCTGCCCTCTGGCTCCCAGCCGGCCCCCCTCCCCGGCCCTCCCTGGCCGCCGCCCTGTCCCCGCGTTCCCCTCGCCCAGATGCCGTCCCCCGCCCCGCCTCCCAGGTCCCATCCCCGCCCCCCTCGACCCCGGCCCCACGTGACACGAGGGACGACGGGCGCCCTTCGGGCCGCGAGCCCCGTGCTTGGAGAACGTCGCGGGATTCGAGAGGCGGCCACGGGCCGCCGGGTGTGGGCGGGGTGGGGCGGGGCAGCCGCCGGGACTTCGCAGGCCGGGCCAGGGGCGTCGCCGCGGGCCGGGCCGGGGTTACCTACCGCTGGGCGCCCGCAGCGCCGCCGCGTCCCTCGCACGTCTGGCCGCGCCTGCTGGGGCCCCGCGCCCGCCCGCCTCCGCCCCGCGCGGCGGGACCCCCGCTCGGCGCGCGCCACCCCGCGCGACCCCGTCCCCTCCTCCCAGCTCGGCCAGAAAGAGAAAATGGCGCTCGATTGGCCTCCGGAAGTGACGTGAACCCTCATTTGCATGCCGATGCAGTCAACCAATGGGAGAAGAGCATGCATGGGACCCCCCACTGGGCACTGTCCCAAAGGCCCCTTTGGGCCCTTGCCTTAAGCTGAACTGGAGGCTCAGCAGTGGAAATGGGGTTTTGTGTTGAAGCCCCCTCCCCTGACCCCACTCTTGCTACAGTGAACTGGCCTGCTAGCCTTTCACCACATCTACAAACTCTCGTGAGAGTTTGAGTGATGGCGTCACTAGAGAGGGCGGGGCCCGTGCGTCGTTCGTCACGTGACCAGTCACGTGGGTTCCCTAGAGCTTTGTCTTTATTTGCATGAGGTGGGGTGGAGCTAGTGGCAGTAGCAGGAATAGGTGGCCCCGCCCACATCTCAGAGCCAATGGGAAACCAGCTGTGAGGGGAATCCTGCCCTATCATTGGAGGATAGAACTTGACTATCAGAACTTTGACAAGGATGCTCTTGATATATCTTGGTGAACTGACTGGATAGGGTCTCCTGACTTCGTAATTATATCATAAGGAAATTAAGTTCACACTTTTTCTTGAGAATTCGGATTTTTAAGTTAGAGCTACTACGTGCTGTGTAGGAAAAATGTTAATTGCATACATTTATAAAAATTCTTAAATGGCTTAAAAGTTTACTTTTGCCCAGCTTTGTAAAAAAAATGTGAAGGGATAATATATTTCTCAAAATGAATGTACCATAACGGGAATGGAGCTTTCAAAATGCCTATGGGTCTTCAACTGTTGAGTAAAGTGCCCAAGGGGTAAGAAAAGAACCGCATTGCCCTCAGGGAACTTGAAGTTTAACTGGGAGGCCTGCTGTGTAGGCAAACAACTATTTTATGGCTCCTCAGTAACTACTCCAGCCCTTTCTCCCTTCACTGAAGCTGCCAAGCCATTACCTGCCCCTCCTCAACTTACTTTTCGGCACAAGACCATGTCTACTTCTTCCAGAACACCAAGACCATCAGAAATGGTCTCCATCTATCTCTCCGGCCGCACGTGCACACCTTTTCCTCAGAACCATCCTGATCAGAGTATGTGTGGGTTCATGCTCAGGACCAGTCCCTTCATTCCTGGGCCTTGTTTGCCCTGCCCGGCACCTCATTGCCCAGTCATTCAGTTCAGTTCAGTAGCTCAGTCGTGTCCGACTCTTTGCGACCGCATGAACCGCAGCATGCCAGGCCTCCCCATCCATCACCAACTCCTGGAGCCTACTCAAACTTATGTCCATTGAGTCAGTGATGCCGTCCAAACTTCTCATCATCTGTCGTCCACTTTTCCTCCCATTTTCAATCTTTCCCAGCATCAAGGTCTTCTAAAATGAGTCAGTTCTTCGCATCAAGTGACCAAAGTATTGGAGTTTCAGCTTCAACTGTCCTTCCAATGAGTATTCAGGACTGATTCCATCCTTTAGGATGGACTGGTTGAATCGCCTTGCAGTCCAAGGGACTCTCAAGAGTATTCTCGAACACCACAGTTCAAAAGTATCAATTCTTCGGTGCTCAGCTTTCTTTAAAGTCCAACTCTCACATCCATGCATGACTACTGGAAAAACCATAGCCTTAACTAGACAGACCTTTGTTGGCATTCCTCTCCCCTAATTTCAGCTTCTCTATATGGGTAACTTCTGCTCAGCTTAACCCAATGACTAAAAACATAAGAGGCACTAAGTAAATGTATGAATTAATTTTAAAATGTTCTTGAGTGCTGGGTTGATATTACTCAACCACAATTTTTTTCTCTACAAGAATCCAAGCCATAATTGAAGGAGAATTTGCTCTTTATAGTTATTTATGAATTATGATTAAATTGATAATAAATCACAGCAGTAAATGGGTATGATGTCCCTATACATCTTGAAGAAATGGGTGGGATGAAAAGTTACAGTCTTCCAGTTACCCTTGACCCAGACCACCCAGCTCCAGTGGGAGGATAGTATCACATTTCTCCAAATGTCTTGCTGCTTCCACTCCTCACCGTGTGCTCTCTTGCGCCACCCTCACTCACATCTAAGAGTGGGAAATTACAGGTATCCCTTGACCACCAGGGCTTCCCTGGTGGCTCAGCTGGGAAAGAATCTGCCTGTAGTGTGGAAGACCTGGGTTCAATCCCTGGGTTGGGAAGATCCTCTGGAGAAGGTAAAGGCTACCCACTCCAGTATTCTGGGCTGGAGAATTCCATGGACTGTATAGTCCATGGGGTCACAAAGAGTCAGACATGACTGAATGACTTTGGCCACCAGTGACCTCCTGTTAAAGCCAAGAACAGAGTTTAGTCCTCATCTTCCCTTTCCTGAAGCCNAAAGGCTACCCACTCCAGTATTCTGGGCTGGAGAATTCCATGGACGGTATAGTCCATGGGGTCACAAAGAGTCAGACATGACTGAATGACTTTGGCCACCAGTGACCTCCTGTTAAAGCCAAGAACAGAGTTTAGTCCTCATCTTCCCTTTCCTGAAGCCCTTCCCTCACAACATGACCTCTAATCTTAGCCACCCTAGCTAATTAGTCCTCACACCTTTACTAGCTTCCGCTTCTCACCACACCCTTTAACATTTGCCCCATAATTCCTCCCATTTTCGTCCACGTTTATCACCACATCCTGTGTGCCAGGTATTGTTCCAGGTACTGGAACCCCCATCCCTTTCAGTCATCACTCTCCATCCTCTCCCTTGTTAATCTCAACAGCAGATTCAAACTTCATTATTTTGATTCCAATGTATCCACCTCTCTCCTGAGTTCTGGCTGGCAACGGGGTAGCTCCACTTGGGTGTCCCACCCACACCGCAGAGTCCAGGTGCTCAAGGCCAAGTGATCACCCCTCCTGCACAGTCCCTCCAACAGTAAGCAGTGTGCTTACCTAGCCTTCATTTTTCTTATCTCCAGTTCTCTAACTTTACATCCTAATGCACCTCTCCTGTAGCCCTCCTACCACGTGTGCCTCTCCTGGTGGGAAGACCTACTCAGCTCAGGTCAGCTCAGGTGTCTCTGGGAAGCCTTCCAGTCAGCCATCCTAGAGATCTAGCGGAAGCAAGTCTGACTCTGTTGCTTCCCTTCTTCCCTTCAGCCATTCTGACAGTTGCTCAGCTTGAACACAAGCTCTCCAGTGCTGACCATCCCCAGCCCATCTCCCACTCACACAAACATTGCACAGTATTTGTTCATGGGATTCCTTCCTTTTCCACACCTTAACTGATTTCTATTCCATTGCCATTCAAGGCTGAGTTCTGCTGGCTTCTCTTCTAAGATCTCCCTGACCACCACCACTGCACATGTACCTGTAGCAAGATGTGATGGGTTCCTCTTGATAGTCACAGAACACTGCACTAACTGTGTGATCCTCATTCGCTAATGCATCTGTCTCTCTCAAGGAGTGCTGTACCAACAGGGGCCATGTCTCCTGGTCATCACTGTATGCCTAGATTGCTTTAATACAATTTGTAATAATATTTTGATAAACATAATAAGATCTTCACGACCCACATAATCATGATGATGTGATCACTAACCTAGAGCCAGACATCTTGGAATGTGAAGTCAAGTGGGCCTTAGAAAGCATCACTACGAACAAAGCTAGTGGAGGTGATGGAGTTCCAGTTGAGCTGTTTCAAATCCTGAAAATGATGCTGTGAAAGTGTTGCACTCAATATGCNCCAATTTGCCTTGATTCATGGACCTGACATTCCAGGTTCCTATGCAATATTGTTCTTTACAGCATTGTAGATAAGTTCATTTAGGCCATATTTTAGATTCTACATATAAGGGATAACACATGGTAATTGTCTCTTTCTGACTTACTTCACTTAATATAACCTCTAGTTGCATCCATGTTGCTGCAAATGGCATTATTTCATTCTTTTTTATGGCTAAGTAGTTTTCCATTTCATATATGTACCACATCTTCTTTATCCATTCATTAGTCGATGGACATTTATGTTATTCCCATGCTATTGTGAATCAACTTTTCATCTCTTGTACCATTTTTTTTTTTTATGCACTCAAAGGAAATTGCAGTTTTGGTCTACTGTGTCCCTAAACACTTCAGCATGCATGGATATGTTATAAATGACATTTAAAACTACAATCAACAGCTTTCATGTTGAAAGAACTGTCCCTCCCCATGACAGAGGAATGAGCAATATGACCCAGAGGGATTCAGTCATCAAATCATTCAAAATCAGAAGTTAGACCTGAGGGCATATATGCTGGACATGTCACAGCACAAGCAAGTTTGTTATGCTTCTTGTCAATCTATTTGGTTTCAGTACAAGTACCGGTTGCTTTGCTTTTAGTTGTTCAGTTGGGTCTAAATAGCCTGTGCTGGACTTTTTCTACATTCTCATCTGGTTCCTTCTATAATCAGCATCAGCTATTGTAAAAATAACTGTCCACCCCAAAAAGAGCAATCTGAGTGACTACATAGCCCCAGAGCCTGACATGTCAGCCCACAGGGGGAGCCCTTTGGGAGGGTGCTGCCTTGAGGGTCCCAGCTTCCAGATAAAAGTGACACATCATATATATGTGTGTGTGTGTGTGNCGGTTGCTTTGCTTTTAGTTGTTCAGTTGGGTCTAAATAGCCTGTGCTGGACTTTTTCTACATTCTCATCTGGTTCCTTCTATAATCAGCATCAGCTATTGTAAAAATAACTGTCCACCCCAAAAAGAGCAATCTGAGTGACTACATAGCCCCAGAGCCTGACATGTCAGCCCACAGGGGGAGCCCTTTGGGAGGGTGCTGCCTTGAGGGTCCCAGCTTCCAGATAAAAGTGACACATCATATATATGTGTGTGTGTGTGTGTGTGTGTGTGTGTGTGTGTGTTTTCCCAGCCCCACATCAGGGGACACACCTTTGCAAGCAGAGCGGGCTGGATTTCCAAGTCACATAGGCAACTATACCTGGCAACGCACAAAGAGACAACTGTACACATGCCCATCTAAATAAAATACATCTCTAAGGTTCACCCAAATCCACTGACATTTCTATGGAAAGATATGCTTTATGAATACCTTAGATGTGATCTTGCCTTTCTCACCTTTGTTTTACACTTATTTGTGTCTGCTAGACACCAAGGAGACAGTAATGAGCAGAAAACAGAAGAAATTCAATCCCTGCTTTCATAGAGCTTAGAGAACCATGAGGGAGATTGTCATTAGTGAAATAAGAACACAGTCAAAGTTTAATTATAACCTGAGCAAACACTCCTGAAGAAGGTAGATTCTCCAAGTATCCACATCCCAGATACCTGATCTGGAGTCTGGAGGCGCATTCTTGACAGAGTGGCAACCCTAAGTCAGAAGGATAAGTCGGCACGAGGGGGTCAAGGCAGCAAGTGGTCGTGAGGGGAGACGACTGCAGGCAGTGGGAGCAACGCTGTCAAGTCCTTCCCTTCACTGTACTTCCAGTCTGTCCTCCAACCTGTTCTTTCTGCTTCTCAGGTTCCCCAGAATTATGTCTCACAAGCTGTTTTAATCAAATTAATCCTGCCTTAATGGAGAAATAGCAAAACATTGGGAATTTCGGATCTCCCAGTGGTATTTTTAAGTTTTTTATTAGACGAGAGATATAAGTATTTTTAGGAGGAAAAAGTCATCATTTAAAAATTGGTTTACACATACTTATTCCCAAACTGAAAAATAAATCATCATAAAAGGTAGTGAAGGGGAAGAAGAATTAATATATAATTTTCAAGAAGCATAGAGATGTTACTGTCTCATCTCACAGATGAGGAAACAACAGCCCAGAGAAATTAAGTAAGTATCTGAATTCACACCCCCAACTGCATGCAGAGATAGGCCTTCTAACTCTTCATTCTTGGTCTTCCCATTTTTCTGCACAAGTGCCCACAGGTATCGATAATCAACCGTGAACATCTGAACTCGCGAGGCAAGCACAGTATAACCTCACCCCCCTCCCACCTGAGCCAGTAAGTCTTCACTGAAGCCTTCTAAACCTCTTTTCTGGTCATCTTCTTCCTCCATGTCTAATTTAGCTTCACTTTCTGGGTTTTGCACAAGTTCAGAGCCATCAACAGACGACACTGGGACTTCATCTACCAAGCTGTTTCTCTGTGTTCTCCCCACTGTGATTGAAACAGCTTTTACGGCTGAACATGCCTCTCCACTCCTGCCTTTGTCACTGTCTTTTCTTTCATGAAGTGCTGGTTCCAAACAGCTGACAATGGAGGTGATTTTTGTTCATTTACATACCAGGACATGCTGAGTTTTTTTTAAAGAGCCATGGGAAAAAAATGATTTCCGAATTGTTTAGCGGAAAAGTTTATGTTTACATTTTAAAATTAAACCTCAGTGAAGCTCACTTTGAAAACTCACTCTGAACCCCAACAAAGCGGGTGGCTCTCCAGGGGACATACTCAGGTTCTCAAGGGCTCTGCAGAGCATCCTGGAAGGTGCAAATGAAATAGCAGGCAGTTAAGAAAGCTTTGAAAGTAGACATTTACAAAAATTCAAACTATATATTTTATATAGAAAACAACAGTAGAATACCTAATTCAGAATTTTTCCTTTATCAAAATTGTCAATTAATAAATTTCACTCTTTTCCTGTAAAGGCATAATGTTCATCATTCTTCTAATAGGCACAAGGCTTGAAACTTAGGCTTTAAGATAAAAGCAATTTCCTCATATCTATCTCCAACTTTAAGTGCGTCACACACAAGCTTGTCTGCACAATACAGTATAATGTTTACCTGTGCTCTCTATTCATTTCTTTTTGCTTCCTTAGTGGTTTCCTCCTATCCTTCTCTTTTGGGTTTTACTGTCCTTTATCTAACTCAAATTGTAAAGTCAGAAGTAAAATTTTTGTCTGGCCTTGCCCTGCTACACTGCTAATGCTCAGAAATCATAAATGGGAAGCACTACTGTCTGCTCAGTGGATGGTCTACGTTTGCACTAACTCTTGGCCATCCTGGGGTACAGCTGCACCCCCAGTGGTAGCTGCAGAAGGTGAGGGTCAGCTACCAACAGAGCCCTGTTCTGATGTTCTGATAATACTGACCTCCAGCTTTCAGAGGGGTCTCCGTGGTCCCAGGAGTCATAGCCACTGTCAACAGCAGTCCCTGGTTCCCCTGCCCCTCCCTCCAAGCCCAGGCAGACGCCCACCAGGGCTCCTCCCTGGTCTCCCCCATTAAAATAACAAGCAACCCAGTTTAAAAATAGGCAGAGGACCTCAACAGACATTTTTCCAGAGAAGACACACACATAACCAACAGGCACCTGAGAAGATGCTCAGTGTCACTAGTCATGAGAGAAATGCAAACTAAACCGAGATGTCACCTCAGCACCTGTCAGAATGGCTACTCTCAAAAAGACAGTAACAACTGTTGGCGAGGATGTGAAGAAAAGGGAACTCTCATGGACCGCTGGTCGGAATGTAAATTGGTGCAGCCTATATGGAAATTCTTTCTAGAACTGAAAACAGAACCACCGTAAGATCCAGCAGTCTCTCTGGTGGAATTCAGAAGGAGAGTTGAGTGGAGGGCTCCTGGCTTGTGGTTCTCAGACGGAGAGAAGCAAATGGGTGTTGCAATCGTCAGTTCAGAAGAGACCACACCACCCAGTCCTTCTGCGCATTCCCTCCCAGGGCGAAAGATCCAGTCCCTTCAAAGTTGCTCAGGAGTCCGGTCCTTCGGCGCGTTCCCTCCCAGGGCGAAAGATCCAGTCCCTTCAAAGTCGCTCAGGAGTCTGGCCCGAGCACCAGAGACTGGGTTCCCACCTGCCAAGTTCTAGCAGGCGGTCCGGTCCCGTAACGCAGGAAACCATTTTCTAGATTTTCTTTTAAACAAGGAACCTTGCTTCCACGTTCTGCTTTACAAGCTCGCAGAACGTTGAGCGGTTTTCTCGCCGACAGCGGTTTTCTCGGTGGAGCGAGCGGGACCCGACCTGGCGGGAACTGCGACCTGGCGGGAACTGCGACCTGGCGGGCGGGACACCGGGAGAAGGCTCCCCGCCGGCTGCCCGCCGCCCCGGGTGCGCGTCAGAGGCGCCTCTTCCAGACGCCGCCTCGCCCCGCCCCGCCCCGCCCCCCAACCCTCTCCAGCTGAGCTCCCGGTTCAAAGCACCTGGAGGTGTTTCCCGAGACCTGGAGACCCGCGTCCCCGCCGACACCGCCGGGTCTGCGCAGGGCCCTCGGAGGAGCCTGCCCGCGGCCTGGGGAGGGGGAAGCCGAAGTCGTCCGCGCCGCGTGTCCAGCGCACCGGGCGGGGCCGGCAGCGGCTCCCACTCGGCCCGGGGAGCCGGCACACAGCCTCCGCGCCCGCGCGATCCCCAGGCCGGCGCTGCAGGTGGAAAGAGCGGGATGAGGGGCTGGGGCGAAGCTCTCCCCCTTGGCTTGGCGGCTGGAGTGGTTTCCTCCTCAGACCTCGGAGCCGACGAGGCTTCAGGGTTCCCGCCCTTCAATCCAGTTGCACTGCGACCCTCGCCGGGGCGCGGGAGAGTATGGACGGCAGACCTCCGTCCTGAGAGCCGAGCGGGGCGCGAGCAGCGGGGCGGGGGCACCGGGCCGGGAGCGCCTCCTCGCGCAAGACCCGGTGCTACCTGGGCGGCCGGGGCTGCCCCCCGACCCAGACGCGACACGGAGGTCCGCGCGCGTCTCCAGGCCCCGAGCCCAGGGGTCGCGACGCACGTGTGCCTCGGTCACTCCGCGGCGACCCGCGCCGCCCCAAGCCGGCCTGTGGCGCCCACGGGGCTCCGCTCCACGTGTGCGGAGGGTTAGCGCGCGACCCCCGGGGAGCAGCGGGAAAGGGCGAAGGGAGCTCCCTGGGGAGATCCTCCTGGAGATGCTCGGTGGGCCACAGCGCGTGCACCCGGGCCGGCAGCGCCGTGTCTCCAGGGAGCTCCGTAGAAACGCAGATGCTCGGGCCTCAGGCCTGCGACCCCGGAGAGGTGGTCGGCCGCGTACGGTATTACCGGACCCGGGGTGTACACTGAAGCTTGGGAACAGCTGACCTACCTGACGAAGTAACAGACCCTGATGGAGTTCCTTAGCTTGAGACACCTGGACTTAGTCCCCGTTTCCGCAGCAGTTTCTCAGAGAAAGAGGTCACCGACGTGCTCATGAGGCTGGTTCGAGGTTCATCAGGTCAGCTCTTGCCAACTTCTCCTGATTAGCGTGGACGCCAGGCGTCTTCTGGGGGGTCCGGCAGCCCCCAGGGGTGGACTCTCCGGCAGAACCTGAGCGGGCTTCAGCGTCTCGGGGCGGGGGGTGGGGGCAGCCTACTGCCTTCTCGGGGCACTAAGCACCGGCCAGCAGGAGCCAGGTCGGCCTGTTTCCCTGTTTGTAAGATGAGGACTGAGCTTGCAAGCCCGCGCCTTTCTGCGCCCCTCCGCTCCCCTCTCACCCCTCTGCCTTTTTCCATCCCTGAATTGCTCCACTGCGCCCGCCGCACTGCCCCAGGACACATTCTCTTGCTGCACACTGGAAAGGACCCCAGAGACAAAAGGAAGGCAGCAACTCCATCAGTTCAGTTCAGTTGCTCAGTCATGTCCGACTCTTTGCGACCCCATGAATCGCGGCACACCAGGCCTCCCTGTCCATCACCAACTCCAGGAGTTCACTCAGACTCACGCCCACCGAGTCAGTGATGCCATCCAGCCATCTCATCCTCGGTCGTCCCCTTCTCCTGCCCCCAATCCCTCCCAGCATCAGTCTTTTCTAATGAGTCAACTCTTCGCATGAGGTGGCCAAAGTACTGGAGTTTCAGCTTTAACATCATTTCTTCCAAAGAAATCCCAGGGCTGATCTCCTTCAGAATGGACTGGTTGGATCTCCTATAGGTAGCCAGAAAATAGCCTGCCCACCGGGGCATCTGCAGGTCAGGTATGTGATAGGATGCGCAGTTCCCAACTGAACGCTCTCTCTTCCCACGATGGGCTCCACCCAGCAGATACACGGGGTGCAGCAGAGGTTAGGACTGCGAGCTGCCTCTAGCTGTACCATTTACCTTCTCATCAACAGTGTGCCAGTGTTCACATTTCTCCACATCCTCGCCAACACTTGTAATTCTTTTTGATACTAGCCATCCTAAATGGATGAGTTGGCATCTTGTAGTTTTATTGTTCCCAATGTCCTATTGTTCCATTGTCCCTAATGATTAGTGCTGTTGAGCATTCTTTTCATATGGTTACTGGTCATTTGTACATCTCTGGAGAGAATTCTACTTCAGTTCCTTCGCCTGTTTTTGAATTGTGTTTTGTTGCCACTTGTGTTGTAAGCATTATCCATTCTAGATTTTAATTCCTTATCAGACATATGATTTGCAAGTATTATCTCCCATTCTGTGGATTGCCTTTTTATTTCATTGATAGTGTCTTGGCACAAAAGATTCTCACAAAGTCCAACTTGCCTGTTTCCTTTTGATGCCTATGCTTTTTGTGTCATATCCAAGAAATCAATGCCAAATTGAGTGTTTTGAAGCTCTAGTCCTATGTTTTCTTTTTAAAGTTTTAGTGTTAAGTCTTTATGTGGCTTGTGGGATCTTAGTTCCTCAAGCAGGGGTTGAACCCATGCCTTTGGCAGTGAAAGCATGGAGTCCCAATCACTGGACTGCCAGATAATTCTCTATATTGTTGTCTTACATTTAAGTTATAACTGGACAGGGAACAATAGACTGGCTCAAAATTGGGAAAGGAGTACAAGACTGTATATCATCACCCTGCTTATTTAACTTACACGTAGAGTACATCAAGAGAAATGCCAGGCTGGATGAATCACAAGCTGGAATCAATATTGCCAGGAGAAATACCAACTTCAGATATGCAGATAACACTCTATGGCAGCAAGTGAAGAACAACTAAAGAGCCTCTTGATGAGGGTGAAAAAAAGACACTGAAAAAGCTGGCTTAAAATTCATTAAAAAAAAAAAAAAAAGACCATGGCAGCCAGTTCCATCACTTCATGGCAAATAGAAGGGGAAAAAGTGAGAGATGTTATTTTCTTGGCCTCCAAAAACATTGTGGTGATTGCAACCATGAAATTAAGGCACTTGCTCCTTGAAAGGAAAGCTATGACAAACCTAGACAGCATAATAAAGAGCAGAGACATCACTTTGCCAACAAAGGTTCAGAGTCAAAGCTATGGTTTTTCCAGTAGTCAAGTAAGGATGTGAGAGTTGGACCATAAAGACGCCTGAGAGCTGAAGAACTGATGCTTTGACAGCAAGGAGCTCAAACCAGTTGATCCTAAAGGAAATCAACCCTGAATGTTCACCAGGACTGATTCTGAACCCTCAGTACTTTGGCTACCAGATGCAAAGAGCTGACTCATTGGAAAAGACCCTGATGCTGGGAAAGATTGAGGGCAGGAGGAGAAAAGAGTGGCAGAGGTTGAGATGGTTAGATAGCATCGCTGACTCAATGGATATGAATTTGAGCAAACTCTGGGAGATAGTGGAGGACAGAGGAGACTAGTGTGCTGTAATGCATGGGGTTGCAAGAGCTGGACATGAGTTAGTGACTATAAAACAAAATGCCCAACTTCATACTTTTTTTTTTTTTTTTCCTGTTTTGGTCATGGCACTTGCTTAGTTCCCTGACCAGGGATTGAACCCTTGCTCCCTGCATTGGAAGTATGCAGTCTTAACCACAGGACTGCCAAAAAAGCCCCCCCACTTTCACACTTTTGTATGTGGTATCTAGCTTTCTCGGCATCATTTACTGAGACTTCCCTTTTTCCATTGTTTCCTTTGTCCACTAAACCATCTTGGCACCTTTGTCAAAAACCATCTGGGCATTTACATGATGGTTCATTTCTGGGCTATTCTATTCCATTAGTCTATATGTCTGTCTTAAAGCCAATACACAGTTTTGATTACTGTTGTTTTTCAGTAAGTTTTCAAACTGGAAAATGAAAGTCATCCAGTTTAATACCTTTTTCAGGATTGTGCTGATTGCCCAAAATTTCTTGAGGTTCCTTATGAAATATAGTATGAGCTTGACAATTTCTACAGAGGAAAAAAAAAATCAAGATTTTGACAGACTCCACTGATCTCTAGAGTGCTTTGAGTAATACTGATGTTTTCATAAGTCTTCCAATCAGTTAACTTCTTTCAGCATGTTTTGTAGTTTTCATTGTACATGTCTTTCTCATTTATGCTTAACTCGTATTTCTTTTTTGGCAGTATTATTGTTAATATCAGGTCTTGGGCTTTTTTTTTTTTTTTTTTTGCCATACCATATGGCTTGTGGGATCTTAGTTCTCCAACCATGGATTGAACCTAGGCCCCAGCAGCAAAAGTGCAGAGTCCCAACCACTAGACTGTCAGGGAATACCCTGTAATCACTTTTGGATCACTCATTGCTCATGTTATAGAAATGTGACAGCTTTTTGTGTGCTGACCTTTAATCTTGCTACTTTGCAAGGCTCATTTATTAGATCTAACAGCTTTTCTTTGGTGTGGTATATTTAAGATAGTCTATGTATAACACCATATCATCTGCAAACAGACCATTTACTTTTCACTCTCTAGTTTGTAGGCCTTTTCTTTTCCCTGCCTAATTGCTCTGGCTGGAACTTTCAGGACTATGTTGCATAGGAACGGCTTAAACAACCAGGCATCTTAGTCTTGCTGCTGACTTTAGATGAAAAGCTTTCGGTCTTTCACCACTGAGTATTGTTTGCTATGGATTTTCTCATATAGATTTTATATTAAGGCAGTCTCTTTCCATTCCTATTTTGTTGAGTGTTTTTTTATGACAGGTGTTGAATTTTATTTTTTTTTGCATTATTTGAGATCATGTGGTTTTTCCTATCACTTTGTTGATGTGGCGTGTAACACTGATGACTTTTGTGTGTTGAACTTTTGCATTTCAGGGATATATAACACTTGGTCATGGCGTTTAATCCTCTTGATATGCTGCTGAATCCTGTTTGCTAGTATTCTCTTGATGACTTTCACATCAATGCTCATAAAGGATACTGGATTTCACTTTTCTTTCTTTGTCGTGTGTGTGGCTTTGGTGTTGGAGCTATATTGGCCTTCTAGAATAATTTGATAAGTGTTCTCTCCTCATTTGGGGGGAGAATAGTTAGCATACTATTATGAGCTGTTACATGGACAGCCCTGCCAGGCTTTTGACAGTTACATCCAGAATTCAGGCAGGATTTCACAATGACTTTCCTTACTTCTCAGTGGTTCTTCCTTCACTTTTACTTTTCTGGTCACTAAAACACCCACACCCCACTGCTGGTGGCTTGTGACCAAGATCCACGTGTATCTGATGTAATCTGCTTTGAAGACCCAGCAGTTGGGCACGGGAGCCAGATGGGGACAGTGACTCTTTCCGAGCCTCCTTGGTCCCAGTAATATGTGACGCAGGCATTCAGCCTGCTAGCCAGTTTGCAAGTCGTGGGCCTGAGCAAAGACCAACATCAGGAGCTCAACTTCTGGAAATGGAAGGACCAGTCTACACAACACAAACGCCAACACCACGCTGATCGTGATGACGTTTGGTTGCTCTTTATGCAGCTCTCAGCCCACCCAGAACACGTGTCACCTCCAGGGGCCTCTCCCCACTGCACTTCACTGACTCATATCTGCAGAACCCGCCATCAAGTGCTTGTCCAAAGCCAGTGAGTGCGTGGGCCATCTGCAGAGTGGAGACAGAGGGGATTTTATGTTTGGGGCTGAGTGAAGAGACTTTATTGAACATTTCAGAGTTCCTTCTGTACATATTCTTCGCAGAGCAGCTTACTTTAATAAGCTGGATCTAATAATATCACAGTTCATGTTGAGAGGTGCTATGCATAAGTCAGTTTGAAAATGAAGACAATGTGGCAGGGACCTGCATTCTATAAAACTGGGAACCAATATGCAAAGCTAAATGAAACAGTGTAGGATGCAAGTTTTTCCTTCAGCTAATGAAAACTCTTAGGTCTTCAAACACTGGCAAGACTACCTGCACGGACATCAGAAGGTAAAGTGAAACACTGAACGGCTGACTCAGAGCTGCTGCTCACACAGCATGTTCAGCGAAGCTCCTGGTTAGACAGAGCTGAGTTTTCTAGGGAAAGAAGTGGAGGCCAGACTGCTGCTGCTGGGACGCTACTAGAGGAAAATCCGTGGGCACCGGGAGCTGCCATCCCTGGGGAACCTGACAGCACCTCCCTTCTGCCCTCTGCACCTGAGGCTCAGAATCGGACCTGACACTGTATATGGCTGTTCTGGGAGGGAAACAGCAAGACTCCTCTCACCAAGACTCAGGGCCCAGCAGCAGGAAGGCTACCAAGAGCCTTGCACTGCAACACTGCACTGAGTGTCAGCTGGGTGGGCCACAAAGGGAAGGAGTGTGTGTGTGCATGTGTGTGCTCTCACACTGAGACACTGTGCTTTGTGTGTGAGTGTATACGAGTCTTTATGAGAGTTGGGAGGACTACAAAGGGAAGGTGTAGAGGTGTGTGTGCATGCATGCACGTTCTCACACTGCAGCACTGTGCTGGGTGTGTGTCTGAATGTGTGTGAGTGTGGGAGATGGGAGGTGCCCTGAGGTCTAGGGAAGCTTGCTGCCATCCCGCTGGTCATGGCCAGTTTGGAGCTGTCTCTGCTGCAGGGCAGGGCTTCCTTCCAACGGAAGCTATAGCAGAAGACACAGATTTCCTTCAACACGAAGGCTACAGCAGCACCATGAACTTTCAGGTAGAACTGAGACGGCATTTCTCCAGCCTCCGAGGGCACGTGTGTGAGCTCTGGTTCCAGCTTGGCAAGACAGGAGCACCAAAAACACCCCGGAGGCACCCCCAGTCCTTCGAGGCGGGCGCTCCCACGTGCGCCACACCACCCATTGGTGCAAGTCCTGTGCACATCCTCACACTGGCCAGTCCTCCTTCCGTACATCTCTGGTCTGGACAAGAGGCTGTGTGAGCACCCACCTTTCTAAGGAAACACCCATGCAGGTACCTGCACCCTTCCAGGGCACCACACACACCAGCCGCACAGCCATGTGCCCAGAGCGGGTACCCACGTGGCTGGCCAGTGTCCCAGGATGCTTGCTGGCCTTCCAGGGGGGGCCGCATCCCTGCCAGGCACTGCACCTCATCCCAGATGCTGACAGGGAATGAAGCATCCAGGCCATGCCACTGCTGCTGGGATACGGGCAACCTTCCCAAGAGATGTTACGAGAAGGGGGATCACACACCCTGAAAGCCGCGCTACAAACATCTCTGCTCTATCTCAGCAGGAACCCTTCTCCAATCGTCTGAACTGGGCTGGTAGCATTTTCAGTACTTCAAGGCTGACACCTGGTGAGTCGAGACGCCCCAAGTTTAGGACACAGTCTTTGTGTCAGACTCAGATGGTTATTTCCTAACGAGGCTCATCTAACACATGCGCTCTCTTTGGAAGTCACAGCACAGAATCTCACATTCAGAAGAATTTGTCAGCAACTCAGGGCCAGGACTGACATCTCCATCAAAAGGCACTAATGTGGCGCTAACCTGACTGCGGAGAGGACAGCCGTTTACAGTACAAGGCGAATGAAGCAGGCAAAGCAGCGCCTCTGTGAACAGAGGCCACCTGTGCATCCCAGGACTCAAGTGTCCATGTGTCTGCACGTCCAGGAAGACCAGGGGAGCACTGCAGTCACGGATCTGGGGGCTGTGGAGAAACCAGTGAGTGACCAAATGTGCACACGTGGATCCCAAATAAGGAGGCCTGACTGCTCGCTATCCACCAAGAGGGTTTTACACCCTTCCCAGAGGCCTCCCTTGTAACACCGCACAAAGGGTGCAGATGGCACCCGCAGTGTGCACACGCCCGGAGCCAGGTCACGATCCACTGCCTTCTGGTCCTTTCTCTCCACCTCAGTTGCTGCTCTGCTTCTTGGAGCCCCACTTGTACCCTGGGGCGCACTCCTCAGGAAGCCCCTCGATTGTCCAGGGGCTTGTCACTCCCCACCCTGCAGATAGTTCTTGGGAGAGAGGTCATCGTCCACGTGGGGCTTAGCCTTCTTCCTCCTCATCTGCTTCGTCAGGTCAGCCATGTGCTCTGGCCACAGGGGGCCCGTGCTCCCATGCCCTTGCTCTCTCCTCCTCTTGTACTCCAGGATCTGCTTGTTGAGTGCCTCATGGTCAATCCCACACAGGTTCAAGTGTGCAGCAGGGCCCAGGGTATCACTTGGCGAAGCCGTGTCCAGAGCCTCGGGGTCACTGGGGGAGAAGGGGAGTTGTCACATCGGGCAAAAATATCACATGGCATTCAAACACTCCATCAGCCCCCTACCCACACACCGCGCTGCCACCTCTCCAGTGGAGCTGGGGAGCTAGCATAAAGCAGGCTTTGGTCCAGCGGTCTCCAGTTTAGCACTTCTTGACCAGCACTCCCGGAGCCTATATGTCGCTTAGGCTACCATGCTCCTGATGCAGACATTCTGGGCTGACATCAAGTGTATTTTCATTGCTTTCCCACTTAAATGTGGCTAGTGCACTAGGCTAGTTAAACAGAATCATGGGGAGCTGGTCTTTAATTACCTGATGAACCAAAAGAGAAGACAAGTCCATTCCAAGGGCAAAACCGGAATAATCCTCTCAAAACCCCAATCTGGCCACAGCACGCCCCTCACTCTCAGACCTGGAAGGGCTCCACTCCACAAGTGCTCCACCTGCCTCGCCCAGGTCTGCTCCTCACTGAGCTGGAACTGGAGACTCACTGCCACTTGGGGCTTCTGCCCTAGCTCAGGGGTCCAAGTGTTGCCCCCCAACCCCTAGCAGGCTGGCTCCTGTAGGCCCTGGCCCCCGAGGCCCTGACGGTGCCTAAGCGGTGCTCACATAGATGATCTAAGGACACAGGCTAGACATCCGGTGGAGCTGCTCCCTCACCTGGAATCCTCACGCCACCTTCTCAGAGGCCTACCTTGATGTTCACTGCTTGCTAGCAAAACGCAGGCTCCAAAGACACTGCCATCCACTCACAGCATTCCCTAAGCATTAAAGCAGGCCTGCTGGGAGCAGGCACTCGACATAATACACGAGGCAACAGGGAGGGTGAGCTGCAACCACCAGCACTCAGTGTCCAGGCCCCAGCACTCCC
Organism: Neotragus moschatus; assembly: GCA_006410615.1. NCBI lineage: Eukaryota > Metazoa > Chordata > Mammalia > Artiodactyla > Bovidae > Neotragus > Neotragus moschatus. The sequence continues at coordinate 151,638 of SJYA01002785.1, forward strand.
AGTGGGCCCAGAGGCCCTCCTGACAGCCTCCCCAAGGTGCTGGGTAACTGGCCAGGCTGCCACTGTGGCCTGCCATAGGCCAACCCTGGGTTGGGCCTCAGGTCAAGACCCTAGGGCATAAATCAGGGCCCACCCCGCTACACTGGGCTGGGGGCGGGCAGGACTATGCAGTGGGTGTGGAAACCAGCATGTCCATAGCTGCGTGTGCCCACATCAGAAACACACGTCCACATGTTACCACCTGAAGTCATTTTGCACCAAGTCTTCTTTTTCACCCCGGGGTCCAAAATCAGCAATTGCCAGCAGCCTATCAATCTGAAACGGAACAGACAGTGGGTTACTGAAGAGCTGTGCTTCTCCGCTGCCTGCGCCAGAGCAGGGCGCCAGTGGACTGCAAGTGTCAGGCCACCCAGAGCCACAGCCACCTCAGGGCCTGGCTGCATGACAGGGCTCCCTCCCTGACGTTGCCCATGCCCGTGATCTTAGTTACACTTGTTCTGATAATGAACCGAGTCTTCTCAAAAGACTGTACTTAAAGCATGTAAATGTTAGTCAAATTTACAAAGGAACCAGTTAAACATTAGTTGAATTACTGACACTTACTGGTTTCTAATGAGGTTCTGTAAAATGCTTCAATTTTGCCACAGAATTTGCTTGAGGGAAAGAACCCCCCAGTGTGGCTATGTGGGAGTCACAAAGCCCGGCATTTGACTCCAGCTATGCCCGGTGTGCAGGGCCAAGGCTGGAGATGTACTCTGCTCGTCAGCAGGGCCCAGCGAGGCCCCCCACCTTCACCTGCCTGCTCTGATGCCACCAGGTGCTCACACCTGGGCTGGGCACTGAGGCCTGACCTCCCACTTCAGTGTGAGCCCAGCCAGCCTGACCCACAACTGGGTCCCGACATCCATGTGAAGTCGTCACCAACAAGTGATGCTATTAAAACCACACGGTGAGAAGAGGCACAACCGGCCACAAGTTAGTCCACAGAAAACCCAGGAACAGGATGATGCTACATCAAGGACAAACAGGCCTCCTCTAGTTAAAACTGAGAGTTAACTCACTTTCCTGATGGCCAATGGTGCTGAGCACCTGAGTGTGCACACTGGTACTACCACCAGTAATGGGCACCCTTGAGTGTGAGCACTGGCAGGACCACCAGTGCTGAGCACCCCTGAGAGTTAGCACTAGTAGTACCACTGGTGCTGAGCACCCGAGTGTGCACACTGGCAGAACCACCAGTGCTGGGCAACCCTGAGTGTGAATACTGGCAGTACCAGTAGTTTTGCTGAACTACCTAGATTTCAGTTTGGACACAGCTGATTACCCAGCCTCTTTCAAACATCCAGACCTGTGACCTGAAGACTGCATCCTATCCTGAGAACGCAAAGTAAGCTGTCCAAACTGGAGCAGTAGCAACTACTTGCGACTTTTGTTGCAACCAATATTAGAAATAAACTGACAGAAGACTCCAAGTTTCATCTAGAACTAATTTCAAATTTCTGTGCCTATCCAAGTTGCTTACCAATGGATGATTTTAAATCTTAAAAATGTACAGAGTCTGAAAAACTCTGCTCTGACTCAGCCAGGGGAAGCAGTGACCATGCCCTTGACGATCACCTGGCCAAATCAGAAACCCACTCTGGTCCAGCCTTTACTTCTAACTGCAGTGAGACAGAGCACAGGACAACACGGCCAGCCACAGCCTGGCCTTCCCTTGGTGGCTCCATGTGTAGGACCCGCCATTACCATGTGGCTCGTGTCTGACCCTTCAGCACTTCCCTTGGGCACATGTGGTAGGACAGACAGGCCTGAAGTGGACAAAGGTCCCCCTAGAGACACACAAGCATACAGGTGGGAGCATATACCCTCCCTCCAGTCACTTTTCTGGAAAGGCACCTACACAGCCAAGGAGCACCTTGCAACCATGAAATCTTCCTCCACAGAGAGTGAGACAAAACACAGTTCAGTGATTTGACCCTCTGGGACAGGCTGGGCTCCTCCCACAGCCCTGCACAGGGACTCCTGCTGGGGTCTGCACACCACAGCTGAAACCCCACCTGGGCTGACACGTTGCTCTCCATCTTCACTCCTGGCTCCCCTTCTAGCGAGGAAACCACACACCCACGAGGCTATTATCCAAATGATGTTTCTAGTATAGGTTGTATGATGAAAAATGAGAGACAGCAATGTGCAACTGGATCTTTGTCCTCTGTGACCTACGCACTACCTAGTCTTACACTGAACACGCCACCAAATCCTCCTGCAGTGCTGCAGGCCTTTGCAGTGAACCTGGGAAGGTGTAAGACATCTTAATCACCCAGAAACTACCACCAGATGAAAAATGCATGTGTTAGCAGGTTTTTAACCTCTAAAACCTGTACTCAAAACAAGGAAAACAACTATGAAACAATGACAGTTCCAGGACAGAACGTAAGTGTCTCAGCCTTGACGGTGTAAAGTAACCACAGACAGACTGAAACCCAGGGAAGCAAGAGGAGGCGGCACGCTCAGGGGGCAGCTCTGACTGCGTCACATTTATGAACCGAGAGACAGCGTTGCAGTTTTTGAGTGTGATACTCAAACTACAAGTACGGGGTTATAGTTTTGACAGTGATACTGACAAGCATCAAAAAATTAAAGCTATGCAATGTGGCTTCCTCTGGGGAACCAGGCTGAGGACAGGGGCATAGGAGCCCTACTTTTCATTTGTACCTTTCCAAAGATTACCTTTTAAAATCTGTACACAGTATTCTTTTGAATATTTAAAACTTAAATGTAAAGCCTTACGCATACAAAACTTGACACAGTAAAGTGGCAATTATGTGAAAGCCTTACCTCCATCACAGCTGCGTATTTTTTGTCCTGAACAAACACTATCGGCGGCACATTCCTCAGGGTCTGCTGGGACATCAGAAGATGCCTGGAGAGAAAATAAGATTTGAGCAGCTGAGGTGACACGTGGCAGAGGGGTGCCAGAAACAGAAATGTCATCTCACAAAGAGGTGAGACCTGAGTTTTGTTCTTCACAGTATTCAAAGATGAAAAGTCTTCCTTAGCCAACTGCCACATTTCAACGGGTGTATAAAATGCATCATCACAACTGTTTTTAATTCTCTGAATGTAACTTTTGAGATCAAGTCTGACATGAACTTGGGATGGCCTGCTGGGCATCACCGCCAGCATCCTGTCCTTCCACTCACGGCACCAGCAGCAGCACCACAGAAGGGTGGCCGCCAGCCCCCCCCCCCCCCCCCCCCCCCCCCCCCCCCCC
>SJYA01002785.1:155055-188508 GCA_006410615.1 Neotragus moschatus
CCGCCCCCCCCCCCCCCCCCCCACCAGACATCAGACACAGTAAACACTGCTGGGACATGCAAGCACAGCTGCTCAGCGACAGAGCTGGTGCCCCGTCACGCGGAGACCTTTACACTAAAGCCTGGCAGTCCAAAGAGGTGGGAAACGTTCTGTTCAACTGACTTTTCTGATTGCTGCTGCTGCTTAGTCGCTTCAGTCGTGTCCAACTATGTGCGACCCCATGGACTGTAGCCCACCAGGCTCCTCTGTCCTTGGGATTCTCCAGGCAAGAACATTGGAGTGGGTTGCCATGCTCTCCTCCAGGGGACCTTCCCGACTCAGGGATCGAACCCTTGTCTCCCGCATTGCAGGTGATTCTTTACCACTGAGCCGCCAAGGAAGCCCCACTTTTCTGATTACCTAAAAGCTAATCAGAAAACGATACTATTATCTCCTCGTTTTCTTGTTTCTGTGAAATGTAAAAACTGAGAGTGACTGACTACTCTTTGACGCCCGGCTTCAGAGACCACGACACTGTGAGGGACGCAGAGCAGCTGAAGCAAGCACGCAGGAGAACACCAGACCCACAGGACCCTGCTCGCAGCATCTACCCCTTGCCTTCTAGAAAGGAAGCAGGGGGCTTCCCTGGGGTCCAGGGCTCAAGAACCCAGGGATGCAGGTTCAATCCCTGGTCCAGGAAGAGCCCACACCCGTGGGGCAACAAAGCCCTTGAGCCCCAACCATGGAGCCTGTGCTCCGGAGCCCGTGTTCTGCGACAAGAGTTGCCCCAGCTCCCCATAGCTGGAGAAAGCCCGTGTGCAGCATCGAAGACCCAGAGCAGCCAAAAATAAATAAAACTTTAAGCAGAAAAATGAAAGCCTGCCATACAGTGGAGGCAGGAGGCCCAGGGAGAAAGGAGAGAAGAAGGAAGGAGAAAGCCCAGTTCTGAGGTTTTCCAAGTTTTAAAGACTGAGGAGAAAACTGAGTAACTTTTTCCTACCATCCAGTTCAGTGGTTCTCACAATTTTTGGTCTCAGAACCCCATTTGTACTCTTAACAATTACTGAGGACACCAAAGACCTTTTGTGTTTGTGGGTTACATCAATCAATACTTAACACATTAGAAAGTGAGGCTGAAAAATATAAAAATATGTGTTCATTAATTGATTTAAAGTAACAGCTGAATTCTAAATGAGATTAAAAAGAGTGACACTGCTTACATGGTTTCAAATTTCTTTAAAACTCTGGCATAATGGAAGTCAGCTAGATTCTCACCTCTGTATCTGCATTCAATCTGTCCTACTATTTTGCTTAAAAAAGAAGAGGGAAATGTAAGCTTACGGATCAGAAACTGAAAAAGGAAGAGTATGTGAATAGCCCTTCAGAAAGGTGTCAATGTTCTCTGATGCCACACAGAATCTCAACAAAAGTAGTTTATTTAAGGCTGCAATGTGGAATCTGAAACCAGATGGATGGCCAAGTCACTCTCTGTACATTAAAATCCTGTGATCCTCTTGCCCTCTGAATTGACCTTTCCCTACTGTTGGTTCTATAACATCATACACTGGTATTTTTCAGAATGAGGATGCACTTTACAATATATTGTCTCCAATGTCATCAAAAGGGTCTTATGAACTGCAAAGCTGTCAAACTCATGGTAGTGGGTACAGGCTTTCTAAAACTCTCATTTTCACTGAAAGCTTGTATTTTATCACTGGTCAAACATGATCAGTTGTTTTCTTGAAGTGACAGGTACACTTTACTCACTTTGGAGAAAATGTCTGTCAAACACCTATATCTTAATTACCATAGTTGGTTCACTTGTTCTTCCAAGTGAAAAATGTGTATTCCAGGTCACCATCAGCAACCACAGTATTTTTCCAAGACAATCATCAGGGCTTCATCCACACTTTCCACCACAGATACTAAAAAGATGTGCTGAAGGGTCAGATTTAATAAAGGGAGTAACTTCTGCTTATTCACCAAGGGTATTCTTAATGAAGCTGGCAGGTGATTACCGTGAGTACATGCTAACCCCACAGTGGCAACCAGGTCATCGTCAGTGCTAATGTCCACACAGCGAGAAAGGAAAACCACACCTCACCATGAAAACAGCTCTAACCTCATGAACATACCCCCACAAAGGACCTTGGGGGTCCCTGGGGAACCAGGAACCACTTAGAGAACCATTGACTTGGCTTGTGGCTTATATGAAGATGTGAATTCTGCTCAGAAATTCAAGAAAACACTTCCCAAATTTTCCTTAAAAGTGGTGAACACACCAGCCAGCAGGCAGGGTCAGGCAGATGGCTCACCTCATGTGCGCAGCGCTCCTCCGCAGGACGGCCTCCGTGTGTGCGTTCTGAGTCTCAGAGAGGGTCGCCCTCCAGAAGACGCGGCAGGCAGAGAAGTCTGAAGTCAGAGAGACCTGAGCCCCCAACCCCAGCCCCAAATCACTGTCAGTTTACCTGGGCTCTCGTGGACAGAGGGTGTCAGGAGATAGGCACTAACCCAAGGGCAGTCCTGGCTTCGCGCCCAGTACCAGCGCCCAACGCCAGGGCCCCAGGCCCCTGCCGCCCCCCGCATCTTGATCTGACTCTAGCCCCCGCCCCACCCCAGAAGCGCCTCAGTGCCCTCTGCCCTCCCTGGGTGAACCCACTCCACCCTGAGGGTGAAGCCGGCAGGAGCCAGCTCCCCGTCCTTACCCTGAGGGGAAGGCGCACGGGCCACCATTCATCTGACCCAGGTCTTCCTCTGATGGCCCTCCTCACCTCAGGCAGAGCACCAGGCACTGTCTGCGCCTGTCCCCCAGCCTTCCTCTCGACACCTCAAGGTGCACACCAAGCCTCCCTCCTGCCTCTCCCAAGCGCGAGGCGCCTAACGAGGTGCGAAGTCCCGTGGCTACCTTGCACAGCTCCACGTTCAGGTCGCACAACTCCTGGCTCACTTCAGGGGTGCACAGCAAGTCTGTGAGCGCTTTGTAGAGGAGGCCGTTCAGGGCCCGCAGGCGTACCTGGTCTTCCTTCCGGGTTCTCCGAGAGGTGCTCTTCGTCAGGAACTCCAACTGGGATGACTTGTGGGTCTCCATCAAGAAGAAAGGCCAACATTAGACAAAGGCCAACATGACAGCTATACGCGAACCTTACTGACAACAAGGGTCACCCTCAGCCACCTTAGCTTTCATGAGGATATACTTCATTTTACAGACCTGGACCCGTCTAGATTTTACTTAGCATCCCTTCAAAATTAAAAGTATGGCCAAGTACATATATTTTTCCAAAAAAATTCTTAGTGAAATGTAATCCACATACCATAAATTCTCCCTCTTAAAAAGTACAATTCAGTCGTTTCCAGCTTCAGTTCAGTTGCTCAGTTGGGTCCGACTCTGCAACCCCCATGGATTGCAGCATACCAAGCTTCCCTGTCCACTACCAACTCCTCAAGTTTACTCAAACTTCAAGTCAGTGATGCCATCCAACCACCTCATCCTCTCGTCCCCTTCTCCTCCTGCCTTCAGTCTTTCCCAGCATTGGAGTCTTTTCCAATGAGTCAGTTCTTCACATCATGTGGCCAAAGTATTGGAGCATCAGCTTCAGTCTTTTCAATTAATACTCAGGACTGATTTCCTTTGGGATGAACTGGTTTAATCTCCTTGCAGTCCAAGGGACTCTCAAGAGTCTTCTCCAACACCACAGTTCAAAAGCATCAATTCTTCGGCACTCAGCTTTCTTTATAGTCCAACTCTCACATCCATACATGACTAATGGAAAAATCATAGCTTTGACTGGACTGATCTTTGTCAGCAAAGCAGTGTCTCCGCTTTTTAATATGGTGTCTAGGTTTGTCATAGCTTTTCTTCCAAGGAGCAAGCATCTTTTAATTTCATGGCTGCAGTCACTATTTGCAGTGATTTTTCATTTCCCCATTTATTTGCCATAAACTGATGGGACCAGCTGCCATGATCTTTTTTTGAATGTTGAGTTTTAAGCCAGCTTTTTCACTCTCCTCTTTCAGTTTCATCAAGAGGCTCTTAGTTCCCCTTTGCTTTCTGCCATAAGGGTGGTGTCATCTGCATATCTGAGGTGATTGATATTTCTCCCTGAAATCTTGTTTCCAGCTTGTGCTTCATCCAGTCTGGCATTTCGCATGATGTACTCTGCATATAAGGAAAATGTGACAATATACAGCCTTGATGTACTCCTTTCCCAATTTGGAACCAGTCTGTTATTCCATGTCCAGTTCTAACTGCTGCTTCTTGACATGCATGCAGATTTCTCCGGAGGCAGGTAAGGTGGTCCCATCTCTTTAAGAATTCTTCAGTTTGTTGTGATCCACACAGCCAAAGGCTTTAGTGTACTCNATATACAGCCTTGATGTACTCCTTTCCCAATTTGGAACCAGTCTGTTATTCCATGTCCAGTTCTAACTGCTGCTTCTTGACATGCATGCAGATTTCTCCGGAGGCAGGTAAGGTGGTCCCATCTCTTTAAGAATTCTTCAGTTTGTTGTGATCCACACAGCCAAAGGCTTTAGTGTACTCAGTGAAGCAGTAGGTTTCTAGTATACACAGTGTATTTTTTTCTAAAAGGGACCTTCGTTACATACACTTCCACGATACACATACAATGTATTTCAGAGATACTGCAGGTTTCTTCCAGACTATTACAATAAAGCAGATATCACAATACAGTGAGTCACACAAATTTTCTGGATTCCTGATGCATATAAGTTATGACTGCACTACAGTGTAGTCTATTGAATGTGCAGTAACGATATATCTAAAGACAACATACACGCCTTAACTGAAAACACTTTATTGCTAAAACACGCTGACACTGACCTGCCAAAGCAGGGATACCACAGACCTCAATCCGTAAAAAACACAGTAACAAACGCTACACAAGGAGTGCCTGCATACCTACACATATCTGTGTTACACACACACAACCTGAATGGACGTCACCATGTTAGAATCTGATAACAGATACAACATTCTGGAAAATTGTGCTGTAATTTTTTTAAAGGTCAAATCCCCACGTTAGCAGTGTATGCAGGTTCACCCCTCCAGTACTGATGCGGACGGACCACAGGCTGGAGTGCTGCCCAAGGCAGGGCCTCCTGCCCTCTGAGATACCAAAATGCTTGTCACTGCTCCTCCTACTTACCAAGTGAGAGCCCAAGGAAGGACCTTCATACCAGAACTTCTTCCTGTGGGAGAAAGTGAGAACTCTTCTGGATACAATGGCAAATTGGGTAAGAAACAGTTACAAATGCTAACTGCAGGTTATGATATCATAGCTGTTTCTAAAGGGCTAAGCCTGAACATACAGATTAAGTTCCTGGGGTTCTAAAAGATTTAGATATCCACCTGACAGCAGCATGGGTTTTCGGGAAGAGACAGGAGGCAGTTTTAATTCAGTTCAAAGTTTTACCTAAAGTCTACTCCTAGTCCCAAAGATGGAGAAAGGGGATCTTAAAAACACACCTACCACATGCATGACAGCACTGTCTTAACTCAGCAAAGCTGCTGCCTGGGACCTGGTTAACAACTGACACGGCCACACATCAACAGCTAGGTCAGCAGAGGGCAAATGGGAGAGCCAGGCTCCTGACTGCTGCAGACAAGCAAGGGAGGCGGGTGAGGACCATCCGGGCACCAGCAGATTAGAAATGGAAGTCAGCAGGAACTCAAGTTCCACTTTTTACAGCTACAGGTGGTGACATGGAGAAACATTTATAGATAAGCATATACCCTTGGCTTAACCTGAACACATAGTGTTTTCACTTTATCAGCTGAAAGGGTATAAAAGACAAATACCCCAGTAGCAATGACATACTCAGCTCCAGATCATGGTTCTGATGCCAGCGTCCAGTGAAAGAACCAGACAGAGCTCCTTGGAGAAGTGGCTGGTTCTAGCACTGAGGCATTCTGTAGCGCCACAAAGTAAAGAAGTGCTAATAAATTTCTTTAAACATAAAAACTACTTCAAGGGTTTCCCTGGTGGTCTACTGGCTAAGAATCTGCCTGCCAACACAGGGGACACGAGTTTGATCCCTGATCCTGGAAGATCCCACATGCCACAGAGCAACTAAGCTACTGAGCCCACACATCCTAGAGCCTGCAATGAAAAGCTGCTCACCGCAGCTAGAGAGTAGCCCCGTTTCCCCACAACTAGAGAAAGCCTGAGGGCAGCAACAAAGACCTAGTACAACCAATAAATAAATAAAATAAAATAGATAAAAACTACTTCAAAACCCCTAACAATGAGGCATGTCAAAGGAACATAGGAGCCACCTGAAAGAGCTACCAATGGTCCAAAGCTGGAACAACTGTAGCAAAATTAAGTAGTAATGGGTTCTAACCCATGGGTGCATACTGATAGGAATTAACAAATGGATTAAAAGAGACACATGTTCCATCAAAAGTCTCAATAATCCATGAACCTAACTCACACTACTCCTTAGGTGTGAGCGGCATACAGTGACTTCCCTGCAAAGACGACAGTATGGAATCAGAGCGGGGGAGGTAACTTTACAGTGGATAAACTTGACAGACACAAAGAACCCCAGTCAATGATCAAGACCAATATCAACAGGGATAAACCATGTTGATATCATGTATGTGTTCATATGGTGTGATAATGTGATGAAAACATCACTTTACCCAAACCAAAACCCCAGTATAATCAAGAGAAAAACATCACACCAGTACCAACACAGAGGTATTCTACAAATATCTAACCAGTGCTCCTCAAACTGTGGAGGTCATAAAGCACCAACAGTTGGAGAAACTAACACGGTGAAGAGGAACCTAAAAAGATGTCCCTGGATAGGATACTGGAACAGAAAAAGGACAAGGGAAAAGGAAGGAAAGGTGCATAAAGCTCGGACTTTAGTTAATAATAATGAATCAGTGCTGGTTCATCCATTGTAACATATGTGCCACACCAACATAAAAGATTAACACAGGGGAAACTGTACTCATATGGGAACTCTCCTCATCTTTGCCAATCTAAAGCTTTTCAAAAACAAAACATATACATATATACACTTACACACATCTACAATAGAATCAAAATGATACGGAAATTAACAAATAATTTATTATACTTCTCTTATCACAACGCAACCTATCCTGATTTTTTTTTATTCCTCAAAAAATGCTCACAGAGAAAGCATTAATGTGGAAAGGCAATTTTTACGTATTTTTTAAATTTCCCTGAGATGAAATCGCTCTCCCGAAAAAAAAGCTTCTAATAATAAGAATCACCATCCCTCGGTGTCTGTAAGGAACTAGTTCCAAGACCCCACAAACACCAAAATCCGAGGATGCCCAACGCGTTGCGTTTGCTCACAAACTCCGCGCGTCCTCCCGGACACACTAAGTCATCGCTAGGTTACTTACCATACCTAATCCCATATAAATGCTACCAAAACTGTTGCCAGCAAGGCAAGCTCAGGTTGTGTTTTTTAAAACTTCGTGGAATTTCTTCTATATAGTTTCAATCCAAGGTTGGTTGAATCCGAGGATTTGGAACCTCGGACCCACGGTGGAATGTAAACATCACTTTGCTTTAAAAGCTCACTTTGCTTTTAGCAGACCTAAAATCATCACAACTATATCAAAGTAAAGAAAAAAGGCAGGGAGGAAAAACCGCAAACGGCAGCCGTGACGGGTGGGCTTTCACACGCGGAGACGGCGCTCAGACTTGGCTGCGCGCTCGGGCGCCTACTAGCGCCCAGGCGGAGCCCTCACCCTTGAGGACCCCTACCCGGGNTCACTCGGTGATTTAAATGAAAACCTGGCGTCCTGAAGCAGAGCTCCTGCTGCTGGCACAACTGGGAAGGATCAAGTTCCTTCCTCTCTATGCTACTAATTCGTTTGCTCACTTCCTGTGACGCCTGCTCCTCAGTCTATGTGGAGGAGAAAAATAGCTTCCAAACTGCTGCAGAAAGGATGCATCCTCACCCCAGACCCTTCTTCGAGGTCACCCCTGGTAATTCCGCTCTAGGCATTCTCTCCCCGCTCCTTTGCTCCTGCTCAGCACAGACCTCCTGGCACTGCTTGGTCTTCTCCCCCACTAGTAAGTAAACTCTTGAGTGGGAACTTGGCACATAGACGGTGCCCAGTTATCCTTTTTTTTGAATGATTAAAACAATAGTGATTAGACTGTCAGGGAAGACTATGTAATCCAATCAGTTTACCAGAATTTATCAAGATTGAAAGCAGCACAACTCACTGGGAAACCCATAGACCGAGTGCAGGCTTTTGGACTGTGGACAAGTAATTCCCTGCGCTCAGTTTCATCATGAATGGTAACAGAACTTCCCTCTTACAGCTGCTTTGAGGATGAGGTGGGCATGTGAGGAAGGCATTTAGCAAACTTACAACAGGTGATAAGTATTATGACTAGTCTTAAGTGTTTCATCTAAGTATTAATGCAGTCTATATAATGGACTCAAACATAAAGTATACAAAAGTGTTTCTTTCCCATTTAATCTGCTGTTTCCATCCCACTGAACTCAACTCACATAAATCATTTAAGCAGCACTTCGTTAGGAATAGGAAGGCCATTGAGAGAAGCCAGGATGCTTTCAACCAAATTTTCCATTATCTGTCGTCTTGCTTGATGAGTTGCACTTCCAATGTGAGGTGTCAGAGTGACGTTCTTCAACTTTAATAAAGGATGATCTCTGAAATACAGATTAATGGAGGAAAACAGAGTCATTTGGTTTCTTTAACTTCACATTCTGGTTTCACATCCCCACATGAGGAAGGCTTTGGGAAGCCTCATAGTGTACTGAGATGATACCTAGATGTACTCTAGATGATTGCCGCTCATCTATTCCTGGTTTGGGTGACCCAGCATTTCTGGATGTAAAATAACATATCCTAACTGCACCCACACCATTAGTTCACAATTGCAGAACATGCATGACAGATTAAATGATAGTGACCTGCAAGATAAGAAAGGGCCTTGGGGAGGCAGATGCTGATTCAGGCATGATGGGATAAGATGAGTGCACCTTTAATGGGAATGGCATCCAGAGGGAAAAGATTTCTTAACTAGGATTAGCAGGTTAGAAGGAGCTCTCTTCCAGGAAGAAGGCAAAGAATGGGAGACAGCCTGGAAAGATAAGGTTTTAGTGAAGTGGGTCAGGCAGACTCAAGCATAATGATGGATAATATTAGAACTCAGGATTGGAAAAGTGCGGTCACCAACAGAGCCTCTTTATTTTAATACAGACAGAGGCCAAAGTAGCCACGAAGCAGTGATTCCACTCCCCCCACGCCCCCCACCCCTGGCCCAATAGCTACTGAGGCTCAAGGGGCACGCCCTTGGGAATTTTAAGGACCCCCAAACCTANGATGATCTCTGAAATACAGATTAATGGAGGAAAACAGAGTCATTTGGTTTCTTTAACTTCACATTCTGGTTTCACATCCCCACATGAGGAAGGCTTTGGGAAGCCTCATAGTGTACTGAGATGATACCTAGATGTACTCTAGATGATTGCCGCTCATCTATTCCTGGTTTGGGTGACCCAGCATTTCTGGATGTAAAATAACATATCCTAACTGCACCCACACCATTAGTTCACAATTGCAGAACATGCATGACAGATTAAATGATAGTGACCTGCAAGATAAGAAAGGGCCTTGGGGAGGCAGATGCTGATTCAGGCATGATGGGATAAGATGAGTGCACCTTTAATGGGAATGGCATCCAGAGGGAAAAGATTTCTTAACTAGGATTAGCAGGTTAGAAGGAGCTCTCTTCCAGGAAGAAGGCAAAGAATGGGAGACAGCCTGGAAAGATAAGGTTTTAGTGAAGTGGGTCAGGCAGACTCAAGCATAATGATGGATAATATTAGAACTCAGGATTGGAAAAGTGCGGTCACCAACAGAGCCTCTTTATTTTAATACAGACAGAGGCCAAAGTAGCCACGAAGCAGTGATTCCACTCCCCCCACGCCCCCCACCCCTGGCCCAATAGCTACTGAGGCTCAAGGGGCACGCCCTTGGGAATTTTAAGGACCCCCAAACCTATGGAAGTTCTCTATGGGCACGTGTAATTTATGCCAATGCAGTCCAACCACCCTCACCTCCAGGACTGATTGAAGTAAGTCATTGTGGTACAGTTAGCACGGATAGGACTATTCTGAAAAACACTTGTCTAACCCCTATGAAGCAGGTGGGCCCTACTGTATAACAGCACACAATGGAAAACAGTCTAGGTACAAGGGTGTGAGACAGGGTGATGCTCTGTCCCAATTGACTTGGAACCCAACACCTGCCCATAAGAATATCTGAATGTATAGGCAAGAGACATTTGTGTTGAGAAGGCATAGCAAATACCTCTGCAACTGTTATTGACTTATGTAATTAAACTGCATTGTACCATGAACGTACAGCAATATGCTATAACCCTGGCACTGTTGGCAAGATTTAACTACCTCATGAAAGTAAGTCAGATGATAATACTGACACTGATGATCAATGGGAAATGACTGGCCTGAGGAATTACTGGATTTCACTAAATACCACCTAACTTTATATACTAAATAGTGCTACATGAGTTCGCATCATAACATACAAATAGTGGTAGATGAAGAGGTTCAGGGCAACAAGTAATCAAAAATTACAAAAATACAATGGATTAGTTGTTTCTTTAAACCTTATCCCTGCCCCACAGTGACTCCTTCAAATGTTACGCATAGTCATACCAATACTATTGCTGAACCTGTCATATAAATACTGTAATAAATGTAGATACTCCAGTAAATATCATTTTGCTGTGAGACAGCCTAGGCCAAGGGCCTTGCAATCCATGGGGTCTCAAAGAGTAAGACACGACTGAGTGACTGAACTGAACTGAAGGGCCACAGGGGTGGCCTGTGTAATAAAGAATTAATTCAGTAGGCAAGTTTAGAGTTCTTGAATCCTGCACATTCCAAAGACAAGGCTGGCCTTTGGCCTCTGGGAGATAACCTATGAGCCCTTCAGCCTACTGCCTGGTAAGAGTGTCCGATACTTGGGGTCTTAGACAAAGTCAGAGAGTTGTTGCTAGTGGTTTAATTTCTGGTGAATGCCTGTTTTTGTTTGCCTAGAACTTGGCCAGTCTGTATCAGTTTGACCTCTGTAGGAGCTGGAGTCTAAGAAGTCAGTGTCAGACAAGTGGGTACTCCATGCCTACATGACTGAGCCCAGATACAAGGCTCAGTGAGCTTCCCTGGATGGAAATACTTAATGTGTGTCTGCATCACTGCTGGAGGTATAAGCACTGTCCACACAACTCTGCTGGGAAGATAAGCCTGGGTCTCCGGGACTCTAGAAGTTTTCTGCCTTTGCTGATTTTAAACTTATGTCTTTTCACTGTAATAAACTGTTAACTGTGAGTATAAAAGCTTTTCTGCGTTCTGCAGGTCTTTCCAGCCAATCATTAAAACTGAAGGTAGTCTTGGGGACCCCTGGCCCTACTGGCAAATGAAACTTCGTAAATCCTTTTGTAAAATAAAGAATACTTATGTAGTATGACTAAATAACCCCGGATTTCCTACTGGTTTTTTTCACAGTGAGCAGCATCAAAATGTCTCCCTGAAAAACAAAGATGAAAACTCAAACATATCTGATAAATATCTTGGCAAAAGAGCTTTAACAAAAATGATTTCACATGGGACACTGGGAGTACATCACCTATCAGGATAAACTAAGCTTTGGTATATAACACTGGTATTTGCCCTGTGACTTGTGAGAAAAAGCTCTTTTTAGCAGGTTAGTCAACAGCGGTGATGGCATAATGTCTCAGTTTTGAGTAAGTTGGCCACTGTCTAAAATATTCATGCTTCTTTATTTATATTGAAATTATTTTTTGTTCTAGACTAGTGGCTCTCTTCTAAAGAGACTCTTGATGAAAGTGAAAGAGTGAAAAAGTTGGCTTAAAGCTCAACATTCAAAAAACTAAGCTCATGACAGCCAGTCCTATCACTTCATGGCAAACAGGTAGGGAAACAATGGAAACAGTGGCAGACT
Organism: Neotragus moschatus; assembly: GCA_006410615.1. NCBI lineage: Eukaryota > Metazoa > Chordata > Mammalia > Artiodactyla > Bovidae > Neotragus > Neotragus moschatus. The sequence continues at coordinate 167,069 of SJYA01002785.1, forward strand.
TTATTTTCTTGGGCTCCAAAATCACTGCAGATGGTGACTGCAGCCATGAAATTAAGACACTTGCTCCTTGGAAGAAAAGCTATGACTAACCTAGACAGCATATTCAAAAGCAGAGACATTACTTTGCTGGCAAAGGTCCGTCCAGTCAAAGCTATTGTTTTTCCAGTAGTCGTGTATGGATGTGAGAGCTGGGCCATAAAGAAAGCTAAGTGCCAAAGAATTGATGCTTTTGAACTATGGTGTTGGGGAAGACTCTTGAAGAGTCCTTTGGACTGCAAGGAGATTAAACCAGTCAATCCTAAAGGAAAACAGTCCTGAATATTCACTGGAAGGACTGATGATGAAGCTGAAACTCCAATACTTTGGCCACCTGATGCGAAGAACTAATCATTTGAAAAGACCCTGATGCTGGGAAAGACTGAAGGTGGGGGGAGAAGGAGACAACAGAGGATGAGATGGTTGGATGGCATCACCAACTTAATGTTTCAGTAAGCTCGAGTAGCTGGTGGTGGACAGGGAAGCTTGGAGTGCTGCAGTCAATGGGGGCTGGAAAGAGTTGGACATTACTGAGTGAACTGAGTGGCTTGCTTACTTGGCCTTTATACTCTTAAAAATTGAGAACCCCAAAGAACATGTGTTTATGAGGATTATGTCTATCAACATTTATTGTATTAGAAATTAAAGCTGAAAACAATGTAATACACGTCATTAACTGTTTGAGTGATGATGTCATCACACATTCTGAGGAAACCCTGCTGTGCTATTGTGAGAAAACATGAATGGAAATGAACAACTACTTATACATCCGGAAAACAGTTCTGATGTGGAAACTTCTGTCTCTTTCTAGACAGGATGCTGATTATGAATTATTAAATGAAGCCAATTAGACCTTTAAAAAGAAAAATAGTTTTGACTTCACAGACCCCTTAGAATGGGTCCAGATCACATTTTGAGAAACTATTCTCAATAAATTATTGTTTTTCTCAGAAATGTCTAATTTCTAAGGCCAATCTTGGTAAACTTAGATATCAAATTTGGTCAAAACATTCATCTGACAGCATTTTGCTTACTGGATGGAAATCAAAATTAGGAATAGCTGGTTTAACAAATGACAGCATCAAGATTCAAAATAAATAAGATAATCAAGACGCCAATCCCACTAGGCTGGATCACACGGTCAAAACATACAAGCAAATGAAATTCAATGCAAATAAATGTAAAATTCCACACACAAACTTAAAAAAAACTTGAGAGAATAACAATTTCAACTTTAACTAACTAAAACACTTAATGAGTTAACGTGTAGTGAGGCTTCGAGGAAACATGCTGCTAACACAGCCTCTGTGTAACTTCTCCGCAGTGGTCAGACCACAACATGAATAGTCTGTACAGTCTTCAGCAGCGTATTTTCAAAGGACTGGGAGGCAATAATAAGGAAAACATGTCTGGAAAGGACATCACTTAGGCTACAAATAAAGGATATGAAGATATTTAGCCTCAAAAAAAAAAAAAAAAAGACTATGGTGAAATGTGGTGGTTATCTGAAGGTTTGTAAAGAGAAGAATAATCAAAGTTAGCCTCTGATGCTCCAGGGGGCAAACCAGGATCAATGGGTAAAGGAAGGACTATTTGGCTCAACCTGAGAAAGACTATTCTGTGCGTTCTTCATCCATGGGGTCTGGGGCCCCAGTGCCCTGAGTGCCCTGTCTGTGGAGGTGCTAAAGCAGAGGCCTGACCCACTGCAGAAATGGACAGGTCACCAGGGGCATGTTCCAAGGCCAAGACCCTACATGATTGCAACAGGAAGCTCAACGTGGCTGCAGAAGCCAAAAGCAGCAGCTGTCTGAGGCGCTTCCCACCCAGAGGGAGAGAACTGTAGATCCTGTCTGGCTTCCTTACCTGGGCAGGGGCTCTGGGTATGTCACATCCAGCGCTGCCGCCTTAATGAGCCCCGTCTGAAGAGCTTCCACCAGGGCGTCTTGATCAACTAGCAGACCTGGGTGGACGAGACCCCTCCTCTGTAGGCCTAAGTTGGGCAGTGCTCTTTAGTTACCCTGAAACACACCTTGATCTTGTTGGAAGTTTGACAAAAAGCACGTGAACTTCATTCTGCCAATCTGTTCTCAGACGCTGAGAGCCTGCCATGTGCCAGGCAGTGCACTAAGCCCCTCACAGACGCTGTCTCACTGACTCTGCCTACCCAGCAGAAGACAATACTCATTTCACAGGTGACATACTCAGCCGAAGTCATATGCTTCTAACACACCCCCCCAGGTCTGAGCCCAGGTCTGTCTGGCCCTGAGCCTCGGCCCTGCCGCTGCACCACACCACCTCCCAACCACCAGAGGATTCCAGGAAACAGCCCCCGGATAATAGTTTTATATACATGCTAAAAAACCAAGCAGGCACAAACATGAACCATAACTGCATTTCAAACGTGAAATAGCAGGGCCTGCTTGAACAGCAGCTGAGAAGGAGGCCCTTTCCCTCAAGCAGAGAAGTCCCCTTCCCACTGGTGGGCTGGGCTACCCCACTGGTCAAGACACAGCACCCAGCCTGCGCGTGCTGCTGGTGGAGACACCTAGCTCCAAGCCCTGCCTGGGGTGTTTGCTTTTCTAGAATCTTTGTCTCCAACCTCTGACATTACAGAAAGCACATGATGCACTGGGCCTTCCTGCTTGTCGACAGGGTATGAATTCTCGAGACCTTCAGGCGCACGAGCTTGGCCCTGTGGCATTTCATGGTAAGCACTATTACCTGGGTTTCACGGATGAGAGATTCAGGTCGCTTCTGGTAGTGCCAGGTCTCACACGTCCTCTGGCCCCCAACCCCAAGGCAAGTTGCCGGCAAGTGTGATGCCAGCACCAATCCTCACACGTGCTCATGTCCCCAGCATTGAGGACCCAGTTTTCTCCTTTATAAATGCTCCAGAGAACTTAGTTACAACACAGGACCTATGGCTTCCTGTACACAGACACACAAAGCTCTATGCAAATGTCAAATAACCAAACTGAGGCTCAGAAAATTCATCCCCATAACTTTTGCTTGATAACATGTGGAAAGTCAAATTGTGATGGCCCTCCCAAGGAGATGCCCACACTGGGATATGAAACTCCCACAGAGGTTCGGCGTTCTCATTCTTTATGTTACTAATTTGAGGCTCAAAATGATGTGAAGATAAAAATAAGAAATATCTCTAAAGTATAATCCCTTTAATGCACCACCCACAAGTCTAGTGGAGTTTTCAGACCATTCAGGGAAAAGGTTGACCGGAAATGCTGAGAGAGTGGCGAGGGCTGGGGGTCCTCCTGCACAGCCCGCCAGCCCACATACAGCTGGAGTGGGTACCTCTGCCGATGTTGACGAGGATGGCGGTGGGCTTCATTAACCTCAGCTCCCGCTTCCCGATCAGGCCCTGGGTCTGTGGCGTCAGGCTCACAGCCAACATCACAAAGTCCGACCACTGAAGGAGGTCATCCAGCTTCTCACAGTAAATGGCCCCAACAGCTTCCTCCTCCTCCAATTTTCTATGAAGGGAACAAGGGAGAAGACCATGTTCTCTGCTTATAATTTCATCCGTTTGCCCCAGGAAGGAGTTTCTGAGAGGGCTGCAGACTCAGTATGTCCCCCATAAGGCCAGACCCCATATGGGTTCAGAGGTGGCTGGACCCTGAGCTCAGGGTTTACCCATGGAAACCTGTGCCTCTGGGTGCTCTGAGCCCTGTTTCTATGGCATTTCACACCAGACTGCAAGCCTCTTGTAGACAGGAGCTTCCTCTCACTCAGCTCTGAGCCCCCAGAGGCTGGTACAGCCGATAGTGTCAGACATGCTTTCAGTGACATGAGACACTGCTGGATATAGGCAAACATGTCAGAAACTCCAGAAAAACAAAACAAAACAAAAAAACAACAAAATGGGAGAGGATCGGGAGTGCCATGTGTCCAACAGAGAGCAAGGACCCAAGGTTCTGGTGCAGGCAGCTTTTGTGCTGTTTGGGGTTCAATCCTAGCTTCTGCTCTGCCCATCCCAGCCAACTGATTACTCAACAGAAACGCCAAGCTCCAAGAGGTCTCAGCGTTCTTGGTAGCCACTCCTGTCCTACAAATATGCAATACAAAACTGTATGGATTCTTTCTACACATCTTGGCCAGGGGACCGCCTGGAGGAAAGGGACGGCCAGCATGCCCAGCCACTGTGAAGGCCATGCTCATATCACATGCCTGTCCCCGAAGAGCCCTGGCCTCTGCATCAGCCCTCACCACACTGGGAGCCGTGACAGCTACTGAAGCCTCACCACTGTCCACTGTGTCCACATCGACTGAAGAGGGTGGTCCTGATGGAAGGTCTCCCAGCTCACCCTGCCTCTGTGAGTAGAAAGCTATTCCAGGGAACAGAAGCCACTGAAAGGCTCTGAACAGCGCCCTCCTCCGGCTGGTCTGCAAATGGGCTGACGTTCAAGAACAGAGAGCACAGCCCCTTGGGGGAGTGGAATGCAGGTGAGAAAAGCCAGGGCATAGGCAGGAGGCATCAATGAAGTGAGAGCAAACAGGCAGGTCTGAGACAGAATCAAAAGACTGGGCGCTGGGCCAAATGCTGCTCATGGAGTATGAGGAAGACAGTTTCAGACCGAACACTGCTGGGGGAAGCCCTGTGCCCTTGTGTTAAGTGTGGGCAGCATCTCCCATGGTCAGAAAGAATCAGTTTACAAATTAAAAAAGCACATAACTGTAGGTGAGCCAAAATCTCTTTCCTCTAGTGAAATCTCTTCCATGAAGAGAAGCTTACCTGCCACATTTTTAGGGAATCATAAAAATGCTACAATCCATTCTTTGATCATCAACCCTGCTTTCTGGAGACAGAATAAGGGAATCGAATAAAAAGTGGAGAAATAATATATCGAAGCCATACTGAAGGCAGTGATGATGCAAGTTCTGCTCAGTTAATTTCAAGTCAATTTTCTGAACTTTACCTGCGTTTCCTATTGTGATAGACAATCTTCATTTCAAATGCTCTGGCCCTTTGAGCAATCTTATAGCCAATGCTGCCCATGCCGATAATTCCCAGAGTGGCCCCTGTCACTTGTTGACCCATATAGTCTGTAGGAAAGTTCTCTGTATGTGGTGAAACAGCCAACTGATGACCTAAAATAAACAAGGTACACAGTGGGCAGTGTGGATAGCACCACACATAGAATCCCCACAACCCTCACAGGACCACCTGACTGAGAGATGAGGGTGAAGGAAGCCCGAGGTGGACCCTGGGTGCTCAGGCACGTCTATACAAACAGCAAAATGTTTCTGCAGGAAGAAAGATGTATCGGACAGCAGTTTCCACACCACAAACCCAAGCCGACTGGCATGATGCTTTAAACGAGCAACTTCTTTCACATTAAGGGAGGATTTGTGGTTAAAATTTGTTGGTTCTGGTGTATGTGTCTGTACGTTTGTGACTACATGTATGTGTATGTGACTGCATATGTTTATATATGGCTTATGTGCATATGCAAGTGCGTATATGTATGTGAGTGTGCACATGTGAACCAGCAATCAGAAGAGAACCAGCCTGGTTCTTTCCTCCTCTCCTCAAGCCCCTTCACCCCAGAGCTCCACCAGGATGATAGCCAAGTGCTGAATGGCTATGCTGTCCTTCCTAGAACACTCCCAGTGATGTCCAATGTATGAACAGGTGGGGTCTCACCTACTCATGTGTGGGCCTTCGCCCCAGGATAGCAGGCTGACTGGCCAATGGACCACCCCAAGACGTTTCCATAGTGGTGCTGAAATTACCTCACATGTACAGGTACCCCCACGGCACAGTAAATAGAATGTGGTGGAGGAAAAGACAGTGTTCAAACAGACCATGTGGACTGCATGTGTGCCGGTGCTGAGCCTGGCCCTAACTAGGCTGTAGCAACCAAGACTGGCTCCCACCCCAGGGCCACAAAGTCCTGGACACAGTGTGAAGAGACCAGGGCTTTATCAGGTGTGATATTAAACATCTGTCATCTAACCTGAAAAACCAACATCTCCTGGCTGTTTACCTTCCACGACTCTCCGAGCTGCGGCAAGCAGCAAGGCCATCCCTAGGTCTGCCGTGGGGCTGGAGACAGCATGTGGTGTGTTGGCCACCTGCACACCAAAGCTGGCCATGAGCCCCAGGTCCAGGTGGTCCAGCCCTGCCCCTGCGCTGGCCACGATCTTCAAGGAGGGCAGGCTGTGCAGGAGCTCCTGGCTGACGGCTGGCCTTCCACCCCAGATGTACACAGCTTGGATCTTGGGACCCAGCTGTGCTTTATTTTCCAAAAAATCTTGCATGGTAATGAGATTAAAGTGTCTCTTCAGGTCTTCAGCGTGATCTTTACATATACTATGTGGTCCTTCAAGATCAGACACCAGAACTCCAGGGAGGTCCTGATTGCCCATGGCCTGCAGAAAGACAGATACAATTTCTACTGTCAGAGAAGAGAGTTTTCAAGAGAACAACCTGTATGCTCTTCTACTATTCTTCAGATTTTCTGAACTTTAAGACTGGAATTATTTCCTGGATGAATTCCTGTAAAGTCTGAACCACAACAGACCAGGACTCTGAAGGTACCAACACCCCATCAGGCCCACGTTCCTTCTATTGGACATGGTTCTTTATTTCTGCCCTTTGGCCGTAGCAGCTGCAGTAATTGATTTTTTTACTGTGAAAGTAAAAGATGTTTGTTAATGTCTGTCAAATGAATTAAATAATGTTTTATGTTCCTTGTTCCTAATTTAAAATAAGATTTTTTTTGAAACATTTTATAGCTTTCTTCCAAAAAGAAAATCAGCTGCTTTCAAGAGTTGAGGCTAATGAGTGCATTTTATCTTCGGGTCAAAAACTTGGCTAAAAATGTTTAAAATGTGTTCAAAGTTCAGAGCATAATTGGCTAAAAAAAACAAAAAAAAACTTGTGTTACTTCTTGGACTTTGAGTAAAAGATTAAAAGAGTTTCATTCAGGATAAGACTTTAGTTTTACAGAGAGCAGGTTCAATTCCTGCCTGCTTCAAGCTGGTTATGGAGCAATGACACACATCCATCATGCCATTACTGTCAGTGGGTGTACACAGTGAAGATCCAAGACCATCCACGTGACTCGTGGCCTCTCCAGAGGAGATGAGAGTCGAAGTCGGGAGAGATGGCGGTAGTGGGGGCGTGGAAGCGTTGGGCAGATTCAGGAGCTCACCCCGTCCCTGGGCTCTGTCCCTTGCTCCATAACTCCTTTTGCCTGCACCAGCCTCTAACCATCTCCACTCACAGTAAGGATCAGCCAAGGAGCATGAGACAGGAAGTGGGATCCCCATGAACTGCTTTCCTAGAAGGGAGCTCTGGTCCTACCTGCTGCTGACCCTGGTGCTCAGAGGAGAGGGCAGGGTTGAAAGAGAGAACTTTGGCTCCAGCACCGCTCTGCAGCTGATCAAAGGTCTCCCAGGCTTCCTAGGTTCTTGGTAAAACTGACATGATATCAACAGGAGTGTTTTACAGCTGCGCCCTGAGATCCCATCTCATTCTCCTCTGCTAGTTTCTGCACAGAGAGAGGTAAGTGGACTTGCCTCTAGCAGGTGTCCTTGGATGCCCAGTATTGACATGATGGTTGGTTAGGACATTCTGACAACAAAGGAACGCACCACAAAGAAGATGTATTGTTAGGCACCCACATTTTGTCCAAGTCAAAAGATAAGCTCATGGGTGAAATTTGGAAAAAAAAATTTTTACAGCTTTGTTTTTAGTTAAGAGAGTGATAGTTCAGACATGTATATTGTCTAACTGCTGTGTGCATGCTCCTTGCACTGTTTAATCTGAACTGCTAACATAGATTTAAAATTAGTTATTTTCTCCTTGCAAAATGATTGATTGCTCAATTAAAAAATAAAAGACTTTGTATTAACTTTGCTGAAATTGCCTATCACAGACCCAAGGCTCTAAACTCAGGATTTTCTTCTTTTAAAGCCCTCTTTAAAATTGAGACCCAGAAAGAAAAATAAAGTAGAATGAACTTCCAACCTCTTCTTTCAAGGAAAAGTAAGACGGACATGTGCATGGCACTCATGAGGGAGGTGCAGAGAAAGGCATGTAGATCCCTGACCAGTGACCGTGGCTGCCCAGCTGGACTTCTGAGCCCAGAGCAGGACGGGACAGGGAGCACCAAGTGACCCAGGTGAGAGCAACTTCAGTTCACAGAAGGGGCAATGGTGGGGCCAGGCAAGGGGGAGGGGAGTAAGAAAGATCTTTCTAACTTAAAGCAAAAATGAAAATAAAACCCAACTGCAACCAAAAAAATATTTTTAGTTTTGGGAACAGAGAGAAAGAAACAAAGATGGGGTGAGGGCAGGAAGGAGGACAAAAAAGCAGGACCACGGGCACTGGTTCAGGCCACTCTGCCTGACTGTGATTCTCTCTGAAACTTGCTCTCCTCCAACACAGAGTGAGGGGAACACAACAGCCTTGCATCATGGCCCAGATAATGAAAGAGAGCATTCAGAGCCTGCAGGATTGAGGGCAAGCCTTCAGTGAAGGGGGTTGCTAATGTTCATATCTGAAGAACAATGCAGACATCTAGCTAAGTGTCTAGAAACAAACTTACAACAAAGAAAGAGACTGAATTCATATAGCACAGTAAGATTTTTAAAAATTTTCTTAAAACTCTATTTCCTCACGAAGCTTCCTCATAGTATTTGAGAGACGAGTCCAATACCCTCCCATCATCCTCACATCCCCAACATGCCAAGACTTGCTTCAAATTGGCGCCCACTGACTTGTATCTTCTCTCCCTGCCACTCTGTCCTCTGATCCTCTCTCTAATCCCTTTCAAAGTCTATCCTCATCTTGAAGGAGGAAACAGACAGAGCTGGACTCCATCTAAGGCCACACTGCGAACATGAGGCTACACACATGGTCACCCTCCCAATGGACTCTGAACTTTGTGCCTGGTGTCTATAGAAATGGCATACTAATGGAAAACCAGACCCCCTCAGATAAAAGAGCCTCAGGACTTGGACTCTCCCTCGCCTAAAGGAATATGCTAATTATCTCTGTAACAGAACAAAGTCGTAAATTCCATCATGTTTATCAGGATATGACCACAGGCCTATTGATAAATGTCAACTGTTTAACTATCTAGGCTTATGACACATGAATCATGGGTTAACTTTGATCATATTTCTCTTTTACCTTGTCCAGACTAGTTTCAAGGAATCTGGGGAGGTGGGTTTGATCAACTACACTTAGGGTATATAGAAAGTTAAGTTGCTCAGTCATGTCCGACTCTTTGCGACCCCATGGACTGTAGCCCACCAGGCTCCTCCGTCCAAGGGATTCTCCAGGCAAGAATACTGGAGTGGGTTGCCATTTCCTTCCGTCTCCAGAGGATCTTCCCAACCCAGGGATCAAACTCAGGTTTCCTGCACTGAAGGCAGATTCTTTACCAGCTGAGCTATCAGGGAAGCCCCTTTAGGGTATATAAGGTTTTCACAAAAACTGGTCAGGGTCGTTAAGAAAAGACTGCCTTGGGCCCGCTGGTGTAATAAACTGCACTCCACTATCTGCACTGTCCTCCTGAGTGAGTTTGTTTCCTGGAACGGATAGTTACAACAATTTCACCTATGGAGCAGCTTTTTGCGCTCTCCATGGGGATAAAATCACAATTGTTTGTTCTCTGTCCTCTACAGATCCCTAATTCTGCTCCAAAGAGGCTCAGAAAAACAGACTAGGGAAATTAAAAAAAAACCTCTGTAGGGAAGAGTAGGGGATGCCATATTTAGCCCCTCTGCTTTTTAAAATCATCCTTATGCTTATATTCTGGATTTGCTGCAAATGATCTATTCATGCATGACTATATAAAGGGACCTGAAGATTAAGATATACCAAAAGGCATATCCTTAAGGGTGTGTTTGCCATTTCCGACTTAATGAAAACTGCACTGTTTACACCCTTGGTGTGAGGTTTCTCCAGTCACCAGTTTATCAACAAATCGAATGTAACTTAAAACTAACATTGTCACAATGAGTCTCAGCAAAAAACGGTTGCTTCCCTCCTAAGAAATGGTTTGTCGGGGCTTGCTAAATATGAGAGAAAAGAAAGGCAAGATTAAAAAATTAAAATTTGACTAATGTAGGGAACAAACTGTAAAATCTGATGTGGGTACTTGAATCTTATTCATTTAAAGCTTAATCTGCTACTGCCTAGAGTTTAGAAAAAAAAGTACATACCTGTCCAAAATGACCTTGAGAATCTCTGAAGCCACCTTAAGTCTTCTCTGGAACAAGGGAGGTTCCAATTCAACAACATTGGAGTTTCCTTATTAAATTCTTCAGGATTGTGCCCTGGGGGCCCAGAAGGGTCTTAGGAGGCTAATGCTGCCCACCTGCCCCATGTGAAGTCCAAGGTCAGTCATGTCTACGCGAGAGAGCTCAATCCAGTCTCCCCCCACACCGCAACATTCTAGGGGTACATTTACCTTTTAAAAAGACTCCAGATTTAAGGGACGCTCCAGCCAACCCGATCTCCCAGGCAAAACCTGGACAGTGAAGACTCAGGTCAGAGTGCGGAGCCCCGCCCCTCCCCTCCAGAGCCAACCCCAGCTCCGCCCCAAAGCCCACAACCAGCTGGGCCTCCTCTGCGAGCCCCGCCCCATCCAACTAGGCCGCGCCCGCACTACCAGCATTAGGTCCAGAGGCCGAGAACTCTGGGCACAAGGAGAAGCCGCCTGAAGGGCAAACGGCGCCGAGAAGGACGGCTTTGGTGGAGCCTCCTGCAGGAGCAGAGTCTCGATGGTAGAGTGTGGGGCCTGTGTGGGAGGTTGCGGGAGGTTGCAGGCCAGTCTCAGCGTGAGAAGTGTGAAAATCAACAGGCAGAAACCTCACTTAAGATAGAGTTGGGAGGCCAGAAGGGATAGTTCTGGGCACCACTCTCCCTTGACTGGAGACCCAGCAGGAAGAAGGGCGCAACCTCACTGCCTACAAGGGAGGAAACTGTCCTCCCAGTCTGGAAGCAACCTAGCTAATGGGAAGCCGCTACACTTCCAACTCCAGGTTCCCTCTTCCAATGGACTCTCTATTACAAGAAGCCATGTCCAGCTCCCCCTTTGTTGTTCAGTCGCTCAATCATGTTTGACTCTGCGACCCAATGGACTGCAGCATGTCAGGCTGCACTGTCCTTCACCATCTCGCAGGGTTTGCTCAAACTCATGTCCACTGAGTCGGTCATGCCATCCAACCATCTTGACCTCTGTCCTCCCCTTCTCCTCTAGCCTTCAATTTTTCCCAGCAAAAGAGTCTTTTCCAATGAGTCAACTCTTCTCATCAGGTGGTCAAAGTATAGGAGCTTCAGCATCAGTCCTTCCAATGAATATTCAGAGTTGATTTCCTTTAGAATTTGATCTCCTTGCAGTCCAAGGGACTCTCAAGAGTCTTCTCCAACACCTCAGTTCAAAAGCATCAATTCTTCAGTGCTCAGCCTTCTTTATGGTCTTAACTTTCACATCTGTACACGACTACTGGAAAAACCGTATCTTTGACTATAGGGACCTTTGTCAGCAAAGTAATATCTCTGCTGCCTAGGTTGTCATCGAGAAGGCAGTGGCACCCCACTCCAGTACTCTTGCCTGGAGAATCCCATGGACGGAAGAGCCTGGTAAGCTGCAGTCCATGGGGTCGCTGAGGGTCAGACATGACTGAGCGACTTCACTTTCACTTTTCACTTTCATGCACGGGAGAAGGAAATGGCAACCCACTCCAGTGTTCTTGCCTGGAGAATCCCAGGGACGGGGGAGCCTGGTGGGCTGCAGTCTATGGGGTCGCACAGAGTTGGACACGACTGAAGTGGCTTAGCAGCAGCAGCAGCAGCAGGTTTGTTATAGCTTTTCTTCTAAGGACCAAGTGTCTTTTAATTTCATGGCTGCAATCGCTGTCCGCAGTGATTTTGGAGCTCAAGGAAATAAAGTCTGTGATAGTTTCCATTGTTTCCCCATGTATTTGCCATGAAGTGACAGGACTGAATGCCATGATCCATTTCTTGAATGTTCTAAGTATTAAGCCAGCTTCTTCACTCTCCTCTTTCACCTTCATCTCTCCCTTCTCCTCTATAAAAGGGATTCTTTTCCTTTGTTCTCTGGACTTGTCTTTCTTTTGCCATTGATTGCCTGTTTTAAATCGCAGTTTTTGCTATTCCTAAATAAACCCATTTTGTAAGGCAATGCTTTCTCAAGAGCCTTTTTATGACCTTGAGATAGAATAGTAAAACACTACGTCCTCTTTCAGTCTCCACTCTATTCTACTCTACTGAAACTCTACTCTCCTCTTTCAGTTTCAGACAGTTCTAAGAAGTTTCCTACCTTAGCTGTTATTTATTGTTGTTATTAGTCTAGTGTACATTTACCTTCAACTTGGGGCCTCTGCTGAAATTTGAGAGAAAGTCTCATTTTAACATTGTCTTACATTTTATTTAAAACATTTCTTTTTTAAAAAATGCAAATCCTTCTAGAAGAGTAATAGGGCTCTTCAATAATTTTTTTATTAGTAACAATTAGTTCTGTCAAATTGCCTTCTTTTCAACTCAAGACAGTTGCTCCACAGAAGTGAGGGCTCTGTTTGGCCATGAGTATCCTTTCCCAATTAGGAGACATAGGAACATCTTCTCCCACTAAACATGTCTTGCCCTTACTTGAGAATTCCAGACTGCATTTTTTAATGCTTATGTTTAGTCATTTTTAAAATGAATATTCCATTTCTAAAGATAAAATGTAATTCAATACATCTGATTAATTCAGAGATGATTTAGCCTATTTATTCTCATCTTCTTAATGATCAGATACTTTTAGAGGAAATGAAAGGAGAAACGGAGAGCTTTCATCAGATAATCAATTTTTCTTGGCTGGACTAGTGATTTATCAACTCATTCCATGAGGCCCCTATACCAAAATACTGCAAGAAAGATACTGACAAAGATACTGCAAGAAAACTACAGACCAATATCCTTTGTGAGTTATAGACATAAAAACTTCAATAAAATACCAGCAAACCAAATTCAGCAACATATTTTGAAAAACTACTGAGACCAAATAGGACTTAGCTTCCCTGGTGGCTCAAAAGGTAAAGAATCTGCCTGCAATGAAGGAGACCTGTGTTCAATCCCTGGGTCGGAAAGATCCCCTGGAGAAGGAAATGGCAACCCAGTCCAGTATTCTTGCCTGGGAAATCCCATGGACAGAGGAGCCTGGTGGGCTACAGTACATTGGTCGCAAAGAGTTGGACAAGACTGAGTTGTTGTTCAGTCACCCAGTCATGTCTGACTTTTCATGACCCCATGGACTGCAGATGCCAGGCCTCCCCTGTCCCTCACCATCTCCCAGAGTTTGCCCAAGTTGATGTTCACTGCACTGGTGATGCCATCCAGCAATCTCATTCTCTGACGCCCTCTTCTTCTGCCCTCAATCTTTCCCAGCATCAGGGACTTTTCCAATAGTTTTCTGTTCATATCAGGTGACCAAAATACTGGCGCTTCAGCATCAGTCCTTCCAGTGAATATTCAGAGTTTGTCTCTCTTAAGATTGCCTGGTATGATCTCCATGCTGTCCAAGGGACTTTCAGGAATCTCCTCAAGCACCATAGTTCAAAGGCATCAATTCTTTGGTCTTCTGCTTTCTTTACAGTCCAGGTCTCACAACCATATGTGACCATGGGAAGACCATAGCCTTGATTATATGGACCTCTGCCAGCAGAGTAGTGTCTCTGCTCTTCAGCACACTGTCTAGCTTTGTCATTGCTTTCCTGCCAAGAAGCAATTGTCTTCTGATTTGATGGCTTCAGTCACCATCCACAGTGATTTTGGAGCCCAAGAAGAGGAAATCTGTCACTACTTCCACCTTTTCCCCCTCTATTTGCCATGCAGTAATGGGGCCAGATGCCAGATCTTAGTATTTTTTTTAGCTAAGCCAGCTCTTTTAGTCTAGCTTAGTTTAGCTTTTATTAATTTTTTCAGTCTTAAGCCGGCTCTTTCATTCTCCTCCTTCACCTTCATCAAGACGCTTTTTAGCTCCTCTTTGCTTTCTGCCATTAGAGTGGCATCATCTGCATATCTGAGGTTGTTGATGTTTCTCCTGCTTATCTTGATTCCAACTTGTAACTCAGGCAGCCCAGGCATTTCTCAAGATGTGCTGAGCATACAGGTTAAACAGTCCTATAGACAGAGGAGCCTGGTGGGCTATAGTACGTGGGGTTGCAAAAGAGTCAGACATGACTGAGAGACTGATACTAGTACTTAAATAAAATTTATCCTAGGAATGCAAGATTGGTTTCAGTTCAGTTGCTCAGTCACGTCTGACTCTTTGCGACCCCAAGGACTGCAGCACACATCCCAGGCCTCGCTGTCCATCACCAACTCCTGGAGCTTGCTCAAACTCATGTCCATTGAGTCAGTGATGCCATCCAACCTTCTCATCCTCTATCGTACCTTTCTCCTCCAGCCTTCAATCTTTCCCAGCGTTAGGGTCTTTTTCAATGAGTCAGTTCTTCACATCAGATGGCCAAAGTACTGGAGTTTCAGCTTCAGCATCAGTCCTTCCAATGAATACTCAGGACTGATTTCCTTTAGGATGGCCTGGTTGGATCTCCTTGCAGTCCAAAGGATCTCAAGAGTCTCCTCCAACACCACAGGTCAAAAGCATCAATTCTTCGGCACTCAGCTTTCTTTACAGTCCAACTCTAACATCCATACATGACCACTGGAAAAACCATAGCTTTGACTAGATGGACCTTTGTCAGCAAAGTAATGTCTCTGCTTTTTAATATGCTGTCTAGGTCTGTCATAGCTTTTCTTCCAAGAAGCAAGCGTCTCTTAATTTCATGGTTACAGTACCATCTGCAGTGATACTGGAGCTGAAAAAAGTAAAGTCTGTCACTGTTTCTATTTTTCCCCCATCTATTTGCCATGAAGTGATGGGACTAGATGCCATGATCTTACTTTTCTGAATGTTGAGTTTTTAGCCAACTTTTTCAGCCTCTTCTTTCACTTTTACCAAGAGGCTCTTTAGTTCCTCTTCACTTCCTGCCATAAGGGTGGTATCATCTGTATATCTGAGGTTATTGATATTTCTCCCAGCAATCTTGATTCCAGCTTGAGGTTCATCTAGCCCAGCATAGCACACGATGTAATCTGCATATAAGTTAAATAAGCAGGGTGACAATATACAGCCTTGATGTACTCCTTTTCCTATTTGGAACCAGTCTGTTGTTCCATGTCCACTTCTAACTGTTGCTTCTTGACCTGCATCCAGATTTCTCAGGAGGCAGGTAAGATTGGCTTAACATACACAAATCAGTGTAGTACATCATNTAAGTTAAATAAGCAGGGTGACAATATACAGCCTTGATGTACTCCTTTTCCTATTTGGAACCAGTCTGTTGTTCCATGTCCACTTCTAACTGTTGCTTCTTGACCTGCATCCAGATTTCTCAGGAGGCAGGTAAGATTGGCTTAACATACACAAATCAGTGTAGTACATCATATTAACAGAATAAAGTACAAAACTCATATGATCATCTCAATAGAAAAAGCATTTGACAAAACCAAACAGCATTTCATGATTAAAACAGACAGGGCGACGGCGCAGGAACGGCTGAGAGGAGATACCCCTCTTCCGAGGTCAGGGGCAGCGGACGAGAGTGCCAGGCTGCAACGGCGCGGGAACAGCTGAGAGGAGCCACCACACTTCCCACTCAGTGTGCAGAGAGGAGCTACCCCACGTCGGAGGACCAAGACAGCGGCTGAGNAGACAGGGCTTTCCTGCTGGTCCCGTGGTTAAGAATTTGCCTTGCAATGCACGGGACACCAGTTAGAGCCCTGCTCTGGGAAGATCCCACCTGCCACAGGGCAACAGGGCCCATGTGCTGCAACTACTGAAGCCTGCAAACCCGAGTCCATGCTCCACAAGAGAAGCCATAACAACTAGAAGCATAGGCACCACAACTACAGAAAGCCTGTGCATGGCATGGCAATGATGCAATGCAGCCCAAATAAATATTAAAAAAGAAACAACCATTCAACAAAGCAGGAATAGAAATGAATTTCCTTAACCTCATAAAAGTCATCTGTGAAAAACCCACAGCAAACATGATACTGAATAGTGAAAGTCTGAATGCTTAACCTCCTAGGATAAGGGACAAGACAAAATGTCTACTCCTGCCACTTATATTTAACACTGTACTAGATGTTTTAGCCAAGGCAGTTAGACAAGGGAGAAATAAAAAGCATCTAGATTGGAAGGGAAGAAATAAACTGTCCCTATTTGCAGATGACATGATCTTATATGCAGAATATCTCAAGGAATCCACTTAAAAACCATTCATAATAATAAATGATTTATCAAGGTTGCAGAGTATAAGTCTTAAGTCACTTCAGACATCTCTGACTCTTTGCAGCCCTATGGACTGTAGCCCACCAAGCTTCTCTGTCCATGGGATTCTCAAGACAAGAATACTGGAGTGGGTTGCCATGCCTTCCTCCAAGGGATCTTCCTGACCCAAGGATCAAATACACATCTCTTATGTCTCCTGCATTGGTAGGCAGGTACTTTACCACAAGCACCACCTGGGAAGTCCGAAGAATACAAGATCACTGTACAAAAATCAATTGTATTTTGTAATGTATAGAAATATCAAATCACTATGTTGTGTACCAGGAACCAACATAGTGTTGTAGGTCAATTATGCTTCAAAAAACAAACAAAAAATTCATAGAAAAAGAGAAGATTTGTGCTTACTAGAGGTGGGGGGTTGAGGGAAGGAGAACTATAAGAAGGTGGTCTAAAAGTACAAATTTTCTGTTTTAAGTAAGTGGGCTGAGCTTTGCTGAGCGCCGAAGAATTGATGCTTTTGAACTGCGGTGTTGGAGGAGACTCTTGAGAGTCCCTTGGACTGCAAGGAGATCAAACCAGTCCTGAATATTCATTGGAAGGACTGATGTTGAAGCTCCAATACTTTGGCCACCTGATGCGAATAACTAACTCATTGGAAAAGACCCTGATCCTGGGAAATATTGAAGGCTGGAGAAGGGGACGACAGAGGATGAGATGGTTGGATGGGATCGTCAACTCAACAGATCTGAGTTTGAGTAAACTCCGGGAGTTGGTGATGGACAGGGAGGCCTGGCGTGCTGCAGTCCATGGGGTTGCAAAGAGTAGGACAAAACTGAGTGACTGAACTGAACTGAAGTAAGTGAGGCTTCCCTGGTGGTTCAGTGGTAAAGAATCCACCTGCCAATGCCGGAGACATAAGTTCGTTCCCTGGTCCAGGAAGATCCATCATTCCTGGGACAACTAAGCCCATGTGCCACAACTACTGAGCTTGTGTTCTGGAGTCCTGGAGCCATACCCACTGCATGCCAAACCACTGAGCCTGTGTTCTGGAGTCCTGGAGTTGTGACTACTGAAGCCCAAATGCTCTAGAGCCTTTACTCTGGAAGAGAGAAGCTGCTGCATTGCAAAGCCCACACACCATAACTAGAGTTGCCCCTGCTTGCCACAACTAAAGAAAAGCCTATGCAGCAACAAAGATCCAGCACAGCCAAATAAATAAAGAAAATTACATTTAAAAAGATGGAAAAGTACTACAGATATACAACATGATTAATATAATAAACAAAGCTACAAATTATATAGGAAGGTTGTTAAGAGTGTAAATACTAAGAGGTCTCATCAGCGGAAAAGTATTTTTCCGTTCTTTTCTTTTTTATCTATATAAGATAATGGATGCTCACTAACCTTACTATGATAATCATTTCATGATGTACACAGGTCAAATCATTATGCTGTACACTTTAAACTCACAGAATGCTGTGTGTCAATTATAGCTCAATAAAACTGGAATAACAAACCCAAATGAGAAAATCTATTTCTCTACATTGATTATGGATAATCTGAAAATATTTAAAATAACAATTCCATTTAAATAGCATCAAAAGGAATAAAATATTTAGGAACAAAATTAATAAAGAGTGCAAGACATGAATAGTGGTAACTATAAAAATCATAGAAATTAAAGAAGGCCTAAATAAATGGAAAGATATTCCATATTCATGGATTGGAAGATATAATACTATTAAGATGATAATATTCCCTAAATTGGTGTACACATTCAACAAAATTCCTATCACAATCCCAGGGGTGTGTGTATGTGTGTGTGTATGTGTGTGTGTTTCTTTCTTTCTTTTTTTTTTTTCAGAAATTGACAAACTAACCCTAAAGATTATATGGAAATGCAAGGGACCCAGAATAGGCAAGCCAATCTTAACAAGGAATAGAACAGAAGGACTAACACTTCCTGATTTCACAGCTTATTACAAAGTTATGCTAATCAAGACAGTGTGGTACGACATAAGGCTAGACATACACATCATTGGAATAGACTTGAGACTACAGAAATAAATCCTTATATTTAAAGTCAGCTGATTTTCAACAAGCGTGTCAAGGCAACTTGATGGTGAAAAAAAAAATCTTTCCAAGAGATAGTTCTGTGACACCTGGATATCCACATACAAAAGAACGGAGTTGTCAATTCCTGGTTGGTGAACTAAGATCCCGCAAGCCACATGGAATGGCAAAAACAAAAAATCAAAAGAGTGGATTTGGACACCTACCTAACACCATACACAAAAACTTATTCCAAATGACCACAAACCTAAAAGGAAGAGTTAAAGCTGTAAAACTTTTGGAGAAAGAGGAGTAATTATTCCTGCTCTTGAGTTAGGCAATGGTTTCTTAGATATGACACTCAAAGCACAAGCAACAGAGTGAAAAAAAGATACACTGCCGCTACTGCTGCTAAGTCGCTTCAGTCGTGTCTGACTCTGTGACCCCATGGACAGCAGCCTACCAGGCTCCCCCAGCCTTGAGATCCTCCAGGCAAGAACACTGGAGTGGGTTGCCAGTTCCTTCTCCAATGCACTGGACTTCTTCAAAATTTTAAAGTTTTATGCTGCAAACAATACCAATAAAAAATGAAAATTCAATCTACAAAATGGGAAGTAATATTTTCATATCATATATCTGATGAGAGAGTTCTATCCAGAGTGTATAAAGAACTCCTGTGACTCAATAATAAAAAGACAACTAATCCATTTCCATTCTTAGTGACCAAGTGAGATAAACAGACATTTCTCCAAATGGCCAACAAGTAGATTAAAAGATGCTCCGTATCACTAACCATTAGGGAAAGTTGTGATGTAATAAAACATCACAAATAGCAGGATATCATTCCAAAAAAACAGCAATAAAAACACACAAATAATAAGAGCAGACAAAGACATGGAGAAATCCAATACCATCCTGTTGCTATTGGAAATGTAAAATGGTAAACCAGCATCTGAAAACAGTTGGCAATTTCTCAAAACATATGTAATTATAATATGATTCAGCTACCCCACCTGTATATAACCAAGAAAAATGAAGACTTAAATCCATACAAAAACTTGTACACGAGTGTTATAGCAGCATTACTCATAACTGCCAAAAAGTGTAAACAACTCTAATGTCAATTAATTGATGGGATAGATAAAATGCAGCATATCTAAACAGCAAACAACAAAAAGGAATTAAGTACAGCTGATCCTTCAATGATGACCCTCTGTGAAGTCAAAAATCCTTGCATAGCTATATAGTTGGCCCCTTATATCCCTAGTTGCCCAGATTTACCCACCTGCAGACCATGTAGTACACACAGTACATGTGTAAGTTCAAATCAATGTTGTTCAAGGGTCAACTGTGCTGACGCCTGCTATTATGTTTATACAATGTGGGTGAACCTTGAGAACATTATGCTAAGTGAAGGAAGTCAAAAGACTACATATTTATGTTTCCATTTACACAAAACATCTAGGATAGGTTGCCTGCATGCATGCTAAGTTGCTTCAGTCATGTCTGACTCTGTGCAACCCTACGGACTGCAGCCTGCCAGGCTCCTCTGTCCATGGGATCCTCCAGGAAAGAATACTGGAGTGGGCTGCTATGCCCTCCTCCACAGGATCTTTCCCACCCAGGCATGGAACACAACTGTCTTTTGTCTTCTGCATTGGTAGGCGGGTACTTTACCACTAGCACCACCGGGGAGGCAATGGCATGCCACTCCAGTACTCTTGCCTAGAAAATTCTATGGACAGAGGAGCCTGGTAGGCTGCAGTCCATGCGGTCACGAAGAGTCGGACATGACTGAGCGACTTCACTTTTACTTTCATGCATTGGAGACAGAAATGGCAACCCACTCCAGTGTTCTTGCCTGGAGAATCCCAGGGAGGGGGGAGCCTGGTGGGCTGCCGTCTACGGGGTCACACAGAGTCGGACATGACTGAAACGACTTAGCAGCAGCAGCACCACCGGGGAAGGCCCTATGATAGATTAAAAGTTGCCAAAAGCCAAAGGGATGAGAAGGATGTGGGACTAACTGCTGTGTCTGCTCTGCTTAGTCTCTCAGAAGTGTTTAACTCTTTGAGGCCCCATAGACTGCAGGCCACCAGGCTCCTCTGTCCATGGGGATCCTCCAGGCAAGAATACTGGAGTAGACTGCCATGCCCGCCCATAATTGGATTGCAGAGTTCCATAACTCTGAAAAACCATCTTATTTTAAAAGGGTGCATCACTTGATGGTAGTAGTACAACATAGTGAAAGTCGCTCATTCATGTCTGACTCTTTGCGAACCATGTATAGTCCATGGAATCCTCTCAGCCATAATACTGGAATGGGTAGNTTGGATTGCAGAGTTCCATAACTCTGAAAAACCATCTTATTTTAAAAGGGTGCATCACTTGATGGTAGTAGTACAACATAGTGAAAGTCGCTCATTCATGTCTGACTCTTTGCGAACCATGTATAGTCCATGGAATCCTCTCAGCCATAATACTGGAATGGGTAGACTTTCCCTTCTCCAGGGGATCTTCCCAACCCAGGGCTCCCACATTGCAGGCGGATTCTTTACCAGCTGAGCCACAAATGGTATGTGAATAATATCTCAACAAGCTTGATCTTCCCAACCCAGGGCTCCCACATTGCAGGCGGATTCTTTACCATCTGAGCCACAAATGGTATGTGAATAATATCTCAACAAGCTTTTAAACAAAATAAGTATCTGGAGTGGTAATGTTGCACAATGATGTGAACATACTAAATCCCACTGAACTATATAGCTAAAATGGTAACTTTTATGATTGCAGCCATGAAATTAAAAGACACTTACTCCTTGGAAGAAAAGTTATGACCAACCTAGATAGTATATTGAGAAGCAAAGACATTACTTTGCCAACAAAGGTCCGTTTAGTCAAGGCTATGGTTTTTTCAGTGGTCATGTATGGATGAGAGAGTTGGATTGTGAAGAAAGCTGAGCGCCAAAGAATTGATGCTTTTGAACTGTGGTGTTGGAGAAGACTCTTGGA
>SJYA01002785.1:193921-254903 GCA_006410615.1 Neotragus moschatus
GATGAGATGGCTGGATAGCATCACTGACTCAATGGATGTGAGTCTGAGTGAACTCTGGGAGATGGTGATGGACGGGGAGGCCTGGTGTGCTGCGATTCATGGGGTGGCAAGGAGTCGGACACGACTGAGCGATTGAACTGAACTGAACTTACTTCAACTTCAGTTTTACGATAACAATATGACCAACCGAGACAGCATATTAAAAAGCAGAGACATTACTTTGCCAACAAAGGTCCGTCTAGTCAAGGCTATGGTTTCTCCAGTAGTCATGTATGGATGTGAGAGTTGGGCTATAAAGAAAGCTGAGTGCAGAAGAATTGATGCTTTTGAACTGTGGTGTTGGAGAAGACTCTTGAGAGTCTCTTGGACTGCAAGGAGTTCCAACCAGTACACCTTAAAGGAGATCAGTCCTGGGTGTTCATTGGAAGGACTGATGCTGAAGCTGAAACTCCAATACTTTGGCCACCTGATGCGGAGAGCTGACTCATTTGAAAAGACCCTGATGCTGGGAAAGACTGAGGGCAGGAGAAGGGGAAGATAGAGGATGAGATGGTTGGATGGCATCACTGACACAATAGTCATGGGTTTCGGTGGACTCCGGGAGATGGTGATGGACAGGGAAGCCTGGCGTACTGCGGTTCATGGGGTCGCAAAGAGTCGGACACGATTGAGCAACTGAACTGAACTGAACTGAACAGAACAACAAAAAATGTTTAGAAATACTAATTTCAATAAGTTATTTGGGGGGCATTTGCGTCTTACCAGTACTCTTCTGTTAATGAACCGCTTTTCACAAGTAAAGCAACTGTGCTTGCCTCTGGAAAGCAGGGCCTCCAAAATAATTAGGGGGTCTCTGTGGGAGTGAACGGCGACGAGCCTCTCCTGAGAGGTTATCCTCTTCGTTCACTCCTGGGTCCCGGTCGCACCGAGGAAGCTCGGACGCCGACTCACTGGAGATACGGTAGGTCTGAAGCAGCCTTCGCCTCCAAGACGCTCACAACACTAACCCCACCTTCAGCCCCCAGTACCCGAATGGAGTCCACGCCCCTGCCCGGCCCGGGCGCGCGCACGCACTCGCCGGCGACCACGCTCTGCGGGCGCGCGCACGCACTCGGCGGCGCCCACGTTCTGTGGGCGCGCGAGCTGACTCGCCCGCGCTCACGCCCTGTGGGAGCGCTCCGCGCCCGGAAGGACTGCTGAACGGGAGGGTCTGGTGTGGGCAGAGGTGCGTGCGCTGCTGGAGACGGCGGGGAGCGGGCGGCGAGTGATGGGTGGGTGTGTGATTCCAGGGGTCCCCTCGCCTTGGTTTCTTGGCCGGGGGGCAGAGACGTTCCTGTGGCGGGATCGGGGTCGGATCTTGGTAGACGCGGGCCTGGCCCTGCCGGCGGCGCATCGACTGCCCTTCGGGGTGAGTCCCGTGAGCTGGGGGCCCCGCAGGGTGACACCCCGTGAGGGGGCTCCGTGGTGAGGCTCCGTGGGGCGGGGCGGGGGGGGTCCCATGGGTGTGCCATGGGGGAGCTGGGAGGAGCTGGCCGGTGATTTCCCCCCACTCCCCCGCAGACCCGTGGGCTCAAGATGTCGTACATGCTCCCGCACCTGCACAATGGCTGGCAGGTGGATCAGGCCATCCTTTCGGAAGAAGACCGCGTGGTCGTCATTCGATTTGGGCACGACTGGGACCCTACTTGCATGAAGATGGATGAGGTTCTGTACAGCATTGCTGAAAAGGTAAAGCAGCCCCACCTCCCGTCACGTCGGGTTTGGTGTTTGCATCCGGCTGGATTGCTGTTGTTTTGCCGGTAAGAATTAAACGTACAGCCAGTTCACCGGTTAAAGAGAAGCAGTAGGATTCACAGTACAGACATACTTTGAGGTATGAGGATGGGCTCCCTGAAATTGGTCAGAATAGCTTATATCCTTACTGGCAGAAGTTTCCATAGATTTTCAAATTTTTAAGAGGTTCATGATGTCTCTCCCTGAAGAATTGATTCTTCTTAATTTATAGGGATTTTAACTCATAGATGTTTTCAGAAATTTACATCTATAGTGACAAGAGCAAAACACGTTTGAAGCATTTGGCTGAGTGTAGGAGCTTACTTTGAATGGCTTAGTGTAAAAAACTTGTCATTTTTTGGGTACCGTGTTTATTTGTTGTATGTATTGAGCAGAATATCTATGGTAACAACATAGTAAATTCCTTCTTTTTCATTGAGTCCCTTCTTTACCCCAGGGTGCTCTTTGTAAGTGACTTGATTTATAGCTTAGAGTGATTCCAATGTAGGAAACATTGGGAAAAAGTAGAACTGTAATGTTAGAACTAGTTTTCCTAATCCTTAAATATAGTACAAGGGGTTGTCCATGGCCGTTTGGAGCAATTGTAGGGCACTGTTGAGTAACTAGGGCTTAATTCTCTTTCTGTAATTGTCTCATGAGTATTTTAAGGTAAATTTGATTTAGATTTTTGCAATTGTAGTAATAGGGCAAGAGGCAAAAATATTAGGGTACTAATAAAAAGTTTAATATTCAATGTTAATTTGAGAGGTTATTCATTTTATTAAAGAGTATACAAATAAGGGAAACATTGAAGCCATCATTTATTTCACAGGAGTAAGATATGCTAATATGTGCTGGATTAAAATAACTCCTTTGAGTAAAGAGTAACAGGTGTAAGGATATAGTCTGTATTTAGGAATTGAAGAGTAGTCTGACCTGCCATCAGTAATTTTCACTGTCTCCTCTTTGGTAGGACAGGCAGAGTGAGGTAAGGGTGATGGCACTCTGAACATTAGGTACCATCCTTCTGTGTCGGTCACCGAAAGTGCATCTCAGAGAGTCTGATTCTGCAGATCTGAGATGAGGTCCATAAGCTCCCCCAGGAGTTGCGAATCCCTTCAATGAGATCCGAGTCAGAGCAGGAATCTGTGGTGATAACCTTACCCTTCTCTTCCTCTTGGACGCCAAGGCGTTGAGGGAGCTTGAAGAGATGCCTGGGGAACTCAGGAGAGCAGGGTTCTGCCAGTCGGGTCCTCCCCGTCGGGTCAGAGGTCAGGAGTGAGGTGGTGCCCAGAAGTCATTTCCCCATGACTTGAGCCACAGTGGTCAAGGGCAGAGACTGCAGAAGTCAATGATGATGGATTAAGACCCTGTTTCAGTAATCGAATCACTGCTGTATGGATGCTGACATAACTTAGGTGTGTGTTCTGGGTTCTGCCTTGCAGGTGGCGCGTAAGCACCAGGGGATGTCCAGACCCGGTGGCCCTCAGCATGAGACTAGGATGGCAGAGGCGTGAGGGTTGTTTGCTGTTCATATCTAAGCAAAACCCAGCAAGATACTCTTAGCTAGGAGACAGATTTTGTGTCAGTGTAAGTTTTTAGGGACTTTTACCAGAATTGTTCTTTTCTAATCCCTATGTAGCGGTCAGAGACCAGATTGCTGTACTGCTAGCAGGTGGCTCTTTTTGGAATGGAACCTGTTGGTAAGAACAGTTTAATTGGGCTCACTTGGAGTATTTTTCTCTGGTCTTTTAAATTATTCTTTTTTTTTTATCCGGAACTTAGATTTCTATTTTAATAAACTTGTAATACTATGTAATAGTATAGTCTTTAAAAATGCAAACTTGAAATGCGTTACAAAACTGTTAATGTTCTATTTTCTGCTTAGTGTAAGGGCAGAATATGAGTTTATAATTCTGGAAGCCCTTTTTGGGGACGTTCAACAGGAATTTTTGAAATTTAAGGTTTTAGTATAAAGAACAATTTAACTGTCTATCTCCCTCTGCAGAAATGGCAGATAATGGGAGATCTTCCTCATCTTGTTACGAGCTCTGTTTGGATACCCCAGCTGTTTTAAAGTGAGTAAAATTCCAACATTGAGGCTGGACTTGATTATACTATTCTCCTGGAATGTGTTTTATTGACTCACTGCTTCAGCAGCTCCAACCCCACCTCATGCTGGATTAGTTTTGAGCTATACTGAAAACATAGAGATACATTGAAAGATTTTACAGATGTCTGCAGTTTGGTAGAATTATTATCAAAATAAAGTTTCCAGGACTTCCCTGTGGTCCAGTGGCCCCGACTCCAGGCTCCCAAAGCAGGAGGCCCAGATTCAATCCCTGGTCAGGGAACTAGCTCCCATGTGCCACAACTAAAGATCCCACATGCCACAACTAAGACCTGGTGCAGCAAAATAAATAAAAATAAATACTAAATTAAGTTTTCTGATTAGTGGGTGATTTTATGCACAGCTTCGAGGTAAGACTATTTTTGTCTTGCCATTTTGAGGCAGTATACTTTGGCAGCACTGTGACCAAGTTCCATTATGTGTAAGAATAAATGGGATGTTTAATTCTTATATGTTTAAAGAGTTCATACAAGTAGAATTTAAAATATGCAAAACCTCAGTGATTCTATCTCATAGTCAGACCTTCTAATTTGTATATAAGGTAAATGTATTCATGAAATTATTGAGGAATGACTTCCGGGGCTCTTTCTTAAACATGTCATAAAGTAGGTTGAATCTGCAGAAATTTATGCTCAATTGAGAAATCTCATAGGAACCAGTAACCAAACAGGGCAAATAATAGTTTGAGAAAAGGAAGTTATCATGCAGTTTTTTGATGGCTTTGAAAGGAACTATCTAAAAATGTAAACATTGATACTTCAGAAATACCTGGTACCAATTGACAGTCAAGAACATTTGTCCAGAATTCTAGGTGGGTTCTTAGCTAATGGAAGAGCTTCATAGAGAAGGTGGAAGGCAACACTGACAGCCTTCTGTCTTAGTGACATGCGTGAGTGGCATTGAGTGGCGTGCAGGACTGTGGAACTGCACTTTCACTGTGTGAGAGAGGCCAGTTGGTGTTGCAGGGCTGGAGGACCTGTCAGGTCACCTCCTCTAGGAAGAACAGACTATCTTTTAAGGCAGGTCTGTTTGAACTCAGGATTATGTAATTAAGTCCATAGTGACAATAAAACATTTTCTGAGTTTTGAAATATATGTGTGTTTCTGAAGTTCATTCATTCTGCTAGTGATATTTACTGGTGCCCCGGGTATGTCAGGTCCTGGTTGGCTCGAGGACCACCAGAAAAGACAGCAGATGTGGTTCCCAGCCTTGTGAGGCTTCACGTCTACCGGGATGGGATTTATGTGGAAGGAAGAGATGATGAAGGCCGGTAGTGTCATTTGTTTCTTGACTTCTGAATGAGCTACGGTTTCCGTACTCATCATTGGAGGCAAAAGAAAATAAGACCTTTTTTAAGTGTCTCAACATAAAAACCAACATTCACAGTGTGAAAATTGTACATCATTGAGTTGTCATTTTATACTTTAGGAAGCTATGCATGTGTGTGTGTGTGTTTGGTTATACTGTGATGTTAATACCTAACTTTTACATTGTAGTTTTGTTTTTTTTTTAATTTAATGAGAGAAGAAGTAAAATATCTCTGTTTAGTAAAACTAGATGCAGGCAGGACTTATGAAAGGCAGGAGACCTAGGTTTGTTTCNCTATGCATGTGTGTGTGTGTGTTTGGTTATACTGTGATGTTAATACCTAACTTTTACATTGTAGTTTTGTTTTTTTTTTAATTTAATGAGAGAAGAAGTAAAATATCTCTGTTTAGTAAAACTAGATGCAGGCAGGACTTATGAAAGGCAGGAGACCTAGGTTTGTTTCCTGGCTCAGGAAGATCCCCTGGAGAAGGAAATGGCAACCCACTCCAGTATTCTTGCCTGGAGAATCCCATGGACAGAGGAGCCTGACAGGCTATGGTCCATGGGGTTGCAAGGGTCAGACTAAACCACAACCACTGGAACTTATAAACCAGTAGAGTAGCTTTTGCCAGGAAGGCAGTCGTGCAGCGGAGCGAGTGGCTGCTCTCAGCAGTCCTCCGTCTCTGTGTGCATGTGACCACGTGGGGCTCAGCTCGCTTTCTGCCTTCTGCAGGTGTGTTCTCTCCGTTCACCAGAAAGAGGGGATGTGGGAGAGGCTCGGAGAGACTCCTTTTCTTCCCCTACCTCGGCACTGACGTCTGTCAGCAAAAGGGATGCTCGTGAATGTAAACTTCCTTCCCTCCTTTTTGTGGAAGGTGGTGGTTTAATGTCCATAGTCAATATTTCTTAATATTCCTAAAAATAGAGAGTAGAGCATAGTAGACTTAATACCTAATACTTAATACTTGTCACAATTACCAGTATTCTGTCAGTCTTGTACCATTCAATCCCTCAGTTTTTGTACTATAGTATTAAACCATATCCCATGCTATTTCACTGGTAAATTACAGTCAGGTTTTTAGAGTTAGTTTGGAGGAAGAAATGTGCGTTTTTTTTGCTGTTCCTGGGGCTGCCGTAACAAAGCATCACAAATTGGGCAGATTAAAACAAGAGAAATGTGTTGTCTCTCGGCTTGAGGGTCAGAAGTCCGAGGCTGGGGTGTCAGCAGAATGTGCTCCCTCAGGAAAGTCCCTGCTGTTCTCTCTATCCTGGTGTCTCCCCTCCTGGGGTACTCCCCGACTTCTAGGTGCCTTCCCTAGCCCTCTGGGTTCAGTTGGCATGTTTGTGCTCTCCCTTGGCTTGTTTCAACCAGCTGGGTTGGATCACGGCTCAGACTCCAGTATGACCTCTTTTGACCTTCACTGATGAGCTCTGCAGGCACCCTGTTCCCAGGTCAGGCCACCTTCTGAGAACGAGGGCTCAGAGGTTCAGTATGTTTTCTTGTTGGAGTAAAAGGATATAATTCAACTCACAGTATTTTAAGTTGATAAAAGCTTTCTAAAAGGCACTGAGACAGAAATCATAAGGAGCATTCAAAATGTCATGTCCTTTGTTCTGAAGATTCTATTTTAGGTGTTTATCCTTAAGAAATAATGAAATATGTATATAAATTTAAGGGTAATAATGTTCATATGTGAATAATTGATATTAATGAAATTTTATTTATATTCATGAAAAATTTTTAAAAATAACAAGAATGGTAAAATAATGGCATAGCCATTTGATGAATGTTCAGTAGCCATAAAGTTTTGTTTTGATTGCTTTCTTATATACAGTATACAGTTTATATGAGGACACTCATAATTAAAGTGAGATACAAAATATTGTAGTATGATCACCATATGATCACGTTTTATTAGAACAGCATAAACATAGAGATCAGAAAAAGTGGGAAAGAATATAGTAAAAATATGTTCGCAGCAATTAACTCTGGGTGTTGGGATTGGACGCAATTTTATTTATGGTTTTCTGGGTTTTCTAAATGTTCTGTGATGGACTTGCAATTAAGGAAGAAATTAAAGAACATTTGTTACCTACAACATGATTTGAGTTGTTAGGCCCTTAGTATGTGCAGGTGTCCAGACCTAAGTCAGAGGGGAATGTGTGGCTGAATTCCAGGGGCATATTTGAAAGCATTTGTTTGCTACATACAATTAAATGTTTGTAAAAGTTCATGTAGCATTTTACTGGAGCAGCATGAATGATGTGTCTGTGGGACTTTTCCTGCAGGACTCTCATAACTTGCTGTCTGGAAAATGTTAAGCATGCTAATGGACAGTTGCTCAGGACTGTGATGCTAGTGAAGTGATGTCCACATGGCAACTCTCCTGGGAAAACCTGTTGCAGAGCTAGTTTGAAAAGTGTCCTGTTGTATACAGATTCTCTTGTTTTGTTTTTTAATGTGCTTTTACAGAAAAAAAGTTGATTTGTTGTTTCAGTGCTTTCCCCCCCCAATCTCCTTTACTTTTAGGTTAAAAATTTTGCAGTTATTTATCTTGTGGATATTACAGAAGTACCTGACTTCAACAAAATGTATGAGTTATATGATCCGTGTACTGTCATGTTTTTCTTCAGGTATGTCCACTTATCTTAAAGTTGTTATTTAAATTGAAAAGATGGTCTGGGCATTTAATGCAATCAAGATATCTTCAGAAGGAAGTCGTAATGTGGTCATATCATAATACAGTTTGTATCACCAGGCAATCAATGTGATCTTTTAAATAATTTTCAAAGTAACAATTCCAGTTTTACCATTTACTTAGTAACAAATTACCCTTTTGAAATAACTGCCCAGGGACCTAGGTGAAGTGTAATTAAATGGAGGACATTCTTATTGACAATTAAGATACCTTTAAATTTAATCTGTTGATGAAAAATGTGTTTACAGTAACTCACTTTTTAAATTGAAAAATGTGTTTACAGTAACTCAGTTTTTAAATATATCACTGACTCTGTTTAGCATCATTTTGTGATATCCAAGAGGGAAACCTGTACTTCTTTAGTTTGCTTATAAATACAACATCTTATAAAAAGATCTTTTATCAGCTGAAAAATTGTTTTGTGGACTCTAGTCAATATCGTTGGCTCAAGTAATAGAATCTCCCTGATCACCTTGAATGAATTTACACCTATGATATACAAACTTTCCATGAAAAGAGAATGCAGAGTAGCTACTGGTTAGACACAGGAGTCTGATGCAGATATAAACACAGTTTTTGCTATTTCTGTAATAAAGTTAAGTAACAGCATGAGTGGAAAAAAAAAATGTCTGTTGTGGAGGTTTAATTTGGAAAGAAATCACCATATGACACTGTTTTTACTTGCCTGTCAGAATTTCTTATGTTACTCCAGTAACAATATAAGTAAGTAGCAATATAAGCACTAGGCCAGCTCTAGAAGCAGAGCTCCCTAGAGGGTGAGGAAGTCTGGGTGGGGTGTGCAGGGTGTGTACTCACTCTCTATTCTGTATAACAAACTTGGTGGTTTGTAGGTCAGAGTCCATGCAGGCTCAGGGTTCTGACATGGGGTCTCCAAAGGCCAGAGTCACGGGCTAGGCTCCCATCTAGGCTGTCAGTCAGGGAAGAATCCACTTGGCTCAGGGAGCGCTATTGGTTGGATCCAGTTTCCAGTGGTCACAGGTCTGAGGTCTGTTTCTGCTGGGCCCCTCTCTGCTCCTGGAGGCTCCTCTGTCTTTGAAACCCTGAGCAATGAGTTGAGTTCTTTTCATAAGCTGCTCTAACATCCTGTTCTGCTTTCAGAGGGTACATGTGATTGGATTAGATGAACCCCTTAATCCAGGAGAATCCCCTTATTTTAAAATCAACCAATGAGTAACCATGGGAACAGCTGCAGACCCCCCTGTGTGGTATCATGTACCTGATGATGGGCGTGGTCTCGTTGCAGCCCAGTTCCAGGGGTTCAGGTGGGAGGTAGGGGCTCTTTTTAGGGTTCTGTGCACTGCAGCATGCCAGGCCAGGCTCACCCCAGCTGGAGAGATTCATGCCCCCGCCGCGGCCCCCACCCTCGGCTCTCGTTGCAGAATCGGGTGTGGATGAGGCTTCTCTGGCCAGCTTTGGAGGTTGCTCCTTATCTGTGGCCCCTCCTCCAGGACACAGTGCGGATAGTCCTGAGAAACAGTCATCTAGGAGGGGCCTGGGGAGGAGGAGCTCTGGTGCAGCAGTGGGTCGTCCTCCTGGCCCAATGCAGGTTTTTATTTTTTGTCTTTTCATGAAGGGTGTTTGCAGCTGGTTCATTTTTCAACTGCTTCCTGCCAGCAGCATTTTGGGGTTGTGTCAGCTCTTCTCACTGCATGCTCTTCCCTTTCAGCCTGAGCAAATAGGGTTCCTGTCCTGGGCTCTGGGGTGCCCTCTGCCCAACAGCTGTTTCTTCGGGGAAGAGCCTGTCCTGTGACTGGACACTCTGACTTTAGGTCTTTCCTAGGTTTCTGCAGGAGGTTGTGTGGCTTCTTTGTCAAGAGTTGAGCAGCCGTTTCTGGATTTCAGCACCTTCTGCTATCTGGAGAAGCCGAGAAATTTTTCTGGTTAACAGATCTTACACCAGTTTGTCTCTCTTCTCGTTTTCCTGTAAGCAGCACGAAGCTTGACAGTGCCTTCTAGACACTTGGGTGTCCTCAGCTGGTATCTCTGTCCATCACTTTGGAGGGCCGCAGACATCCCACTCCCTGTAACGCATCCCCACCTCCTCCCAGCCCATGTTCCTACTGACGGACTGTTGAAGGCAGTCTGGGTCTTTTCTGTCTGCCCCTCAGAATTCTCCCAAAGTCCTCCCATCTTGGATCCTGCCTTCCACTGTGTGTGACCAGCCTTGAGGGGCAGAAGATGCCTTGCTAGGGAAAGAGGTTGAGTAGTGCTGGGGCTGGGTGTGTATTTTGATAGTTTAGAACTGATGCTGCACTCAGAAAAGGAGACAAAGCCTTCTGCTGTTCCTGCAACCCAGAATTCTAAGACAAGTAGTAACAATTTTAGTTAATTTATTCACCAAAGTCCTGTTCAGTTTTATGTCTATGCTGGGACATGAATCAGATCAGACAGGGTACCTGCTGTCACAGAACATCCTCTGATGGCAACAGCAGAGCAGATAGCACCGGAAACCAGGGAGAAGTGACAGGTGACAGCATGTGTGCGTGCCGGTGGGAGGGGCTTCCCCTCACCCATAAGCAATCGTAGGATCTAGAAATGGCCTTTGTTAACATGAACTCCCTTGTAACAGAAGAGGTGCCTAGGAATACCAAGCCACCCATTTCAGCTTTATGGCCATGAAGTGCCTTCAGGAACTGAGGACCAGAGTCCAAATATCCCATCACTCTTTCTGCAGTCAGTTCCAAAGGTTTGGGCAGTATTGAGCCAGGAACTGTGGATAAAACCAAATACATAGGAGAGTATATCTTTTGAGTGACCACATATATATTTTTCCTATATGTCACAGTATTGCAGCAGGTATTTGCAGAGGCACAAATACTGATTGTCATCGGGCGACAGGGAGTGTGTAGAGGTTGCTGAGTAAGTTTGGCGTGAGGCCGGCAGGGGCACAGGGCAGAACGGCTCACACATCTGGGGACCTGCAAGGACATGGGTGTCACAGGTCGGGGTGGGGAGTGGCAGGTGTGGAAGGGAGGGCAGGACCAGGCCCAGATGCCCGGATTCCTGGGCCGGTGTGACTCCTGGAAGCGAGTTTTTGCAACAGGAGAGTGACGTCCAGTTTGCCTCTTGGAAGCTCGCTCTTACTGGAAGGAGACCCCTTCAGCCCCAGGTGGAGCCCACGACAGGAAACAACACTGGCAGCCAGACGCATAGCCTCTCAGAAACAGAAAGTTAAATTGATAACCATTAGTGCAGCTGGTACAACAAGGGTTAATATCTTTATTTTATGAAGTGCACATATAAATTCATTTTAAAAAGTAGCTTCTTGAAAGATCCATCTATGGAGAATCGAGAAATGCAAAGTATCATTCACTTCACAGTCAACAGAACATTTACACTAAGTGCTCATAAGAACACCATGAAAAATTCACACATTGCTTTTTCAGGTAAGTTACTACAACCCCCTGGAAAACTGTTTGGCTTACCAAGTGACTGAGGCTGTGTCCTTTGACCCTTGATTGCCCTGTAGGTGACTTGTCCTAAGGAATTACAGAGCACACAAAAGGAACATGTCTGTCTTTCTTAACAGTGTTTAGACGGTTTCTAGTCTTCTTCTGAACCATGATGGATCCTCTTGATTGTGCTGATGTTTGACAAGAGCCTGTCATGGAGGTGGGGATGTAAGGCATGTTCGTGTGGTTCTTTTTCAGAGGGATTCTTGTGAGCACTGACCCCTTCCCTCTTATAGGAACAAGCACATCATGATCGACCTGGGCACCGGCAACAACAACAAGATCAACTGGGCCATGGAGGACAAGCAGGAGATGATCGACATCATTGAGACGGTATACCGGGGGGCCCGCAAGGGCCGTGGGCTGGTCGTGTCTCCGAAGGACTACTCCACCAAGTACAGATACTGAGCCTGGCCTACCCAGGGCACATGGTGCCCTGGGGTCGTTCTCATGCGGAAGTATTTTCAACTATTTAAAGCCTTTGAGAAAGCGTTTGGCAAAGTACACGGAGCTTAAGGAGCTGGAGGGTTTCGCAGTGTGGGTGGCATTGCCTCGCCTTTCAGTCTGCCTGGTCACTGTATTTTTGTATCAGCGAATATCTGTAAATATCTAACTGAAACAAATAAAATACACAGTGATGGGGATGGTTAAAATTATTTATTTACTTAGAAACTTAGTGTATAGATTAATGATTTTGGTAGTTAAGAATTGACTCTTTACCATTGAGTGAGGCTCAGTGTGTCTCATGGTGCCAGAGGCTTGAGTCAGATCCAGCTGTCAGGCTGGTCCTCTGGGGCCTGACGGGGTGTCTGTTCCCACCCCTCTCCTGGTTCTGGTGGTTTCTGGCATCTTAACTGTCCCTTGGCTGGTGATGCTTCACCACAGTCCCAGTCTTCATCCTACGCAGTGTTCTCCCTGTGTGCATGTCTGTTCAGATGTCCCACTGGATGAGGGCCGCCCTGCTCCAGCACGACCATCTCCACTCATGACGTCTGCAACAGCCCCATCTCCACAAGGACACATCCTGAGGTCCAGGGGTGAGGACTTCTAGCGCAGGAATTGTCAGGGACACAGCCGAACCCTCAATAGAACCAAAGGCTTGAGTTCAGTAACAGCTTTAATGAAAAATTACATTTTATTCTGATTATAAAAACAGTATGATAAAATAATGATTTTTGCAGTCTTCCCTTTAGACTAAGAGCTGATTGTTATACTTCCTAAGATCAAATCTAATGTGCGTACATATACTGTATTTTATGTGGAAACCAGACCCTTCAATCCGTGTAGCTACTTTCCTCGTCACGATCTCAAGTTCCTCTCCTATATCGTGTACCCCAGCAGCATTTGTTAGTTGGGATCTTCCCGGGCACATCTCAGTGCACACAGACTATGAAGTCAAGAGTGGACGCCTGGTGGGGAGGAGCACAGGGAACTCTGGGGAGCACACCTGGAGCCCACACCTGGCCTCACAGCCGTCCTCCATTGCTTACTGAGGACCTTGGGCAAGTGCTCTCCTGTGTGAAGAGAATGGTAGTGTCTGCTGTCTGACACCTCTTGTACTCAGATCAGTCACAGCATTCCCTGGGGGCCCTCTGCTGGGAAAAGGCTCACTTCCTCATCAGATTGACTCATTGTTGAAACATGAGTGTACTTATCAAAGAATGAAATTTTTTAAAAGCCACACACACACACAAGTATGTGCTTTTAGAAACGGATATAGGGATTTCTTTGCCAACATTACTTCGCCAACAAAGGTCTGTCTAGTCAAGGCTATGGTTTTTCCAGTAGTCATTAGTCCAGCTCTCACATCCATAGATAACTATTCTCATGGATGTGAGAGCTAGACTATAAAGAAAGCTGAGCACAGAAGAATTGATGCTTTTAAACTGTGGTGTTGGAGAAGACTCTTGAGAGTCCCGTGGACTGCAAGGAGATCCAACCAGTACATCCTAAAGGAAATCTGTCCTGAATATTCATTGGAAGGACTGATGCTAGAGGTGAAACTCCAATACTTTGGCCGCCTGATGCGAAGAACTGACTTATTGGAAAAGACTCTGATGCTGGGAAAGATTGAAGGTGGGAGGAGAAGGGGACGACAGAGGATGAGATGGTTAGATGGCATCGCCAACTCAATGGCCATGAGTTTGAGTAAACTCCGGGAGCTGGTGATAGACAGGGAGGTCTGGTGTGCTGCAGTCCATGAGGTCGCAAAGAGTCGGACACAACTGTGTGACTGGACTGAAGGTTAAGGGACTTCCCTGGTAGTCTGGAGGTTAAGACTCTGCACTCCCAATGCAGGGGGCTCAGGTTTGATCCCTAGTCAGGGAACTAGATCCCACATGCTGCATCTAAGAATTTGCATAACTGAAGATCCCAGTACAGCCAAATAAATATTTTTTAAAAATTAAAAATGGATATAAAACTCAAATGCAACTATGCAGTTTAATGTCTCCAGTTTTAATTTTCCCGAAAATAGTATAATACTGTATCATATGAAGTGCTAAAGAAAAAAAATGTGATCCCAAGTACCTGGCATATGAAAGACATTTGATAGTATACTTCTGACATTTATTCAGGCAAGATCATTAGCCAGTAATTAGAAAAGATGCTCACCGTCATCAGTCACCAAGGGAATGCATATCAAAATCAGGAGATGCCACTTGACACCCATGAGAATGGGTGTGAACAGATTCGAGAGTCCTTTACTACAAGTGCTGACAAGGATGTGAGAAACGGGATGACATGCACTGCTGGTGGGAAGGGACAGTGGTGCAGTCACTGTGGAAACCAGTGTGGCAGAATTCCTCAAAAATATGGCATGGAATTACCATCTGACCTATCAGAGTCACTCCTAGGTATATATCTCAGAGATTCAAACATGTATGTCCACACAGAAATTAGTACACAAATTTTTATGGCACCATTTTTCATAAGAGCCAAAGACAGTCATCTCAAACATCTATCAGCTCCCCAGTGGATCGAACAGTGTGCTATATCCGTGCAGTGGACTATCACTTGGTCATAAGAGGGAATGAAGTACTGATGTAGGCTCCAAACTTGGAAAACATTA
This sequence comes from Neotragus moschatus, assembly GCA_006410615.1. Taxonomy (NCBI): domain Eukaryota; kingdom Metazoa; phylum Chordata; class Mammalia; order Artiodactyla; family Bovidae; genus Neotragus; species Neotragus moschatus. The sequence goes on from SJYA01002785.1 coordinate 208,377, forward strand.
ACATAAGTAGAAGAAACGAGTTATCATGTCGTGTGTAATCCCATTTATAGGAGATGTCTAGAATGGGCAAATCCATAGAGACACAACTAATTAGTGTTTTTGCTTAATACTGGAGGATGGGGAAATTGGGCAGTGACAGCTGATGGGTACAGGATTTCTTCTTCAGTTCAGTCGCTCAGTCATGTCCGACTCTGCAACCCCATTAATCGCAGCATGCCAGGCCTCCCTGTCCATCACCAACTCCTGGAGTTTACTCAGACTTGCGTCCATCGAGTCAGTGATGCCATCCAGCCATCTCATCCTCTGGCGTCCCCTTCTCCTCCTGCCCCCAATCCCTCCCAGCATCAGAGTCTTTTCCAATGAGTCAACTCTTCGCATGAGGTGGCCAAAGTACTGGAGTTTCAGCTTCAGCATCATTCCTTCCAAAGGAANTCACTTCCACTGTATAATCATAAGGGATTTGATTTAGGTCATACCTGAATGGTCTAGTGGTTTTCCCTACTTTCTTCAATTTAAGTCTGAATTTGGCAATAAGGAGTTCATGATCTGAGCCACAGTCAGCTCCTGGTCTTGTTTTTTTTTTTGACTGTATAGAGCTTCTCCCATCTTTTGCTACAGAGAATATAATCAATCTGATTTCAGTGTTGACCATCTGGTGATGTCCATGTGTAGAGTCTTCTCTTGTGTTGTTGGGAGAGGGTGTTTGCTATGGCCAGTGTGTTCTCTTGGCAAAACTCTATTAGTCTTTGCCCTGCTTCATTCTGTACACCAAGGCCAAATTTGCCTGTTACTTCAGATGTTTCTTGAGTTCCTACTTTTGCATTCCAGTCTCCTATAATGAAAAGGACATCTTTTTGGGGTGTTAGTTCTAAAAGGTCTTGTAGGTCTTCATAGAACCGTTCAGCTTCAGCTTCTTCAGCATTACTGCTTGGGACATAGACTTGGATTACCGTGATATTGAATGGTTTGCCTTGGAAACGAACAGAGATCATTCTGTCATTTTTGAGATTGCATCCAAGTACTGCATTTTGACTCTTCTGTTGACCATGATGGCTACTCCATTTCTTCTGAGGGATTCCTGCCCGCAGTAGTAGATATAATGGTCATCTGAGTTAAATTCACCCATTCCAGTCCATTTTAGTTCGCTGATTCCTCGAATATCGCCATTCACTCTTGCCATCTCCTGTTTGACCACTTCCAATTTGCCTTGATTCATGGACCTGACATTCCAGTTTCCTATGCAATATTGCTCTTTACAGCATGAGACCTTGCCTCTATCACCAGTCACATCCACAGCTGGGTATTGTTTTTGCTTTGGCTCCATCCCTTCATTCTTTCTGGAGTTATTTCTCCACTGACCTGCAGTAGCATATTGGGCACCTACTGACCTGGGGAGTACCTCTTTCAGTATCCTATCATTTTGCCTTTTCATACTGTTCATGATACAAGATTTCTTCTTAAGATGATGGAAATCTTGCAGAATTGTGGTGGTTATACATGTCTGTGAGTATATGAAAAATCACTGAATTGTATGCTTTAGTTGGATGAACTGCATGACATGTGAATTCTCTCTCATTGATAAAGCTTTATTAATAAAAAAGCAAAAAATCATACTTCACGTTTGTAAATTTATTACAAATTTGTTTTATTTACAAGTTGTAATAACTTCATTCACATTTGACTTTAAAAATTATCTTTTCACTGGTGCTTTGTAAGTAGAATATCACTGAATTATGATTTGGCCTCTTTATTCTATGTTTATATCTTATTGTAAAAAGCTTATTAACTGTAATACTAAGCTTATATCTTATTACCATCTACCTCACCCTTAACCAAGTAACTTATAAGTCATTTCTCAAATCCTTCCAAGCACCTTCCAAGTAGTTGCCCATAGTTACAACTAATTGGGCTTTCCTGGTGGTTCAGTCAGCAAAGAATCTGCCTGCAGTGCAGGAGGCCCAGGTTCAATACCTGGGTTGGAAGATCCCTTGGAGAAAGAAATGGCTACCTACCCACCCCAGTTCAGTTGGTAAAGAATCCTCCTGCAATGCAGGAGACCCCAGTTCAATTCCTGGATCAGGAAGATCCCCTGGAGAAGGGAAAGCCTACCCACTCCAGTATTCTGGCCTGGAGGATTCTATGGACTGTATAGTCCAGGGGGTCGCAAAGAGTCGGACACGACTGAGTGACTTTCACTTTCATTTTCACCCACTCCAGTATTCTTGCCTGGAAAATTCTATGGAATTTCCATAGAGGAAATTTCCAGAGGAGCCTGGTGGGCTACAGTACAAGGGGTCCCAAGAGTCAAACACGACCCAGTGCCTAAACCACCACCACAACTAATTGCAGAGGACATGAATTCGAAACCTAGGTCTGTAGGGCTATCAGACCTTGCCTCATTGCTGTGCACGTTGCTTTTTTCAAGTTGAAATGAACTAGCAGAGAAAGGTGATGATACCTCCCAGTTCTCTGGGCACAAAGAGACTTCTGTTTCCCATTCTTCCCAGGATGAGTTTTATTGCAAAGTCCAGCAACTAGACAAGGCAGCTGACACAGAGTCAACCAACCTAGGAGATACAGAATATATTCAGTAATAGAATAAGCAGTCAGGTAAACTAGAGAGAAGCACACACAGACATGAAAGAGTATTGCAGCATTCAGTTCGGCTCAATCGCTCAGTCATGTCCGACTCTTTGTGACCCCATGGACTGCAACACGCCAGTCTTCCCTGTCCATCACCAACTCCCGGAGCTTGCTCAAATTCATGTCCATCAAATCAGTGATGCCATCCAACCATCTCATCCTCCATCGTCCTCTTCTCCTGCCTTCAATCTTTCCCAGCATCAGGGTCTTTTTCCCCTGAGTCAATTCTTTGCATCAGGTGGTCAAAGTATTGAAGCTTCAGCTTCAGCATCAGTCCTTCCAATGAATATTCAGGATTGATTTCCTTTAGGATTGACTGGTTGGATCTCCTTGCAGTCCAAGGGACTCTCAAGAGTCTTCTCCAACACCACAGTGCAAAAGCATCAGTTCTTCGGCACTTAGCTTTCTTTACTGCCCAACTCTCACATCCATACGTGACTACTGAAAAACTATAGCTTTGACTAGACAGACCTTTGTTGGCAAAGTGATGTCTCTACAGAGTTTATTGCAGCATTATTTGGAAACAAATGACAAATAGTCAAAGGACTATTATATTGCAGTTAGTTACATTGATCTAGACCTATACATATTAACACTGGCAAATCTCAAACCACTGAATGGAAAACTAGGTACAGAAGGATACTAGGTTATGATGCTATTTACATCGTTTTAAGACATTCACAACAAAGATCTGTACAACAAACAGCTATGTAGGCATCCAAGTGTCCATAGGCTAGACTGCCCAGTTCTGTCTGCACCGAGCCGGTAAGAGACGAAGAGCTCGGGCACCGACACAATCGAAGCATCTACTGTCTACAACTCTCCTAGAAAATCGCACTGCTGATGTTTCGAAAAACCACACTCAAAGTTTGGTTTCGTGGGTTGTTTAGTTAAAACTCAGGGTGTATATTCGAGACCTCCTCAGACTTCTTGTGACTATATGAGGTCTTGAAGATCAGCCTGGGACCTTGACTTGCTTTAGGTGGGTATCATTTTGAAGAGTTTTCCTACATGATTTTTTAAATGCAACTGATCCTAGCACTCTTTTTGGCATTTTTACATTTTTCGTCAATGTTTTACAAAGAACACTCGCAGTGCCCTCAGGAGCTCAGCGCTGCCTCCCCACACCACCCCAGTCTACAGTCACTGCTGTCATCCCCAGTCTTCCCTCTGGCCTCTCGTTTTCTTGTCAAAAAGGGATCAAGCTCTTACACATCTCCGTGGGCAAAAAGCATCATAGAAAAGATTGCAAAGTATTTAGAAACTCTCAAAATTCATTCATTAGCTTAAAAAAAATGTTTGAGTAGCTCGTGGGTCCCAGGGCTGGTGGCAGCCCTGAGCAGCTGAGGTGAACAAAATCAAACCGGTTGCTGCCTTGTGGAGGAGACTCAAATGATTACAAAAAAGTGAAATGACAACTGTGACAGTCAGCCAGAGACCACATGAACGACATCAGACCCAGACAGGCCTTCAGGGAAAGGACCTCTCAGGAGACCATGTTCAAGGTGAGATCAGATACAAAAAGTGCTAACTGGCGTGGATGTGTGTCTGTGTGTGTGTGTAACTCTGGTTCAGAAGGAACCTCAGAACCAGGCCCTGTGGTGGGATGAGGCCCTGCGGCTAGAAAATGTGTGGTTGAGGGGAGCTAGCGGCTGCAGAGAGGCTCTGCTAGGGAAGGAGGTGTGAGGTGATGGAATTTACTTCCAAAAAGCTTGGACGGGGGTGCTGAAAGGAGATTTGGGGAGAGAGTTAAAAATCTATGGAGATAGATAAAGGCAATTGTAAAAAAGGAAACAAAATGTAAGAATTTAAAACTTTCAGCACTTCTGCCTTATAGATTCAACTGTATTATTAAACTTTATATTTTCATAAGTTCATAACTTTGTGTTAAGTTTTAAATTACAGATTCATGAATATAGGATTTTATATTGAAATAACTCCATTTTACTTAGGTATTCAATGAATAAACTGATTTCTACTAAAATGGTGTTAATCCCATTCAGATTAGAATAAGAGTATCTAAATACATGTAAATCTGTCTACTATTTTCCCTCTTTTTCTTATGAAAACATTTTGAGTTTTTCTAAATATATGTAACAGGGTGCTGGAAAAATAGCAATTCTTCATAAAAGTATTAGGAAGATACTGAAACAGATATGATATTAAAAAATGCCAAGTAATCTCTTTAAAGATAGATATCTGTGGTTTGAGTGAATAATTGAGATGTTAAATGGCCAAATGAACCAATAAAAGGGTATCATGAGAACTTTCTTTGCACAGTTAATAAATTTTTGACAATGTTTATGTTTTATTTTAGTTAACAACTAAGCAGAAGCTTTCTTTCCTACGTACTTAATTTATTAAAAATCCTGGACTTTAAATAATGTTCTGTATTATTCATGGAGATGCAAATCTGTTTGGTTTATTTTAATTCAAGTAATTTTCTCTAGTTTCTGCTAAAATTAAAATGACACCTAAGATGCTTTGAAATCTCTCATATAATCAAATGGAAATATGATTTTAAACCACCAAGAATACTGAATTTTAAAACTCTGGGTTTAAACTTTGGGTTTGCATTACTGTTGAGGGTATAAAATGACCTTTCCTTTCTTACATGCATTCTGCCCAGTGTGCTTGGCCTGTGGTCATACTTCTGGCCCTAGAGAAATGCGGAGAGAATTCAAGGATAGCCAATGCTCACTAAAGAAATTCATTTATACAGCCAGAAAGTAAGAAATAATCTCAACCCCAAGGAATGGTTAAGGGGATGGTTAAATTATTTCAGCCACATGATACAGTATTAGTAACCATACAAAAGTGTATATGAAACTTTCACAAGGGGAAAAGTGTTTATAAGAACAGGATATTAAATTACAAGCAATATGATGAACTATGTAAAATTGCTTGCATAGAAAAAAGTATTGATAGTGTGTAATTCTGAATTGTAGGAGTGCTTTTGACTTTTGTATGCTGCTGCTGCTGCTGCTAAGTCACTTCAGTCGTGTCCAAGTCTGTGTGACCCCATAGACACCAGCCCACCAGGCTCCTCCGTCCCTGGGATTCTACAGGCAAGAACACTGGAGTGGGTTACCATTTCCTTCTCCAATGCATGAAAGTGAAGTCACTCAGTTGTATAAAGAGTATGATTTCTTTTATATGCAGGGATAATGTTATTTTTTTATAAGGAAAGCCTACAATGGACCCTGTTTTAGGTGATCTTTTTTTTTTTTTTTTTTTACTTTGGCTCAGAGATAGGTGAATTGACAATTATTTGAAAGCCTGTCTAACTCACAAGATAAAGATGGGTGCAACCTTTTGTGCACCTGCTTGGTCATGACCTCTACGTGGGGCGGCAGGGGGCAGGTAAGGGTGTCCTAGGAAGCAGTCCAGAGCTCCTGCATCAGCTGCTTCTCTGGTTTTCCTTTGGTTTGGAGAACACAGCATCAGAGTCTGCTTGGACTGGACAGGTGAACATGAGTCTTCCCCAGAATCATGTGACTGGAATTATTGAGCTGGAATGCAGATGTTGAAGAAGCAACTTCTATAGAAAACTGCTTATGATATTCTTAAGAAAGTTCTATATAGAGCTTAATTCTGGGGGAAAATTGACCTGTTATATCTTATTCTTTTCCCCCATGATCCACAAATGTTAGGTGTGTATTGAAAAGTGTCCTGTCGTTTTACAACCATCTTTGTTAAGTGGTCGATCTCTTGCCTAATTACATTCTTACTGCCCTGCCTTTGTTCTTTTAATCTTTTATTTTACTAACATGAATTCCTAAATACTAAAAATAAGAACTTGTGTTATATGGTTATTACTCAAAAAGTACAGTTTTCACTTTTTCATCTTTTCAAATGGCTGTTCTGTCTTCAAGTCTGTAAGGAAAAAATGGAAAGAAGTAATGACTGATTTAAATATCAGTTAATGTGCAGTTAAATAAATTGGAATCCAACATTATCAACAAAAAAATATACCTTACTTTCCTGTAATTACTAGAACCGTTTTATACAGGAAAAATTCAGTATATAGAAAACCTGAATGTTAAACGATTCTCATTTGAGTCAGACACTTGTGTGGATGCACAATTTAAGGCGAATAAACAGTGCCTGCTCTTCCAATGGCAGAATACTACTTTGCATCAACAGCGTGAAGACATTCTCCTGGAACAACTGCCTGCCTGCTTCCCTGCAACAGGACAGGTGTCCAGATGCTGCACCCGAGAAGGGGCCAGGAAAATGTGAAACAGTAGTTTTGGGGGTCATGGACTCCCCTACTCACAGCAGGAACACAAGTTTAAGGTGCATATCAAATCCCCTGAAATCCACAGCAAGCGCCCTGTGTTAGGAACCCCTGACCCAGTAGAAGCAAGAAGCACAGATTTAGCCAAACAGATTTTTAGACCTATTCAGGTACTTCCTTTGATTTATTCATTTATTTATTTACTTCCTTTGATTTAAAAGGCATTAGCTGACCTCTCATGCTGCTTCAGATAATGGCTGCATGTGCACTGAAAAGGTGAAGTTTTGATACCTACTTATCCATTTAACTTGATGTCTAACCTATGATGGGTTCTGACCAAACTTAAAACAGCCTGCTGGCGTCTGGGTGGTGACAGAAGGAGCCACGTTCCTGGCCACCCGCCCCCTCCGGGCCGTGCACGCTGAGAACATGGTGCTCGGCACCCGCAGGGAGGACAGCGTGCCAGGGCAGGTGGGTCCGTCTGAGGCAGCCTCCCACCTGCGTAGAGCCAAGTATCCTGCAGACACACCTGGAGCGCCCGCCCCCAGACCTTCAGCTCGTGTGTCCAGGACAGATTCCAGCCATCTTTTCCACCAGAACAGCAGATGTGGAAATTTATAAATAAGTCACTGACAGGTGAACTTTCTCTGATTCAGCAGGGTAAGCACAGATGATCTGCCAGCTGATTGGGATAACAACTGACAGAGAAATGAAAGCAAGGAAAACAGCCATATCTACCTGTTCAGCTAAAATTAGAGCATGCGCACAAAAGCAGAATATTATGCCAGTGAAACATGCTTGAGTATCTTAATAAAATAAGGCTCGTGTCTCCAGGTATGTTACACAGACAGCACATTTAGTCTAAGACCTGAGGCCAAGCACTTATCTTCATCTTCAAGATGAAGTGCAGAAAAAACAAAGACACTAATTGAAAAAGATACACGCACCCAAATGATCACTGCAGCATTATTTATAATTGCCAAGATAGGGAAGCAACCCAAGTGTCCAACAGATGACTGGATAAAGAAGACATGGTATATACATACCATGTCATAGAAAAGATTTGCCATTGGCAGCAACGTGGACAGAATTGGAGGGCATTATGCTAAGTGAAATAAGTCAGACAGAGAAAGACAAATCCTAGGTGTTATCACTTGTATGTGTGAAATCTAAAAAATATAACAAACTAGTGAATATACAGACTCACAGATATAGAGAACAAACGAGTGGGGAGAGGGGAGCAGGGGAGAGGCAGTTAGGGAATTCAGGGGTACAAATTATTATTAACATAAGCTACAAAGATACATTGTAGCTTGGGAAATATAGCCAATATTTTATAATAACTACAAATGGAGTTTAACCTTTGAATATTGTGAATCACTACATTGTACACATTACATGTACACCTGTACATATAAAATTGTATATAAAATACAATAAAAACTTCAATAAAAATAAATGAAAGTGAACAATAAAATACTAAAAAAAAAGAAGAAGCAGCAGCAAAATTCCACCAGAAAAGAACTGCCTGCACTATGGAAAACAGGGTGGAGATTCCTTAAAAAATTGCAAATAGAACTGCCATATGACCCAGCAATCCCACTGCTGGGCATACACACCGAGGAAACCAGAATTGAAAGAGACACGTGTACCCCAATGTTCACTGCAGCACTGTTTATAGTAGCCAGGACATGGAAGCAACCTAGATGTCCATCAGCAGATGAATGGATAAGAAAGCTGTGGTACATATACACAATGGAGTATTACTCAGCCATCAAAAAGAATACATTTCAATCAGTTCTAATGAGGTGGATGAAACTGGAGCCGATGATACAGAGTGAAGTAAGCCAGAAAGAAAAACACCAATACAGTATACTAACTCATATACATGGAATTTAGAAACATGGTAACGATAACCCTGTATGCGAGACAGCAAAAGAGACACTGATGTATAGAATGGACTTTTGGACTCTGAGGGAGAGGGAGAGGGTGGGATGATTTGGGTGAATGGCACTGAAACATGTATACTATTATGTAAGAAACGAATCGCCAGTCTCTGTTCGATACAGGATACAGGATGCTTGGGGCTGGTGCATGGGGATGATCCAGAGAGATGATATGGGGTGGGAAGTGGGAAGGGGTTCAAGATCGGGAACTCATGTACACCCATGGTGGATTCATGTCCGTGTATGGCAAAACCAATACAGTAATGTAAAGTAAAATAAAGTAAAAAAAAAAAGAGATGCAAAAAAAAAAAAGAAATGCAAAAAAAAAAAGAACTGCCTGCATTCTGGGGGGTAGAGTGGGACCCTCAGGAAGCGCTCATGAACCAGGGGGAGAGCCTAATACATTTGTGTCTTTTTAAATGGTTCTACAAACATACTGTCTCAAACAGAAGCCACTAGTCGTCATTCCCAATCTCTCATTGCGACTTGTGTTTTGATTGAAGGCTAATTTGAGGGATGAGAGTGAAAAGTACTTTAATAAAATCCACATTTAAATAGTGATTTTTCCTTTAAATGTGCACTTTTTAAGGAACAATGAGAGAGTGTTTCTGTTCAACTTGGAAAAGAGCATTTGTGAATTTTGAAAATCACTCCTGGAGGTTTTTCATGCAGTGCAGAAGCAGTAGTTCCCTTAGTGAGCAAACACGGGGCAAAGGTTCAAGAGGAAAGCAGAGGATGTGTGACAGGTGAACATTAGTGCCCTAAGAAGGCCTCACCTGTGTTTCTGAGCAGGACTGTCAATCCCAGCTTGGGCCATCAGGTCATTCACGTTCTTCTGCAAGTCTTCAATGCGACCCCCCATTTCTTCCAGTACAAGGTCAAGGAGAGCAGAACATGGACACGGGCACCTAGCTAGGCCCCTCAAAGGCTGATGGCAACGCCCTGTGGTGCATATGAAAGGAGGGAGTCGAAGGCACAAACATCTCAGGGCAGTGTTCGCCAACTGTATCCTGCGCGGGCTTGGAGCTGCTGTTAGTCCTGGCGCTGTGCTCCCAGTTCTGAAAACTTGGCTCTCTTTCTTTGCACATGGATTCTAGGATGTGAGTTTGTCTGGTATGTTTAACTGTGTTTTAACCAAACTCTAATCAGCATGTAAATCCGATGAAAATTACCTCTGTCTAAAACAATTTCCTACTGTTTATTTTCATCATGTTCAAGAATCTTCTTTTCCCTGTTGGGCCCCAGCTGCAGGATCAAAAGTTGCAAGTAAAGGGTTCCCTCAGCAAATGATGCCCATACGTTTTAAGGCAGGAGTTTAATTGTGTGATGTGACTTCACTTGGGGAAGTCTTAGGGCAAGTGTCCCTTGTTCTGAGTTTTCTTAAACCAGAAACAAACATTCTACCTAACTTTGATTGAATTCACGTCTAACCAGATAGCTGCTGAAGTTACAAAGCAAAACAAGGCCAGGAGAGCCATTATAAAGATCCCTAGGTTGGAGACCTTCCCAGTGCATGTTCAGGGCTCAGACTGTTTGAGGGAGTTCAAACGCTACTGAGAAGACCATCCAGATTTATTTAAGCCTGCTGGAAAAGCCCATTGGATAGTATGTACTATATGTATGTCCTGTGTTTTATCCCTGCCTTACATAAACGCCCTGCATTGCTGGTCAAGCAGGAAGTATTACCTTCAGATAGTAATTAATACATCAGGATCTTCTGTAAAAGCACAGATGGAAACACCAGGAAGCTCCAGGTCAGCAATTATCCACCAACAGCAGAAAACAGAAGATAGTCCACACTAGTTCAACAGTCCAAAAGCATTACAGTATTTGTTATGAAACAGAAAAGGATATTTCTGAGGTTTAATGTTGCTGTCAGAGCTTGAAAATGTTCTTGAAGTTCCTGAAATAGGTTTTCTGCCTGAAAAATTGAACAAGACAAGTGAATATATATTTACTTGTGATGCAGAGTATTCTAAGAACCATGGAAGGGGAACCATCCCTATAAACAGTGAGTTGATTTCTTGTTTGAAGCTAACTTTTTTTTAATTGAAGTACAGTTGATTTACAATGTCATGCCAATCTCTGCTATACAGCAAAGTGACTCAGTTATACATATATTCTTTTTTCATATTATTTCCATTATAATTTGTCACAGGATATTGAATATAGTTCCCGAGATGGCACCCCACTCCAGTACTCTTGCCTGGAGAATCCTATGGACGGAAGAGCCTGGTAGGCTACAGTCCANCAATGTCATGCCAATCTCTGCTATACAGCAAAGTGACTCAGTTATACATATATTCTTTTTTCATATTATTTCCATTATAATTTGTCACAGGATATTGAATATAGTTCCCGAGATGGCACCCCACTCCAGTACTCTTGCCTGGAGAATCCTATGGACGGAAGAGCCTGGTAGGCTACAGTCCATGGGGTCGCTAAGGGTCAGACACGACTGAGCGACTTCATTTTCACTTTTCACTTTCATGCATTGGAGAAGGAAATGGCAACCCACTCCAGTGTTCTTGCCTGGAGAATCCCAGGGATGGGGGAGCCTGGTGGGCTGTCGTCTATGGGGTCGCACAGAGTTGGACACGAGTGAAGCGACTTAGCAGCAGCAGCAGCAGCAGCAGTGCTGTATATTAGGACCTTGTTTATCCATCCTAAGTGTCATAGTTGCATCTGCCAACCCCATCCCTCCCTCTACCCTTGGCAACCACAAGCCTGCTCTCTGTGTCTATGAGGCTGTTTTGTAGACAGGTTCATCTGTGTCTTATTTTAGATTCTACATATAAGTGACATCATATGATGTTTGTCTTTGTCTGACTTACTTCACATAGTATGATCATCTCTAGGTCCAACCATGTTGCTGCAAATGGCATTACTTCATTCCTTTTTATGATTGAGTAGTATTCCATTACATACATATATGTACCACATCTTCTTTATCCATTTATCTGTCAATGGATATTTAGATTGTTTCCATGTTTTGGCTTTTGTGAATAATGCTGTGAAGATAGGGGCTCATGTATCTTTTTTTTTTTTTTTTTGAATATGCAATGCCTTTTTATTTTTTTATCTTTTTCCTGTTTAAATCTGTTTAAATTATAGTTTTGTCTGAATATATGCCCCGGGTGGGCTTGCTGGATCACATGGTAATTCTGTTTTTACTGTTCTAGGAACCTCCGGTACTGTTTTTCACAGAGGCTGCACCCTACCATTAGTTGATTTTTCACATGGTGCAAAGGCTTTCCCACGCAAAGAGTAAAGAAAATCAACCAATAGCTTCAACCAACAACTGGAACAGTGACAGCCAAACGGTAACTAACTAAACAAGCAGGCCTGACCCTTACCATACACCATCCACAACAGTTAACCATCAGACATTTAAATACAAGCAACAAACTATCAGATAGACGTTCAGAAGATAGCATAGGAGAAAATCTTTAACCTCAGCTTCTCAAAGAATTCTTAAGGAGTTTTGCTGGGTCCCCAGAGCACACCGCGTGGGTGCTCGCCGCCCCTACACTCTTGGGTGCTTGTTCCGCGGGACTGGGTTTGCAGAAACCTGTTAGGGGCCCAAACTGGAACACCATCCCTGTGATTGATGGCAGGCATACTCAGGCTGCCCTGAGTTTCCAGGTGGAAGTCTCACCCCGTCCAGGACACACTCCCTCCTCGCACAGTGTTATCTCCGCTTTACAGCGGGTCTCCCCTGGACTCTGCTTTCCTGTGTGGAGCAGACCCTCTGTCTGTCTGGAGCGCTTCCCGGCGGTCAATTAGATTTTTTATTTTTTTTTTTTTTGGTCAGAAAACCGTGGATTCAATTGTGTACACCTAACCAAATCTTCTTAATGAGACTACCAGCCCTGGGCCGTCTTATCTCTGGCACTGCAGCTCCTTTGCAAATGGGAAGCAGCGGGGGGTGGGGGGGGTGGCGCCTCGCAGGCTGGGTGGAGGGCGAGGGGGTCCAGTCCCGGACGCGGGGCGTCCGTCCGGGAGGGGCGCTTGGCGCGGGAGGGTCCCCACTCACCACGTCCCGCAGCGCGCGCCCTCCGGGTGCTTCGTGGCCCCGTGCGTCCATGTCTGCAGCCGGCAGGCCCGGGCTGCAGGCGGGCCGCCGGCCGCTCCGATGGGTCCGCTCCGCCGCCCTGGTCTCCCGGCGGCGATGGCCGGGGACGCGCGGAGCAAGACCCGAGCGGCCTGCGTGTGGCGGCCTGGGCGGGGCGGGATCTCGGCGGACTGGCCTATCCCAGCTCCACTGTTTATTTTCATTGCTTCAGAGCCCGGAGTGAGCACGACCTTTTAATCATCATCCTGGCAGAGAATGCACGGCATAGAAATTGCCCTTTTACACGTTTCTGGGGCACGGTGCAGTGGCACCAGGTACCACCGTGTTGTTGTGTGACCACGACCGCCATCCACTCCCTGAGCTTTCTCCTCACCCCATACCCAGGCTCTGCGCCTGGGGACAATACCTCCCAGCTCCCCAGCCCCTGGCACTCACCCTTCCACCAAGCAGTGTTGTCACCTGTCTACTGGGAGATCCTGGAGGCAGGGTGGGGGTGCAGGGGCAGGGATGGAGTCTGGCTGCAGCCCACTGAGGTCCTGGGCCTTGTGATCTTCCACTCAGGAGATACTCTTCTCCCTGAACCTCTGCCATTTCTGCCCCCAACTTTAAGATTAAGAATAGTTTTGTTCTGGGAATTCCCTAGTGGTCCAGTGATTAGGACTCCAAGCTCTCACTACCAAGGGCCCAGGTTCAATCACTGGTCAGGGAACTAAGATCCCACAAGCATCCTAAGGTGGCCAAAATAAAAAGAAGAAAGAAAGACTAGTCCTGTCCTGTGACCAACGCAGAATGGTAACACTTGAGTCGCTGATCTGATTTTTTGAGGATCTGGAAGGAAGGTGTCACTGCTGCCTTCTCTCCCTCTGTGCCCTGCAGGTATGTCTGGATCGTGGCTGGGGGGCACTTCATAGGTGATGGCCCAGGACCCTGTGCTTGGCAAGTACCTGCTTTGTTTACACATCTGCACCTCTTTGCAGGCAGGGCTGTGTCTGTATAGGTGCCCCAGCACCCCAGGGGTCTTGGCCGAGTGACCACACAGGGACATCTGGCTGCTGGATGTGTGTTGAAGCACAGCCTTGCGTGCAAAGAAACTCAACATCCTCTTTCATCAGGAGAATGCAAATCAAAACCACCAAGGAGCCACTTGAAGGGATAATGACAGGTGTGGGCAAGGAGTGGCAGAGTCTGAGTGTCACACCCAGGTAGGAAGGTGCCTGGTGCAGCCAGTCCGGCAGGCCCATAAAAAGTTGAACATAAAGTTACCAGACAACCTCAGTTCTGTCTCTGGATATGTGCCCGAGGGAAAAGACAGCATATATCCACACAAAAACGTGTATAGAAAAGTTTATAGCAGCATTATTGACTATTAATGATAGTCAACAGGTGGAAATAGCCAGATGTCCAACAGACGAATGGATAAACAAAATGTGGCCCCTCCTCAGGATGGAGTACAATTCAGGCATAAGAAGGAATAAAGCCCTGATCCATGACACAGCGTGGATGAAACTGGGGAGCATGACGCTCAGCGAGAAGCAGTCACAGGAAGATGAGTGGTTAGACTCCACTCACAGGACAGGTTCAGACTGGCAGATCCATAAAGACAGGAAGTGGAGGGGGAAGGGGAGAGACTGCATCATAGTTAAGGGGTTTCTCTCTTTCTTCAACTGTAATCTCTGTGGTTCAGTGACTCAGAAACTCTGATAACCCTGAGAATCCAATCTCTATTGGAGAAATGGGATCTGTCCTTCTCTATCTAGCATCTACACTCCTTAAGAAGGGGTCAAATTCTTGGTTCTGCCTTTGTGGAACACAAATTTATTATGGAAATGAGAATCACTCAACAAAGACTCATTTTGTTAAGGATATTAAATCCCAGGAACTAGGTTCAGGGGAAAAATTCTCTAATGAAGCTGATCTTGCAAATCTACAACAGGAGAGTATTCAAGAGTGCTGTGAAGCAGCAGAAACTAGATGATGCTTCAATGGTGCAAAGACAGGCTGAGGAAGAAAACAGTCTGGTTAAGAAGTACACAGGGCTTCCCTGGCTGTTCAGTGGTAAGGAATCTACCTGCAATGCAGGAGACCTAGGTTTGACCCCTGAGTCAGGGAGATCCCCTGGAGAAGGGAATGGCTATCCACTCCAGTATTCTTGCCTGGACAATTCCATTGACAGAGGAGTCTGGTGGGCTACAATCCATGGGGTCACAAAGAGTTGGATGACTGAGCGACTAACACTTTCACTCTCACTCACAAGAAGTACACAGTGGAATCAAAGACACAGACCACAAGAGCAGCAGCTAAATATAAAACAAAACTTTAAATCAGAAAGCTAGAATTTTAACTCTGAGAGATGAGAACATTGGTGTGACCGATGTGACCCAACCACTAAGGCTGAAGAAGCCAAAGTTGAACAGTTCTATGAAGACCTACAAAAGACCTTCTAGAACTAACACCAAAAAAAGATGTCCTTTTTATCATAGGAACTGGAATGCAAAAGTAGGAAATCAAGAGGTACCTGGAGTAACAGGCAAGTTTGGCCTTGGAGTACAAAATGAAGCAGGGCAAAGGCTAGGAGAGTTTTGCCAAGACAACTCACTGGTCATAGCAAACACCCTCTTCCAACACAAGGGATGACTCTACACATGGACATCACCAGTTCATCAATACTGAAATCAGATTGATTATATTCTCTGCAGCCAAGGATGGAGAAGCTCTATACAGTCAGCAAAAACGACCAGGAGCTGACTGTGGCTTAGATCATGAACTCCTTATTGCCAAATTCAGACTTAAATTGAAGGAAGTAGGGAAAACCACTAGGCCATTCAGATATGATCTAAATCAAATCCCTTACAGTTATACAATGGAAATGACAAATAGATTCAAGGAATTAGATCTTGAGGGATTAGTGCCTGAAGAATTATGGACGGAGGTTCACAACATTATATAGAAGGCGGTGGTCAAAACCATCCCCAAGAAGAAGAAATGCAAAAAGGCAAAATGGTTGTCTGAGGAGGCCTTACAAATAGCTGAGAAAAGAAGACAAGCAAAAGGTAAAGGAGAAAGGGAAAGATATATCCATCTGAATGCAGAGTTCCAAAGAAGAGCAAGAAGAGATAAGAAAGCCTTNGCGCGGAGGGCGCGCGGGCCGGGTGGACGTCGGTCTGCCGGCGGGCCGCCGGACGAGCGGCATGGAAGCGGAAGGCTTGGGTTGGCTTCTGGTCCCGCTGCACCAGCTGGTTTCCTGGGGCGCAGCTGGTGCCATGGTCTTCGGAGGCGTGGTGCCATACATTCCGCAGTACCGGGACATCCGGCGGACTCAGAACGCCGAGGGCTTCTCCACCTACGTGTGTCTGGTGCTCCTGGTGGCCAATATCTTACGGATACTCTTCTGGTAGGTGGGGTGCCCCGCGCAGATGGCCTTCTCTTGTCTGCGTGAGGCCAGTGGGTGGAAGTGTCTGTACTTCCTGAGAAGGAGCTGTGAAACGGTGAGACTATTTCCCAGGGAAAATGGTAGGAATCGAGAGAATCTCGCATAGTATCAGATCTGCATTTTCATTTCGTGTGGCTCCTACCTTCATAAGACATCCAGGGCCTTTTCTATGGGGCTGCGTCTAGGACTGGGTCCCTGCCTTCAGGCATTTGCGTGCATTTTGGGGGCAGTGGAGAGAAAAGGAACGGAGTTCATGAATACCAGTGACCGAAGGCGGTCTGCAGGAAGGACAAAGCACTGGCCAGTGAAAACTGTCAGGAGGGGCGGCGTCTGCCTTGAAGGGCCGCCTTTCCTGTCTTCTCTGTTGTGTGTGGGATTTTATGTTGTTGTTGTTGTTGTTGTTGTTGTTAATAGTCAACTTTCTGGCTAGTACTTAAGGGAGTGTCTTTTCTTGCTCCTCCCAGTCAGGTTCCTCTTACTGGCACTTGCGTTCTGGTAAGGAGTGGGATGTTATTTTAACAGCTGTTGAAGCCAGATGTAACTGGGAAGGTGCATTTTCAGAGGAAATGAGAGGAGGTCTCGCAGCCTCCTGATTTCAGTAAAACCCGGGACTGTCCTTCCTTCGAGAGGGTCCCAGGCCCTCTGTCAGCACAGACGGTAAGGGCACATAGTACCAACCTGGCGTGGGAGTGCTGCTTCTGGCTCCTGTTGACTTCCGGGTCACTGTTGGAGAAATTGAGCTTTCTTTCTAATTAATTTTAAGTCAGCCTTACTGAGGTAGGATTTACATTAAAGAAGAGCGCAATCTCACGTGTGTAGTTTGGTGAGTTTTGGCCGATGTCCCCTCCACGGTCATCAGGGTGTGAGTCCCTGGAGTCCAGAAATTCTCAGCGTCTTCACCTTCTGGATCACCTGGCCCCAGGCAGCCCTTGGGCACTCTCACTGTGTTTTTGCTCAGTGTGGGGTTTTAAAATGTGAGATGGTGGTGAGTGACCCCTTCTTCCAGGAGAATTTGTCAGACCATGACCCCTGCCTTTGGGCCATCTACTTCTGAAGGAGGGGTCAGAGGTCACTTATCTTTCAACTTGTTTAGCACCTGTTGAAAAACTGCATTTTGAAGACTCTTCCTTTCTGCTTGGCTGAAGGCAGCACTCTCTTCACTGCAGCAAGATGCTCCCCTTCCCTCTCTTGGCTACTTGCCGCTGGGTCTGAGGGACCCGGACTACTGTCACGCCGGCGCTCCAGCTCAGGCTCAGCCCAGCCAAGGTCCCCCAGCTTGGGAGCCGCACTTCCTTTAGGCAGGGGCAGGTCTCCTTCAAACAGAGGAGGATTGAACTGCCTCAACTGGCCTGTGTCGCTTCAGGGGTTCAAGGGCTGCCCTGTGAACACACAGGATTGCCTTCAGCCAGGATCCCAGAAATCTGTGAGATCCTGTGGGAAGAAGGGAGGGCTGGCAAGGGGCGCTGGTCTCTGCTCCAGCGTTCCTTTCACCTGGGAATGTGCTTTCCCTGTACTTGACACCTGGTAGTACTTTGTAGTTCATGTGGTTAAGCCCAGCAGACAGGCTAGGCTTCGCCTACAACTTGTAACGAGTGTGGGCATCTCTGCCCACCTGGTCCCAAGGTCCCTCTGCTCTGAGGGACCTTGTCTGTCACCCATTTTCTTCCTTTCTCTGGAGCCTCCAAAGCACCTACTCCTGGGTCCTCTCCAGGCTTCATAGGTTAACAGAGTCCCCTCCAGGCTTCATAGGTTAGCAGCCCATTTCATTTAACAGGTTTCTGAGGGTTTCCCATGAGCCAGACCCTGAGTGGATGCTATAGGGTTAAAACTTTAGCAGCAATGCTGTATGGAACATACAGACACACATACATGGGTTCTGGGTAGTGGGGAGGGACAGAGGTCAGGCCAGGGGCTCCGGGTGGGATGGAGCCAGGTCTGTGTAAGAACTGTGGTGGACATAGAGGAAGTGAAAAGTGTAGTTCCCTAGAGCTTGCCGGGAAGGCAGTCCTAGAAACTCCTGTCTGCCTGGGAAGCCCCTGGGAAATTTTTAGCATGAGGCATGTGAGTGGTTCTGCAGGCCTGTTGGAGGCTGACCAAGCTACATAAACCCCAGGTTTCTGAAAGTCACGAGACTCTAATGCTTTCATTCTTATGATTCTTCTCATCCTTTTGCAGAACCAGCATTCAGCAGATCATGCACAGTGCTGATGGACAGGACTTGGCATTTGTATTGTCAGAAGCCAGAAGGACTGAGTGATTTTTGCAGAGAAGGGAGGGAGAGGTCCAGGACTCAGGGATGGTGCTGCAGGGCCTCTGACCCAGGGCCTGATTCATCTGGGAGCTAGTTCTCCAGCCACACCCCTGTCTGATCAGAGAGATTGTAACACTGTACCAGAGGTGTGGTGACATTGTATTGGAGATGTAGTAAAGTTGTATCCAAGACTCCAGAACACTGTATCAGAGGGGTAGTGGCAAGCTGCTACTTGGGCAGAAGGCATCCTGGTGGGAGCAGGAATTAGATACCTAGCTTCTCTTCCACTTGAGCTTTTCTCTGGGGCTTTGAAGGTGCATCAGAGGTGTTCCTGGTGGAAACTTTTCTCAAGCTCTGTGAAACTTTGCATGTTTTCTGCAGTGTATGTCTCCCTGGGAATGACAGGTGTGTGCTGCACCCTGGGGGGATGTGTTTGGACCAGCTCCCCTGAGCCGGGCTCTCCCATCATCTGCATGAGAGGCTGTGCCAACTTCACTGTCAAGGCAGGAGAGGAGAAGGGGCTCTCTGACAACGTGTCAGCACAGACTGTAAGGGTTAAACGGAGAAGTTTAACCCACCTAATGAGTACAACTTAGGGTCTATTTTAATGAGCTTTTAAAAGTTACTAATGATGTTGAACTTTATTTGTTTTGTCTTTGTTTATTTGTTTATATCTTTTGTGGGAAGTTGAGCTTTTTGAAATTTTGTATCTTGTTTAGCTTGTCTTCACCCTAAAAGCAGTTAAATATTCTCCTCTGCCACCACCCTTACTTCACTATAAATCTCTCTCTCTACTGTAAATATTGAATTCACCTAGATTTGACTTTTTTGGTGTGTGGTATAAGGTGAAACACAAACCTTCATTTTTTCCCCAGTTTTTCTAGTCACTCATTGTTTCTGTTGAACAATTTTAAGAAATGGAAGTGGCATTTATTATACAATGGCCCAAATCCCATGTCTTCTGTCTTGTAACTAAATAGAAGTGGAACACTAGCCTGAAGTGTTTATTGTGATGCCCTCCTGCTCCAGTGCCCCCGGCCTGATATAGACCCTTCTATGTCTCCTCTTCTGGATTATCTATGGGTCAGCCCCTGGGGTCAGCTAGGTAACCAGTCGGGGCTAGTTCCTAGAATTGGCTAGAAATGTCCTCAAACGGCCAAAGAGCTTGAGGGTCTGCACTTCACAGAAGAGACGAAGCCCAGAGGTGGCGGGTCATAGCACAAGGGCCAGGGCATCGTGGTGGCCAGAGCAGCCTGTGCAGAAGCACATGTGTGGCCCCAGCAGCAGCGGCTCTCGGTGACAGCCTCCTTGAAGGGATGGATGCGAGGGAGGGGCCGGGGAGGTAGGCCACTGTCTGCCTGTTGCCTGCTTTCAGGGTTAGGTGGAGGGCCATCCAGGGCCTCCCGACTCTGACAGTTGGTACCACCTCAGGTTTGGGAAACTGCTCCCAGTGGACTCTCTGCCCCAGAACAGCCAAGTAAGACTGGGGCCTGGGCTTGCAGGGCGCTATGCCCAGGCCTCACCTTGGGGTGACGGGTTTGCAGGCTTGCAGTGGGCTGGATTGAATGTCCCAGCCCCCATGGTTCTGGTGGCCACGTTTGAGACCCCCAGCTGGTATGGGGAGGGCAGTGCTGTGATCACCCCTTGGGGACTGGGGTCTTCTAATGGGCCGACTGGTGCTGGTCACTGGACTGTGGCTCTAGCCTTCGGGAATTTTTGGCTGAGGTTGTAAAATGCTCAACACAAAAGTCAGCAGGAAGGCCTGGGGTCCTATAGCTGGGCGGGCTGGGGCTGGGAGAAGAGGGGGACATGGGCCTTCAATGGGGGTTGCCAGGCCTGCACCCATACCCTCGCTGACTTCACCTCTTCCCTCGTGAGAGGTGGGGGCCTGGTACCCTGCTCTGCTCACACTTTGGACTGTGCTGGCCTAGAGACCCCCTCTCTTCAGGCAGAGGGTGGGGCTGCTCTTGGTCCCAACTCTAGGATGTATCTTCCTGGGGAGGCAGGTGGTCTGGAGCGTGGGCGTCTCACCTGGTGGCAGCAGCGTCTCTGCAGGAGGGTGATGGATGCCTGGCTGGGCTTATTGGAGATGGGCGGTGCGCAGGAGGCCCACTCGCAGTCAGTCCGAGGCCTTGGGAAGGTCCCAGCGATTCCTGGGGAGGGGTCTGCGGCATGTCTCACTCCTGCACGTGATCCCAGGCGTTTGTGGAGACCCGAGTCTGGCTGTTCAGGACTGGTCCAGGCCCTCTGACCAGCACATGGGGCTCTGCCCGGTGCCTCCCTGATGCCACGGCGTGTTCCCCCACAGGTTCGGGAGGCGCTTCGAGTCACCACTGCTCTGGCAGAGTGTCGTCATGATCCTGACCATGCTGCTCATGCTGAAGCTCTGCACCGAGGTCCGCGTGGCCAATGAGCTGAACCTGAAACGCAGGGTCTTTTCAGGTGGGTAACCAGCAGCTTCGGGGAGAAAGCCCAGTAACTCCAGGAGTGGCACTCAGCCGGAGCTCCCGGGGAGAGACTGGGCTGCCCAGGCAGTCACAGTCTCACCAAGTGGCGCTGGCGTCTGTCATGGCAGCCGTGTTCTCCATCAGTGACTGACGTGACAACATGTCCATGAAGCTGGGACTTGAGCAAGTGATCAACTCTTCTTAACGTGCCCTTGGCTGTGGCCGTGGTCACATTGGACCCTCATCAGGCAGGAGGTGGTACTGCTGGTCTGTTTCTGGCTTGATCAGGCCAGAGACAGACGTTGCCTGCGGAGGCAGGTTTATCTCTGACCTTGTGTGTGGCTTGTGTTCTTAACACAGCCTCTCTGTTTTTGTCTTCCTCCTGAGTCAACTGGGATCAGTTATGTTCCTTGTTAAACATTCACCTGGTGTCATGCTCTGTGGGCTTTGGATGGGCACACAGGGTCCATGAGTTCGGGTTGGCGAATCCCACGCTCAACCCACGTGCATTTTTTGGCAGCTTAGAAAATAGAAGATATTGCTCCTGATTTTGCCTTTTCCTTTGACAGTGTTCGTTCCAAGCCGATGTTCTGTGTTTGACCAAGTGGGCTGGTGGGCTTCTCTCTGCAGGGGGTTCAGTGCTATACTTCTTTCGTCTAATGTGACTCTAAGACAGCTCTCACTTCGATTTCATCTGAGGTTGTGTGTGCGCAGTCTCAGCTGCTGCTTAGAGAAGCGTATTCTCCGGAGGTTGTTTAGTTCTGGGACTCCTGTGGACTGCGCTCCTGCCCTGCTCTTTTTCTTTTCCCTGATGGTTATTTTCTTTCACTTTGAGCAAATCATTTCCTCTTGTGTAGCTTCTGCTTTTAGTGTGAGTCTGTGTAGAAAATGGGTCGGCCTCCAGCTCCAGTGAGTAGCCTGAACTGCTGAGTGTCACTTAGGCTGTAAAGGTGATTAGCGCTGCCTGTTTCTGCTGCTTCTCCCCATCAGCACCGTCCTCCCCGCTGTGACTTGGGAACACTCACCCGAGGTGGTGCTGCTGGTGCCCAGGAAGCAGGGCTCCTGTATCGCGGATCCCTCACTAGCGAGGAGCTGCTGCTTAGTTTCCTCTGAGACAAGGGCGTATGTGATATGTGCCCCTTGAACCTTGCCTATAAGGGATGCGGGATCTCACGGCCGACCGAGGAGTGGGCCGTGTGCGTGGTCAGCATATTCGTCCTCAACGGGTGGGGGAAGACCTGGGGAGACATCAGTGCCCTGGTGGCTTAGTGCCCTGAGCCTCGGGCTCTGCAGCAGTGACCTTGTTAGAAGCTGCGTGTGGGCCATGATGACACAGGCCCGGCAGGCGCGGGGGCCCCCCCGCGTCGCGCAGTGAACTCAGAATTTAACACCTAATGGCAGCTCGCGGGCGTTGGCCAGTGTGCTAGCGGGCGCCCTTGGCTCTGGGGGAGTGGAGGGCTATGGCTCCTGATCCCTGAGCCCAGCACAGCCTCAGAGAGGGTCGTCTCCTAACCTTTGCCCATACCAGCTAAGAGTTTGAGAATTCAGTACTAGAATCCAGGGTGATTTACGTATTTTTGTGTCCACTGTTTAAGAGATACCTAAGTCTCTGCGTCCTCCTAGGGAAGCCTTTAATGAGTGTGTGGGTTTATTTCCTCTCATCTGCCAGAAGCAGGCAGTGAAAACGCCAAGTGGTTTGGGTCGGGAAGCTCTGCAGCCCATGGGCCTCTGTCCTGTGCTTTCCCCACCCCCGTGGCCCCCTCCACCTGGCAGATAGCCAGCTTCCGCTTTCGGAATGTGTCAGCTAGGGCTGTGAGGGTGCCTCCGGCCCCGGGTGGCAGACTTCCAGGGGAACTGACCGCCATGCACATTAAAATAACTCAAGAAGAGAGTCTGAGGAGCCCAACTTCAGCTATAGGATGGTCAGGCAGCCTGCAATAAAGCTTGAATGTTTTCCAGCCATTTTTTATAAAAGTTTTCAGTTCTGAAGGTCACCCATTCAACTTGAAAGTTACAATTAAAGAAACATTAGTGGTATTAAGGAGGAAAAGCAGGTTACTTGGAAAAATATCTAATTTGTTATCTGATGAGTGACACCTGCTCAGTAGACATTTTGGGGGAGACAGGACACAACACGAAAGTCAAATGCTCTCCATCCCACTGCCCAGAGGCGACTGCTTGGGACATTGTGGTGTTTTTCCCCAAGTTTTCCTTTGTCAGTCTCCTGTCACAAGATTGGGATCATTTTCAAAATCAGGATCAAATGTTTTAAAACCTCTCATTCCACAGAAGCTTTTCAGTGCCCTTGTGTGCAGTGGAGGCAGGACCCAGAGGGGTGGGTTCCCCTTTCAGGATGTCCAAGATGGGGCGGCATGCACGGAGGCCTCGTGTTTCAGGGGGAAATCGGCTGGAGACGCTAATATAAACCTGCTGTTTAATGTGAACCGGGAGGGGAGTGTGGTGTCTGTCTTGACAGTGCTGCGTTTTCCTTTTTTGCTGATTATTGTGGAGAATTTCAAACATGCAGAAGTGAGAGAGCAGCATATAGCGCTCTGTGTGGGGCCGTGACAGCCTCCGACCGTTTTCCAGAGCCCATGCACATCCTCTTCCTGCAGTTCCTGAAGCAAATCCTCGATACAGGCCATTTGTAGATGGTCTGTAACGTGTCTCTAAAAGATAAGGCTTTAAGAAAGCATGACACAGCATCATCATTCCCTGAGAAGTCAGCTCTTCCTTATTATCAAACCACCATCTGTATGAGTTTCCAACTGCCTCTTGTGTTTCCTAAGTGTTTGGCCAGGTTGTTTCCTTAGCTCAAGATCTGGTTATGGGCTGCACACTGTGATTGGTCGGTGTCTTTTTGTTGTTGCAATCTGTCTTCTTAATCTGTATGGGGGTGCATGCTTAGTCCCTACAGCCATGACTGACTCTTTGTGACCTCTTGGACGGTAACCCGCCAGGCTCCTCTGTCCATGGGATTCTCCAGGCCAGGACACTGGAGTGGGTTGCCATGCCTTCCTCCAGGGGATCTTCCCGACCTAGGGATCGAACCCCTGTCTCTTATATCTCCTGCATTGGCAGGTGGGTTCTTTACCATTGGTGCCACCTGGGAAGCCCCTTTAATCTATAGTTCTCCCTAAGTCCCCCCTTTGTCCTTGGAACTTATCTGTTGTTTGTTCTACGTTGTGTGCTTCGTGCCCAGCACGGGGTCAGCGGACTGGCAGCAGCACTTGGAGCGTCAGGGCTGCAGGATCTACACAGACTCAGGCTGCTGAACCAGGGCTGTGTGGGCTGCCCTGTGAAGAACATTCTGCAAGGTAATTTGATCCAGGTCCGCCCTTTAGATTCTGCAGGACTGTTGTGCTCTTCCTCCAGAAGGCACGCCTGGCAGCTGGCCTCTCTGGAGGGTGGCCACGGGGGCCCAGGGCCCAGACCCAACAGTCTGTCCCGGCTGCCCAGCACCCTACTCTACTGTCCCTGCCCCTCTAGAGGTACTTCCCCCTGAATGCTGCTCAGCCTTTCAACAGTTTGATTTATAAAGGAGAGGCAGGTGAATGCTCACTTGTTCAGTCACCAAGTCAGGTCCGACTCTGCGACCCCAAGGACTGCAGCATGACAGGCCCTCCTGTCCTTCACTACCCCCCAGAGTTTGCTCAAAGTCATGTCCATTGAGTCGGTGCGGTGATGCCGTCCAACCATCTCATCCTCTGTCATCCCCTTCTCCTGCCCTGTCTTTCCCAGCATCAGGGTCTTTTCTAACAAATTGGCTCTTCGCGTCAGGTGGCCAAGTATTGGAGGTTCAGCATCAGTCCTTCCAATTCAGGGGTGATTTCCATATTTCTCTTTATTTACTCTTCAGAATCAGTTCCCAGCACCTTGCAGTGGTGAGTGTGTTTGTTTTACTTTACCCCACGATTCACGTGACAGAAGTCCCCTTGTCCCCCATGGCCAGCTGCCCGCCTCAGACCCTCTGCTGCTGGCTCTTGCCCCTGGCATGGTGGTCCCCTGGACCGTGGACCTTGCTGTGACAAGATGTTCTGAGCTCATGGTCCAGTTTCCTGCCCCAGACCTGGTCTGGACATGGCCTTGGAGGCCCCAATCTGGGCCCCTGGGACGGCTCTTGGATCGGGGTTCTTCGGGGCCCCAGTGGGTGGGCCAGGGAGGTTTCTAGGAGGTGGAGTGCCGTTCTCAGCTTGCTTGTCTCTCAGCTCCCGGTGGGTGCCGTCTTGAGGTCATGCCAACAGCAAGGCTGCTAAGTTGTTTAAATGGGTTCCTCAGTCCCTCCTGCCAGATGCCTGTGTCATGCTGTCACTAGAAACAGCGAGTGCCTCCCAGAGAGTGGGCCACCAGCCAGATACCTGAGTGAATTCAGTTGAGCTTTGCCCCAAGTCTCAGCACTCTGGTGGAATTGGCTGGGAGGTAGAGGGGGATGGGCTGACTGCATAAGAGGACAGGGTTCCTTGTGAGCTGATGAAGCCCTAGAGTTCTGTAGTAGTGGTGGTGGCAGGACTCTGGGAATGTACTAAACACACTCGAAGTGTGAATTTTTTATGGTATGTACTTATAGCTTAGTCCAGCTGGAAGAAAATGTTGAGTGGGGAGACTCGCATACTATCCCGAGAGTGAAAGCTGAGGATCCCCATTCCCAGGAGGATGCTTACCCACAGACTCTTCTGCATTTTCAAGGGCTCCTTTGTGTCCTTGGACCTCAGGGTACAATCCTGCCTCGGTCCAGCCCACTGCCCGGTGCTGACCTAGGGTCTTCTGTTCCTGTGTTGCTGGACCACCATGAACACACCTCCTCGTGGGCCCTGGGCCCCGTACCTCTCTGCTGCAGCCATTGTCCACCTCCATCCCCTCCCACACGTAGCCCCCATGCTGTCTCTCCAAAGCGCCCCCAGCAGCGAGTCTTAAACCCTGTCGAGGACCAGAGTGCCCCGGGGCATTTACAGAGCTGCCTCTTGTCTATCAAGCACCATCCTGTCCTCTGGCTGCCCCAGGGCTGACTGTCCTGTCTCAGCCCTGCTGAAACTTCTGCTTTGTTGTCTCTGGCTCCTGTCTCTGTGGCTGCTCGACAGGTGGGCCCCAAATCTGGGAAAGGACATTTTCACCCCAGACTCTGCAGTTGGGGCCATTTGCTCTCTCACTGTCTCTTGCCTCTGCCTGTCCTCCCCGTGTCTTCCTCTGTTTCTGGATCTCTCTCTCTCTTTGCCTCTCCCACCCTCTCTCCTCCTCTCTCTGTTTCTCTCTTAACTCCTCACTCTTGTGTCTGCGTGGTGCTGGCTGTCGGTTGGACCTCAGCTGGGCTCTGCTGGAACCCTCCCACGTGGGCTTCTCATGAGAACTGGTCTTCCTCACACTGTGGAGCCATGTTTCAATGGGAGTGTCTGGGAAGAACTGGAAGACCTGGTCTTGGAAATCACACAGCATTGCTTCTGCCGACCTGCACCTCAGGCCCACCCTGAGTCAAGGGGGCAGGGCCCCTCCTCCTAGTGGGGGGTGCAAGCTCAGGGCAGTGTGGTCTGGAAGCGTTGCAGTCGTTTCTGAAGCTTGGTGCCTGGTGTGTCTTCAGTACAGATCTTGGGGGCACGTGATCACAAAACACTGCCAGTGTCTCTCGGCTTCAGAGCACCCTTTCCTCCATCTGTCCTACATGAAGGTGTTTTTCTAAAACGTAGATCTGATCATGTTGCTTTCCAGCCGAAAAACCTCAGGTCGCTTGACGCTGTGCACGGGATGTGACCTTCCCACCCAGCTTGCTGCTGCCCGCCCTGCCCAGGGTGTGTGTCTGGCTGACCCCAAGTCCTGCACCTGGCCACTCCCGGTGGTTCTGCTGGGCAGGTGTGAAGCTCTGCTTGTCAGCTCAGCGGGATCAGGCCGGGAGAGAGAAGGGCAGTTTTGCGCCCGAGCCCATAAGTGGCTGAGTGGAACGCCCTGTCCTGTAGCCTACCTCGCTTCCCTCTTTTGGTACTTTGATCTTTAGAGGAGGTGCCTGTTAATGGTGAACTTGGTCTAAATCAAAGACAGAAGCAAAAAGCTGGAAGAATCAGACCAACTCTGGGGGCTCAGAACCCAGAAGGTGCAGAAGAGGGTGTTGAAAGGGAGGAGGGGTAAGGAGAGGAGACAGTGGTTCCTGTTGGTTTATGAACCACCTGCTTCATCCCTTCAGCTGTTCCCTGAGCAGTATCAGCTGTCCCCAGGTCTAGGCAGAAAGGCTGGTATTTGCTTTTAGCTGATTACTTGAAAAATTTCCAGTTTGGGGTAGTTTCCATTGCCTAGTGCAGTCCCATGACCTTTGCTCCTGCCTTTGCTTCTGATCTTGGTGACTGACCTCCATCCCCAGCTCCACTTGCAGGTGGAAACCCCCTGGAGGAGCTCTGGTGGTCTTCAGGGCCTCTGGTCAATCTGTTGTTTTCCTGAGGTGGCCCAGTCTTAGGGAAGTCTCAGGTGGGGCGGGGGCGGGTGGGAAGGCAAGGTGGCTGGAACTGGTCCTTCCTGGGCCACCGCTGGGGGCAGCTGCCAGCCCTGCTCTCTGACTTGATGTGATATCCAAGGGCGGGCAGGTCCACATGCTGAACTAGCTATCTGCTCACGGTGGGTGTTGTGTTGAGTGCCCTTAGGAAACAGCTTTGTTCTGAAGAGTCTGGACCCTGGGACAGCTGTCTTGCAGCCAGGGTTTGTGTCCATATGAGTTTCTGGGAGAAAGCGGAAGTAGGGTCTGCTG
Organism: Neotragus moschatus; assembly: GCA_006410615.1. Taxonomy (NCBI): domain Eukaryota; kingdom Metazoa; phylum Chordata; class Mammalia; order Artiodactyla; family Bovidae; genus Neotragus; species Neotragus moschatus. Next base: position 236,133 of record SJYA01002785.1, read on the forward strand.
TATCTCATCAGCACCTCTGACCTTAGAAATTAAGTGAGATTTTTTCCCTCTGTCCCGGGGACTTATTTTGAAAGAGGATAGGTTTGGAGAAAAATGGTTCACAAAGTGGATTTCCTAATGCACAGAAACCAAAAGCTTGTCTTTCTGTTCCTTTTTTTTTTTTTTTTAAAGAAATGCAACAAGGACTTACCAGTGTTAAAAACCGGTCTGTTTTTGTCTCTTCTTCCTTTCTGTTTTCTCTCTCTTTCTCTTTTTAAATGTAGCTGCAGATAATAAAGATGGAGAAGGCAGAGTCCCCCCCGGGCAGTCCTTTCTGGGTATGTACCACGCAGCATGCGCCACCCCTGGAGCACCGGGTCCGCTCCCTGCTCTGCAGCTCTGTCTGTCTCTGTCTCCACTCCCACCCGTGTCGCGTCCTCTCCTTGCATGGGCATCACCCTCCCCACGTGGCTGTATCTCCAGCCAGCTAACCAGCACAGCCTGCTGTTTTCAAGCATGAAGTAACCACTAGAAACCTACCCATTTTCTGTGTGTGTTAATGGGGGAGGGATGCAGAGAGGTAAAAAGAAAGACGTGATCTGAACACAAGTTTAGGAATTCTGTTTGTTAAGCTTATTCCAAAGTGTTTTATTCTTTTTGATTCTATGGTAAATGGAGTTGTTTTCTTAATTTTCACTTTGAATTGTTCATTGTTACTTTGTAGAAATAGAATTGATTCTCACATATTGATCTTGGGACCTGCAGCTTTGCTGAACTCATTCATTCTAATAGCTTTTTAATGGATAGTTGAAGATTTTCTATATGCAAAATTATGTCATCCACAGATAAGAGTTATACTCCTTCTTCTTCAATCTGGAAACTTTTTTTTTCTTTTCTTGACTAATTACTGTGGCCAGAAGTAGGACAGTAGATGTGGTTGTCTGGCTAGTGGTCGTAGTGAGAGAACATTTCCTTCTTGATATTGACTATGGTGTTGGCTACGGATTTTAGAGAAGCCCTATATTAGGTTAAGCAAGTGCCCTTCTATTCTGAGTTGGTTTTCATCATGAAAAGATATTTGAGTTTGTCAAATGCCTTTTGTGTCTCTTGAGGTGATCATGTGGTTTTTGTCATTTATTCTACTAATTACAATGCATTATGTTGATGGAGTTTTGTATGTTGAACCAACCTTGCATTCTTGGGATGAATCTCATCTGATCATGATTTATAATCCTTTTTATAAGTTACTAGATTTTGTTTGCTAGTGTTAAGGTTGCTTAGGTTCCTTTTTTCCCCCCCTTCTTCATCTGATAATTGATTTTCGTATCAGGACAGAACTGGTCTTATGAAATAAGTTGGAAATGGGAAGTGTTCCTTCCTCTTTTATTTTTAAAAAGAATTTGTGAAGAATTGCTATTAATTCTTTATTAATTAAAAGTGTTTTAATTGAAATATATTTGACAGGTAAATTAAAGGTACATGTTGACACATTTATATACTGTGATATAATAGCCAAGTAGTGGTAATGAATACCTCCATCACATTACATAGTTACCATTTTTTTTAATAGTTGGATGACCACTTTTAGTCTCCTAGCAAGTTTGATGGTTGGAACAGTCACTTATTTCCTGGCAAGTCTGATGGTTGGATGATCACTTGTAGTCTTCTGGCAAGTCTGATGGTTGGAACAATCACTTTTCATCTCCTGGCAAGTCTGATGGTTGGATGATCACTGTTAGTCTTCTGGCAAGTCTGATGGTTACGACTGTACTCACTGTACAGTGCAACAGATCCAGGGGCTTCTTCAGCAGTTGCTTCAGGTTTATCAGTTCTTTTGAGTGTTTGGTAGGATCAGACAGTGAAACCAATCTGGGCTTGCGCTTTCTGTGGAAAGTTTAAAAAGACTAATTCAGTCTTTACCTGTAAATCTGTTCTTACTTTCTGTTTCTTCCTGAGTTAGCTTCAAGAGAAATTCCTTCTTAGAATTTGTCCAATTAATCTGTTATTTGTTGGCATATATTGTTTTTATAATCTTTTTGATTTCTATAAAGTTAGTGGTAAGGATCTCCCTTTAACTCTTGACATTAGTAATTTGAGTCTCCTCTCTCTCTCTTCATCTTGTTTTGTTTCTTGCAGCTAAAGGTTCATGCATTTATTTTTTTCAAAGAGCCAACTTTTGCTTTTGTTGATATTTCTCTATTGTTTTCTAGTCCCTAGTTTATTTCCACTGTAGTGTTTATTATCTCTTTCCTTCTGCTTGTTTTGGGTTTAGTTTTTTTTTAGTTTGTTAAGCTGTAAGATTAATTTATGGATTTGAGATATTCCTCCTTTTTTTATTGACATATAGTTGATCATCTTTTTTTAATATAACTTTTATAACCATAATTTCTTTGTAAGTAATGCATTCACTGCATCCTATAAGTTTTGGTATGTTTTCATTGGCCTTAAAATATTTTTACATTTCCTTCAGGATTTCTTCTTTAACTCATTTGTTACTTACGAGTGTGTTGTTTAATTTCCACATATATTAACGAATCCCCCAAATTTCCTTCTATTATTGATTTCTAGGAGTTTCCCAGGTGGCACTAGTGATAAAGAACACATCTGCCAATGAAGGAGACCTAAGAGATGCCAGTTTGGTCCCTGGGTTGGGAAGATCCCCTGGAGAAGAGTGTGGCAACCCACTCCAGTATTCTTGCCTGGAGAATCCCATGGGCAGAGGAGCCTGGAGGGCTACAGTCCATAGAGTCGCAAAGAGCTGGACACCACTGAAACGACTTAGCCTGCGTGCATAGCATACATGCATTGGTTTCTAATTTAATCCCATTGTAGCTGGAGAAAACATTTTGTATCATTCCAGTCATTTTAGATTGAGGCTTGTTTGATGGCTTGGCCAGTGGTCTCTCCTGGAGAGCGTTCCGTGTGCACTTGAGAACGACGTATGTCCTACTCATTAGGTTGGGTAGAAGAGCGCCTGGTTAGGTCTTGTAGTGTTGTCAGCTCTCCTCTTTCCTTATTCCTCTGTCTAGTTGTTACATCACTTACGAAAAATATGTATTGAAATCTCCAACTACCTTATTTCTTTCTCTTTTCACTTCTGTCAGTTTTTACTTTTTATATTTTGGGGCACTGTTGTTAGGTGTGTATGTTTATAGTTTTATCTTACTGATAGATTGGCCCTTTTATCATTATAAAATTTTCCTTTATTTCTAGTAATTGTTTTGTTTTAAAGTCTTTTTTTTTTTCTGATAGTATAGCCACTGTAGATCTCCTGTGATGGCTGTTTGTATGGTATATCTTTTTTCATTGTGCTTTTGACTTATTTTTTATATCTTTGAATCTAAAGTATGTCTCCTTTAGAAAGTATATGCTGCTGCTGCTGCTAAGTCGCTTCAGTTGTATCCGACTCTGTGCGACCCCATAGACGGCAGCCCACCAGGCTCCCCCGTCCCTGGGATTCTCCAGGCAAGAACACTGGAGTGGGTTGCCATTGCCTTCTCCATAGAAAGCATATGGTGGATCTTTAAAAAAATTCATTCTGGCAGTTCTGGCCCTTGATTAGATTGTTTACTTCACTGACATTTCCTGTCACTATGTTTGGATTTACACTCGCCATTTCACTTTCTGCTTTCTGTCCTCCCATCTACCCTAACCTCCACCTAGTCCTTCTTTATTATTTTCTTTTGTATTAAGTGAACACTTTTAGTGTAATATTTTAATTCCTTTAGTAAGCCTTAAATATACGTATATACATACATATATGTATATATAATAGTATACTACATTGTATCACGTTACGTTATTTGCTTGGTGTTTGACTCGAACACCAAAGCTTATGATATGCATCTTACCAAAATCTACTTTAAATTTATACTAACCTGATTTTTTAATCAATTAAAAGAGAAAAAGAGAAGAAATACGCACTTTTATTGCCTTTTACCTACATGATCACTATTACCTATACTTTTTGTTTTTCTCAAGTGGATTTTAATTACTGTCTGAGGTCCCTTTGTTTCAGAATAAATAATTTATTTTTAGTATTCCCTATAAGATGGGTCTGCTAACAAGAAATTCTCCCAGATCTTTTTTATCTGGAAATGTCTTTGTTTAGCTCTTTTTTAAAAAAATGTTTTGCGGGAATTCCCTGGTGGTCCAGTGGTTAGGACTCTGCTCTCATTGCCTAGGGTCTGGAGCCTGGGTTCAGTCCTTGATAATCAAGGAACTAAGATCCCATAAGCTGTATGGCCAGCAAAAAAAGAGTTTTGCTGAATGTAAGAATTTTGGTTGACAGGATTTGTTTGTTTGTTTTGCTACATTTCAAATGTGTTTTTCATTTTCTTTTGCTAATTTCTCTTTCAGCCATGCCATATGACTTACGGGATCTTGGTTCCCTAATCAGGGATTGAACCTGAGCCCTCAGCAGTGAGAGTGTGGAGTCCTACTGGACTACCACTGGACTGCCAGGGACGTCCTTCTCTTGGTGATTTCAAGAGTTTCTCCTTTGGCATTCAGCAGGTCGACTATGATATGTGAGGGTGTGGATGCCTTTGCATTATCCTTTTTGGAATTTGTTAAGCTGCTTGGTCGTGTAGACTGATATTTTCATCATATCTGGGAGTTTTTAGTCATCATGTCTTTGGCTGTTTTCCTCTCCTTTTTCCCCTCCTCTCCTCCCAGGTACACGTCACATACTTGTGCGCTGACTGCTGTCCCGTGTGTCTCTGAGGTCTTGCTCAGTTTTCGGAATTCTGTTTTCTCATTCTGATTGCGTGATCTTTATCAATCTGCCCTCAAGTTTGCTGATTCTTCTGCCAGCTCAGCTCTGCTGTTGTGTACCAAGATTGTGTCTTTTGACCTCAGTTTCTGGACTTTGCAATTCCAGAATTTTCATTTGGCTCTTTTTAGTATTTTCTGCCTCTCTATTGATATTCTCTATTTGATAAGACATTGTCAGTACACTTCCTTCAATTCTGTTTTACAAAACATTTATTTATTTGAGGCTGCACAGGTTCTTCGTTGCTGTGTGCGGGCTTTCTCTGGTTGTGGTGTGTGGGCTTCACACTGTGGTGGCTTGTCTAGTTGTGAAGCGCGGACTCAGTAGTTGTGATGCACCGGCGTAGTTGCTTTGTGGGATCTTCCCTGATCAGGGATGGAACCCATGTCCTGTGCATTGGCAGGCCAGTTCTTATCCACCAAACCACCGGGGAAGCCTTTCCGCCTATTCTTTATGTGTGCTTTCCTTTAATTTTTTTTTAAAGGAACTTTTACGGACTGTTTTGAAGTCTTTTCTGCCAAGTCTAAGGGTTCTTCTGTCTCTTAAAAAGTAATTTGTTTCCTTTTTTTTTCTTCTCTGTATGGGCCACTTGCCATACTTTGTTGAAAACTGGCTATTTTAGGTAAAATACTGTAGCAACTCCAGATAACGGCCCCACTGTGCTTGGGGGCTTGTTTGCTTGTCTGTATTTAGTGACCTGCCCTAAGGTTGCCAGGAGCTGACCTTGACTCTCCTTTGTCCCCCTGTTAAGCTTCTGGGGAGTGGTGGGTTCTGACACTCTGATCAGTAGCTGCTTGCTCTGTTGATTTTGACAACAGCCTCAGGCACGTGGGGATCCACCCCATCCCGCTGCTGGGGTTCCTGCCCTCAGGCTCGCGCCACTGTGTCCGCAGTTGGGAGCGGCAAGGCGGGTAGGCCACACGGGGGCGCACGGGCCACGCGGCCTGGGCGGAGCCGAGTATCTGCAGGTAAACTGGGTCTCGGCCAGATGGGCGGGGCGGGCGCGACGATAGAGGGCGGCTGCGGCCCGGGGCGGCCTTACCCGCCCAGAGACTGGAGGCGTGCAGCAACCAGGCCTCCGCATCCTCGCCCTACCGCCGGCCGGGCCAGGAGTCCGGGTCAGAGGTCCAGCCCACGCCGACCCCAGACCCTTTCTCTTTGCGATGTGTCCTCACGATCTGAGAGCCTGAAGCTGTCCACTGAGACTGGCCAGGGGGTTGTGATTTTTTAAAAGTTGGCTGCGCGGAGCTGCGCTTTTCTGCAGCAGAGCCCACGTAGGGGAACTCTCCGGACCATCCCTGGGGGCACAAGGCCCCAGACCAGCTGCGCGCATCCTCAGTGGACCCTGGGCCTGGGGCAGGTCACCATCGCTGACCCGGGGTACCCGCTCATTCGCTGGTCCCGGTTTTCTCTGGTGAGGAAAGGGGCAGGCCAACTGCAGCATCCCCAGGTGGCTGCGTGGCTGGAGCTGCTGCTGGAATCACTCTGATCCAGGGCAGGGAGGGTGGCCACCCTCTATCCAGGCCGCTGCTTGCTCAGGCATCATCAGTGGCCGGTCTGTACCCTTTGAGACCAAATCTCTTAGATAGTCATTTGGAGCATAAAAATACAATTCGATAGGAAATCAAGCCCTTCTTGCCACTAGGAGGCAAGCTCCTGGTGCAGATTCTTCAGACAACAAATGGCTTCTTAACTCAGAAGTGATTGGACTGAGCAGGGAAGGAATAGCTTTGTGGATCCAGGGAGCCTTAGACCTTCTGCCAGCCAGCTGGGGATTTCTCCACGTTTACATAATTGGGAAGCTTCAGGGATGTGCTGGTCACTACCAGGCATCTTCAGTGGCAGCTCAGGGGCAGGCGAGCTGGGTGGAATTGGAGGCCCTGTGCTGACTGACTGGCCCCCACGCCTGGGACCTTCTTTCAGCTCTGAGTGCCTTGCCATCCAGACTTGCCCTTTGGGGCCACTGACTGGAAACCACATCCGGGGAGAAAGCACATCCCGCTTGAGCTGGGGGCTTGCCAGGGGAGTGAGGAGGGGAGGTGATTTCTATTAACATCTCAGCTCTCGTGGGCATCCTCCTGTTGGCATTCTGCCTGCCTTCCTGTTCTCCGAGCACCATCCACTCATGCACAGAGGGGGACCCAGCGGCCCAGGAGGAAGGTGTCACCTGAGTGACTCTGTTTCAGGAGTAGGGTGCCAGCACACCCCTGTGCCCAGTCTAGAATCAGTTTTGAGAGGGAGTCCAGACCATTCTTCTTTCTTAGCTTATTTTAAAAATTGTTAATAAAAAAATCTTTGACTTAGGAATCCCTAAAGAAGTATGAGAGATCTGACTACAGATCAGCCATCTATACATTTTATTAAGCATCTTCTGTGGTGTTCTAACTTTTTCTGACTAAACTCTGCAAGTCTCACTTCATGCTTTCTGTATCTACCCAGTGTTATCCTCAGCTGACATCTTTCTTTATGTAATTTCCTGCTTTTTTCTCCCTGCTGCTTGTTTTAACTCAACACTTCAGTTACAGTTAATGGGTAGAAGGGTCATTAAATGTATTTTAAATTGTCCAGGATTCAAATGACAGCACTTCAAACTTAAAAGTTTGAAAGAACCATTTTTATCTGCAGTATTAGAGAATATATTCTCTAAAGTGAATATGTATGTCTGTATACACTTTGAAAGTGTACACTTCATTGGTTTTTAAGTACATTCACAGTGTTGTGCAGTGACCATCACCATCTCATTACAGAACATTTCCATCAGCCCAAAACAGACCCCACAGCACCCAGTTGCCTTACCCTGAGCCCCGGTAACCACTGATCTGCTTTCTGTCTCTGTTTTGCTTATTCTGGACACATCATATGAGGGAATAATACAGACTTTTGTGTCTGAATTCTTTCACTGAGCATGTATTTTCACAATTCATCCCGGTTGTAGCCTGTGTTAGTACTTCATTCCTTTTCAAGGCTGAGTAATATTCCACTGTGCAGTTGGACCACATTTTGTTTATCCATGTGTCCAGTGATGGACATTTGGGTTGTTTCTACCTTTTGGCTTGTTGTGAATAGTCCTGCTGTGAATAATCATGGGAAGTTTTCACATGAATAAGAAGGTTTTCAGTTCTTTGGGGGCATTTACATAGGAATAGAGTTGCTGGGCTGTGTGGTAACTCCACGTTTCATCATTTGAGGAACTGCTGGACTGCATTTTAAAGTGGCTGCACCATTTTACATTCCTATCAGCTGTGTATGAAGTTCCCAGTTTCTCCACATCCTCATCAAGACTTTCTATTGTCCTTTTCACTTTTGCCATCATAGTAACTGTGAAGTGATACCTCATTATGGTTTTGACTTGAGTTCCTTACAATTCGTGATGTTGAGCATCTTTTCATGTGCTTGTTGGCTATTTGTGTGTCTTTAGAGGAATGTTTATTTGGGTCCTTATCATTTTTTAATTGGGTTGTTTGTCTTATTGTTGTAAATCATATATATTCAAAAGGAATGTTTACTTCTCTCCTGGGAGTTGTAAGTGGTGCTTGTTTTGTAGACTGTCAGGCTTTGGTGTCCTGCAGAGCCTCTTTTGGTCCTGTCGTCTCTGAGGGACCGGGGCATGTGTGTCTTCCCTGCAGCAGCACTCATGCTTCCTCTCCCAGCCTCTCTGTACCAGCCGTGGTTGGATGACTCAGGTCCTTAGGAGCCCTTGGGTGCGGCCCCCCAGGGTTGCCTGGTCCTTGGCCCGTGCACTGAGGATGTATTGAAAGCATGTCCCTTGGGGGTGTCCTTAGCTACCTGCAAGTCCGGGAGGCAGAGAGGTGGACGGGCTCCAGCAGTGTTCCCTCCCAGCTCTGTGACCTGGAGGAAGCCCGTCTGGAGGCAGCCGGGGGCTCTGTCACGGGGTGTAGAGGCCCTCAAGGATGCTGGTGGCGGCCACTGCCCTGGGCTGTGACGGGGCGGGGTTGGGATGCTGGCAGTTCCCTCATGTGAGGACACGGGGCCCGTCCTTGTACCTGAGGGAGCCTGAGTGGCAGAGATGGTCAGGGAGATCAGGGAGGGCCTTAACCAGGAAGCCGGGCCCTTCTTTGCCCCTGAGAACTGGCAGATAAAGCTGTGCCAGGTCTTATCCAGCCCACGTGCAGCTCTCGAGACTCAGCCAGGAGGGGGCTTCCCGAGATGGAGGGCCTGTCCCCCTGCCCTTGCTCTTCAGGCCCCTCTGAACTCCCTGTCCACTCAAGCCGCTCTGTTTCCTTTTAGCAGCTTTACTGAGGTCTGATCAGCATGCAGTGAGTGCATCAAAGTGTGAAGCTCTGGTCAGTTTGGGCCTGTGTACAACCTTTGCCCAGACCAAGATAGTGAACATACTGGTCACCCCACAGTTTTCCTCTTTGTGATCCCCCCGCCTTCCCCAAATACTAATCTGCTTTCCGTCACCATTCATTTGCATTTACTAGAACTTGACACATTTACTGGAATTTTACCAGAATTTGGAACCATCCAGTACATACTGTTTTGTCTGGTTTCTTTCACTGAGTGTAATGGTTTTGAAATTTGTCCAGGGTGTAGAGTGTATCAACAGTTTGTTCCCTTTTTTGTTGAGTTATATGGTTATATTACAAGTTTTCTGTTTATTAACTGGCTGATGGATATTTGGATCATTTCCAGTTTTTGATTGTTACAGATGAAACTGTGAATGAACTCTCACGTTCAGGTCTTATATGATCATGTGCTTTCTTTTCTCTTGGGTATATACCTAGCAGTGGACTGGCTGGATCATATGGTAAGTGTATGTTTAATTTTTAAAGAAATTGTTGCACTGTCTTCCAAAGTGCTGTACCATTTTGCATTCCCACCAGCAGTGTGTGAATTCCAGTTGCTTTGCATCCTCATCAATACTTTGTATGGACCTTTTTAAAAAAATTTTTTTTCCATTCAGGTAGGTGTGTGGTAGCATTTCATTGTTGTTTTACTTTGCATTTCACTAATGATGTCACATCTTTCATGTGCTTGTTTGTCATCCTTATAATCTTCATTGGTGAAGTATCCAGGTCTTCTGTCCCTTTAAAAGTTGTTCTTATTGAGTTGTGAGTTTTTAATGTTTTGGGTACAGGTCCTTTCATCAGATACATGGCTTGCAGTATCTTCTGCCTGTCTGTGCTTTGTCTTTTCATTCTTTTACTAATTTCTTCTGACGAGCAAAAGTTTGTAATTTTTTATGAAGCCCAGCTTATTAGTTTGTTCTGTTGTTGATTGTGCTTTTGGTGTCAGATCTGAGGCATCTTTGTCAAACTCAAGGCCACAAAGGTTTCTCCTTTTTTTTTTTTCCTGGTAGTTTTAGGTTTTACATTTAGATCTGTGATCTAATTAACTGTGAGTTACTTTTTGTTTCTGGTGTGAGGTATGGATTCAACTTTACTGCTTTTGTGTATGGATGTCCAAAGACTGTCTTTTTCCCCACTAAATCATCTATGCATCTCTGTGAGAAGTCAGCTCTCTCTGTGTGGGTCCGTTTCTGGGCTCTGTTCTGATGAATTGATTTATTTCTCAGTTCCTGTGCCAGCACCACGCTGTCCTAATTACTGGCTTGGTACTGAGGCTGGGATCAGGTAATGTTAGTCCTCCAGCTTTGTTCTCTGTTCTGTGTGTTTTGCCTTTCCATGTGGATTTTAGGGTCAATTTGTCACTTTCTACATTAAGCATGTGAGGACTTTGGTTGGGGTTATCTTGAATCTATAATCTGAGGAGACTAATCATTATGATTGTGCAGAGGGTGTTACCACAGCCACCCTGGGGCTGCTCTCCTTAGAGAGCCTCCCCAGCAGGCACCCGAGTGATGTCTGGGAACTCAGATTTTGGGAGACTTCCCACTGTTCCCAGAATTGGCAAGAGGTGCTGTCGGTGCTTCAGTTGTCTGGACACCTGCTGTCCTTCTCGAAGTCTGCAATTTTACTGTGTGTTAAGTGGAGGGTGTCACGTGGCCAGCCCCTGGTAAAAACTCTGGGCACTGAGGCCTTGATGAGCTCCCCTGGTCGCTGTCCGTTGCTGGAGGATCAAGCTCATCCAAGGGAGAGGCTCCTGGAAGCCACAGCTGGAGTCCTCTGGGTGCCGCCCACCTGCCTTTCCCTTCGCTGACTCGGCTGTGTGTCCTGTGGCCATGTGTCACAGCTGGGACTATGCTGACACGCTGGGTGAGTCCCCCTGAAGATCCCCTTACCCGGGGCTGGTCTTGGAGGCTCTGACACGACAGCATTGAGACTTCCAGCCTAGGCGCTCCATAGGCTCTCCTCTTCCTTGTGTCTCTTTTGGTTTCCCTCAGCAGTGTTTTGTAGTTTTCAGTGTACCCATCTAGCACATTGTCAGATTTGTGCCTAAGTATTTCATATTCTTTATGGTATCGTGTAAGGTATTGCTTTTTCAACTTAGTTTCGGATTGTTCACTGCTAGTATGTAGAAATGCAATTAACCTTTATAAGTTGCTCTGATAGCCTGCAGTCTTGCCGAGCTCATTTGTTTGTTCTCGTGGCCTTTAATGGGTCCCTTGTATATTTGATAAGAAGATCATGTCATTTGTGAATACGGATCGTTTTACTTCTTCCTCTCCCCCCCTTTTCTTGCCTGATTGCTCTGGATAGCGCCTCTAGCACAGTGTTGATTAGAAGTGATGAGAGCGAACTTGCTTGATTTGGTCCTGATCTTAGTGGAAACACATAAGACTATTTATACCCGGCCCACCTTAGTGTAATTGTTGTTATATGGTTAGCTTTACATGTGCTAAAACCCCCTGCTACATTGTCCTTCTTTGTTTAAGTAATCCCTGGTCTTGTGTGTGTGTGTGTGTGTGTGTGTGTGTGTGTGTGTGTGCTAGTTGCTCAGTCATGTTCGACTTTTTGCAACCCCATCGACTGTAGCCCACCAGGCTCCTCTGTCCATGGGATTTCCCAAGCCAGAATATTAGAGTGGGTTGCCATTCCCTTCTTCTCTATGCAGAGGATCTTCTCTATGCAGGGATCAAACCCAGGTCTCCTGCATTGCAGGAGGATTCTTTACCATCTGAGCCACCGGGGGAGCCTTATCTATTAATAAGATTTAAATGATAAGAAAAAAGTCATATATATCACCCACTTAGTTACCATTTCCAATGGTCAGTTTTGATCAGATGTCAGACATTGTGAATTTAGTTTACTGAATATTTTTGTGGACTTTAGACATTCTTGAGATTAGTTCTGGGAAATCCAGCTGGTCATCTGTGGGGCTCTTGGTCTTCTTGATCTCATCACACTTTGCCATCCTCTCATGTCTCGGATATGTGATAAATATTGTTAAAAGGCATGTGAAGGTTCTTTCTCCTTCCTCCCATGTTTCGCTGATGTATCCTCTTGGAAGGGGCCAGCTGCTCCCAGGTACTGGTATGTTTTTCTGGAACGTCAGAAACAGTGGTCCACAGTGGAGCTCCTGAAAGAGACTTTCCTCTGCCTGAGATATGGCAGGGATAGGCTTCGGAAAGTGGGAGTCGATTGTGACTTGTCCTCTTTCCCCCTGACCAACTCTGATCCCGCCTCCTCATGCCCTTTCCTGTCCTCAGGGAGCTTTGTCTGCACCCCTGGAAGGCACGCAGTGGTCACTAAGTGATGCTGGCCTTGGAGGCACAAACCAGCCTCCTGAATCTTGTTCTTTGAGTGCTGTTTGTCAAACGAGTATCGAATTGAGCAGGTTTACTCCAAGGGGACAGCAGAGGATGAGATGGCTGGATGGCATCACTGACTCGATGGGCGTTGAGTCTGAGTGAACTCTGGGAGTTGGTGATGGACAGGGAGGCCTGGCGTGCTGCGATTCATGGGGTCGCAAAGAGTCGGACACGACTGAGTGACGGAACTGAACTGAACTGAACTCCTTTACTGAAATTCATGCTTACTGATGATGATGTCTCATTATAGTCATTAGGACCATTTGAGAAAACACCCTTGAGTTATTTATTCAAACCATGTCTATTTGGTCCCTTGGCACCTAACCGTAGAACTGTAGGCAAGTTGCATAACTGTTTCTAGGCCCCCTGCCCTCACTCAGAGATGGGGCCTGGTGATGCTGTGGGAGCACACCCATGTCCCCTCCTGGCCCCTCCTGCTTCCCCCTGCTCCGCCTGCCCTCTCACATGGGCTGCCAGCTGGTTCCTGGGTGTGGTCCTCCAGCAGGCCTGTGCTTCAGCTTCAGAAGGCTAATGATGGTTCCACATTGGAGTCAGGTTTACTGCTGAGGGTTGTCCCAGCAATGCTGGTGGTTGTGGTGACCACCCCATTGTCACAGCTGCAGCAGTGGGTGCTCAGCTGGTAGGACTGTCGGGTGATAATCTGAGAGCTGTGATGCCTGAGTATTGTCTGGAGTGTGGAGTCTAACCCCCATGGTTGAAGGTCTATAAACCTGAACGGCGGGAATTAGGTTCATTACTGCAGCTCATCACAATTAGTCACTGTAGAAAGGTCCATGTTCTTGTCGCTTAGGCTCTTGCATCATGTGTGGCTGTTTACTCATGTCTGACTCTTTGTCACCACATGGACTGCAGCCCACCAGGCTCCTCTGTCCATGGGATTCTCCAGGCAAGAATACTGGAGTGGGTTGCCATGCCCTTCTCCAGGGGATCTTCCCATCGAACCCGAGTCTCCTGCATTGTAGGCAGCTTTTTTACCATTGAGCCACTGGGGTTGCCCCTCTTGAAGTGAATTATTTGGCTCTAATCTTTTGGAGGAGGCAGGTCCCTAAGCGTTGAGTCCTGGGAGCTGGCACGTGCAGTGCATCTTGCCAGCGCTAGGTTCCTCCTGCATGGCCTGGCTTGCTCGCTCAGGGCCGTCGCGGGTGCCAGGCTGATGGGAGGCAGCTGCTCTGTCTGTTGTGCTGGTGGCAGAAAGTGGGTGAGGGCTCCTCTGACTATATGTTTCAAAAGGAATTCTTTAAATTTATCTGAGGNCTGGCACGTGCAGTGCATCTTGCCAGCGCTAGGTTCCTCCTGCATGGCCTGGCTTGCTCGCTCAGGGCCGTCGCGGGTGCCAGGCTGATGGGAGGCAGCTGCTCTGTCTGTTGTGCTGGTGGCAGAAAGTGGGTGAGGGCTCCTCTGACTATATGTTTCAAAAGGAATTCTTTAAATTTATCTGAGGCTGTGGTTTTTTGTCACAAATGAGTTTAGTTACATAAAATACAATTTTGTATCTTCTTTGCGTAAACATAGATCTTTTTGCAGACTTGGCAAATGGCAGCCATGTAACTGAGCTTTTTGGCAGGTGGCAGCCAAGGTCTGGGCACCTCGTGCTCCCAGGGATGCCCTCTCCCCACGTTTTAACCCCACTATTTGGTTTCTGTGTTCCCCTGCATGTCTGTCACAGTGGACTCAGGGAGGGATCCTGTCCTCGGTGTTCATTGAGGGGAGGGGCTCGACAGGGCACTGGTGCCACTGAGCACCATGGGGTGACCTCTGACCTTCCCTGGGCCTCGTTTCTGGCATTTGTGTGGGTGAATGTTTTTGGCTAAAATATCTTTGCTGAACCTGCCTGTGACACGGTGGGACGGGGACCAGGAGACTGGAGATAGTGACGGCCTGAAGGGAGCGAGCAAGAGAGGGGAGGTGGTCACATGGGCCCTGCAGCCTGCAGAGCCAGGGTGAAGCCCCGGGGCCCTCCCTGGAAGGTGGGCGGACATGTGTGACGGCGAGGCTCTTCTCTGGGCACTGTTCCCGGTCCAGGCTTGCGCCGACATGCTGGACTAGGGGCAGATATTTGTTTAAGTACCTGAGTACTCTCACTCGCGTCCTTCTCACGCTGACGTCGCCCTCCTCACGCTGACGTCGCCCTCCTCACTCGTGTCCTCCTCACGCTGAACTCTCCCTCTTCACTCGCGTCCTCCTCACGCTGACCTCGCCCTCCTCACCTGCGTCCTCNCCTCCTCACCCTCGTCCTCCTCAGGCTGAGCTTGCCCTCCTCACTCGAGTCCTCCCCACGCTGACCTCGCCCTCGCCCCCGCCCCCGGTTCACATCTGTTTCTTTTACCCTAGACTTCGACCCCCACCACTTCTGGCACTGGAGCAGTTTTGCAGACTACGTGCAGTGTGTCCTGGCCTTCACTGGCGTGGCGGGCTACATCACCTACCTGTCCATTGACTCGGCCCTCTTTGTGGAGACCCTGGGCTTCCTGGCCGTGCTCACCGAGGCCATGCTGGGTGTGCCGCAGCTCTACCGTAACCACCGCCACCAGTCCACGGAGGGCATGAGGTAGGGGCAGAAATCAGATGTCAGGTATGACTGCTTGGTGTTCAGTTCTACTAGGAAAACTGCCAGTTTATGAGCAGTTTCGGTTTGCTCATTGGTCTCCTGATCTCTTGGTGTGCAAGCAGGTGAGTTTGTGTTCAGCAGGTGAGGGGAGGCAAAGAGCCTCCTGTGAAGCAGCTCACTGTGAGCCATGGATGGGGTGGGGGTCCACGGATGTCTCCAGAAGGCAGAAGGTTCAAGCCCTTTAATGCAGGAGATAACACAGCAGCTCCTTCCACTTGGCACCACCAGGAACAGGTCCAGGCACTCCCCGATGAAGCAAAAACAGTTATCTGCAATAACATCAGAAAGTGTAAAGTGCTTAGGAATTAACCAAGGAGAAAGACCCATACAGTGAAAACTGCAGAGACACTGCCTCTCATGCATTCAAACGGTGACTGTCGGAAGAACAGCAAGAGTTGGTGAGGATGTGCAAAAATTGGAATTCTTGTGTTCTGTTAGTAGGAAGCAAAATGGTACAGCTTCTGTGGAAAACAGTGTGGCGTTTCCTCAAAATATTAAAAATAGACCTACTATGTGCTAAGTCATTTCAGTCATGTCTGACTCTGTGACCCCATGGACAGTAGCCCACCAGGCTTCTCTGTTGATGAGATTCTCAAGGCAAGAATATTGGAGTGGGTTGCCATGCCCTCCACCAGGAGATCTTCCCAACCCAGGAATTGAATTGAAGTTTCTTGTATCTCCTGCATGTGACCCAGCAATTCTGCTTCTGGGTGTATAACCAAGAGAATTGAAAACATGGTCTTGAACAGACATTGTAAGCCCATTTTCATAACAGAGCAACAACCCAAGTGTCCATCAATGGTTGAATGGGTAAGCAAAACGTGGTCCGTCCATACAGTGGAATATTAATCAGTCTTAACAGGAAGGAAATTCTTACACGGGTTTCAGTAGGGAAATTTGAGGACACGATGCTCTGTGGAATAAGCCAATCACAAAGGACAAATACTATGTGATTCCACTTATATGAGCTTAGAGTTGTCAAATTCATAGAAGGTATTGTGGCAGAAAGTGAAGAGGAACTAAAAAGCCTCTTGATGAAAGTGAAAGTGGAGAGTGAAAAAGTTGGCTTAAAGCTCAACATTCAGAAAACTAAGATCATGGCATCTGGTCCCATCACTTCATGGGAAATAGATGGGGAAACAGTGGATAGAGTTATTTTTTGCGGCTCCAAAATCACTGCAAATGGTGACTGCAGCGATGAAATTAAAAGACGCTTACTCCTTGGAAGGAAAGTTATAACCAACCTAGATGGCATATTCAAAAGCAGAAACATTACTTTGCCGACTTAAGGTCCCTCTAGTCAAGGCTATAGTTTTTCCTGTGGTCATGTATAGATGTGAGAGTTGGACTGTGAAGAAAGCTGAGCACTGAAGAATTGATGCTTTTGAACTGTGGTATTGGAGAAGACTTTTGAGAGTCCCTTGGACTGCAAGGAGATCCAACCAGTCCATTCTGAAGGAGATCAGCCCTGGGTGTTCTTTGGAAGGAATGATGCTGAAGATGAAACTCCAGTACTTTGGCCACCTCATGCGAAGAGTTGACTCATTGGAAAAGACTCTGATGCTGGGAGGGATTGGGGGCAGGAGGAGAAGGGAGCGACAGAGGATGAGATGGCTAGGTGGCATCACCGACTCGATGGACGTGAGTTTGAGTGAACTCCGGGAGTTGGTGATGGACAGGGAGGCCTGGCATGCTGCAATTCATGGGGTCGCAAAGAGCCCAACATGACTGAGCGACTGAACTGAACTGAACCATGGTGGTTGCCAGGGGCTGGAGGAGGGGAGAAGGGGGAGTTAGTATTTAGTGGTTATTTATCTATAGTGCTTTTGAGTGAGTGTCTCTCTGTACAGATTTTTTAGTGACTTGTCTAAGTAATATATTATGCATGTAACTTATCACATAATTGTGTCTTCATTTTACCACTTTGGATGCAGGGTAGAAACTTTACCTCCTTTGATGATATATTTAATACATTATATACATAAAATGTTCCCCTCCACTTATAATTTTCTTAAATATTTTCTCTATTCATATTTAGAACATCAGATAATGTTATAATTTTTGCTTCAATCAGCGTAATGCACAAAATTGAAGAGGAATAGGAAAGTCTATTGTATTTACCTTTATTTTTGCTTATGATATTCTCTCTTCCTTCCTACTCCCAATATTCCTTTTCTTGTTTTTTTTCCCCTTGTTTTGAGAAATTTCTGAAACCAGCCTTTAAGAGTATCAGGTGGTGGCAGATTTTTTCACTTTTCCCTCACCTGAGAATGTCTGGATACCCTTCCATCTGAAGGATGTTTCTGCTGATGTAGGGTCTGGTTTGATAGTTCTTTTCTTTTAGACCTTGAAAAATGTGCCATTTCCTTCTGGTCTCCATGGCTTCTGCTGAGAAAGGCATTGTCATTTTACTGTTTTTCCCTATTGTTGTTTAGTCACTAAGTCAGGTCCAACTCTGCGACCCCATGGACTGCAGCACACTAGGCTCCCCTGCTCTTCATTGTCTCCTGGACTTTGCTCAAAGTCATGTCCATCGAGTCAGTGATGCTGTCCAACCATCTCATCCTCTGTCGTCCCCTTCTCCTCCTGCCTTCACTCTTTCCCAGCATCAGGGTCTTTTCCAGTCAGCTCTTCACATCAGGTATCCAAAGTATTGGAACTTCAGCTTCAGCATCAGTCCTTTAAGTGAATATTCAAGGCTGATTTCCTTTAGGATTGACTGGTTGGATCTCCTTGCAGTCCAAGGGACTCTCAAGAGTCTTCTCCAACACCACAGTTCAAAAGCATCAGTTCTTTGGCACTCAGTCTTCTGTATGGTCCACCTCTCACATCTGTACATGACTACTAGAAAACCACAACTTAACCGTTTGAGCTTGCCAGCTCATCTGCTTGACTGATGACCTTGAGGACATGGACTGCATCCCGTCCATTTCTTTCCCCAACATCTGACTGACACAGTGTTTGGAAAATTATAGCAGTTCAGTAAATATTTGTTGAATGATCTAATGAAGGATTAAAATAGTTGATTCTCTAAGTCACTTTTGGGAAATAGGAGAACCCTTGGGGATGCATTTATGAACATGGAAAATTTACCACTGTGGGTACCTAGCCAATTGGGCTAATTCTTAGAGAATTTGTACCCAGTGGCAAAAGTTGCAGAAGGCCCCAGTGGGTACCACATCCCTGGTGGGTACCACGTCCCTGGTGGGGCTGCAGTGACTCATCAGCTAAGGTGATGTTGGAAAGATGCCTGGCCGGACAACAGAGGCTGGGGCTACTCTGCAGAAGTGCAGCCGCAGGCATGGCCATCCCACTTCTGGCCTCAGTGGGGTGCTGGGTGACCACTTCTTGTCCTCAGTGACAGAACAAGCAGAAGTTCCTGGCACTTGGAGGGGAGCCTGGGGAGCTGTGTGGGGGTGGGCAGTGCTGTCTGAAGAGGTCTTGACTTTAGGACATGAGGGATGAGTGTGGTCTTGTGCTCTGTGACTGCAAGTCCCTCTCCCCTGGTGCCCGATCACCTGACTCCACCCACCCACCTCCTGAGGGTGCTGGTGTGATGGGTCGGGGTGCTGATATGAGTGTAGGGGTGCTGGTGTGAGGGGGTTGGGGCACAGGCTGTGAGGAGGTTGAGGTGCTGATGTGAGAGGGTCAGAGTGTGGGGTATGAGGGGGTCAGGGTGCTGGTGTGAGGGGTTGGGGGGTGGGGGGGGGGGGG
>SJYA01002785.1:256446-310177 GCA_006410615.1 Neotragus moschatus
TGTGAGGGGTCAGGGTGTGGGATATTAGGGGTCAGGGTTGGGGTGTGAGGGATCGGAGTGCTGGTGTGTGAGGGGTCGGGGTGCTGGGATGAGGTGTCAGGGTGCTGGGGTGAGGGGTCGGGATGCAAGGGTGAGGGGTCGATGTGGGTATAATGGGTCAAGGTGATGGGGTGAGGGGTCGGGGTGCTTGGGTGAGGGGTCGGGGTGCTGGTGTGAGGGGTCGGGGTGCTGGTGTGAGGGGTTGGGGTACTGGGATGAGGGGTCAGGGTGCTGGGGTGAGGGGTCGGGGTGTGGGTGTGAGGGCGCAGAGGCAGAGGAGTTTCCCCGGGGCGGCAGGCAGCGGGAGCCCGCACTCTGGCTGAGCGGGTATGAGAAGGCCCAGAGGTGCTGCAGCGCTAGCCCCTCATGGGGTGGAGGCCCAGCCGTCAACCGGCGGGTCCTGAGCAGGCCCCGAGCCCGTGGAGGAGGCCAGCGTCACTGCTCCAGTTGGCTGCGCATGCAGGGTCCTCTCCAGACTGTGCTCATCTTCATTAAGGAGACTGACCTGATAACAGGCAGCTGCCGGCCCAAGAGCAGGCTCTGGGGCAGCTTGATGAGGATGGATGGTTCTGCGAGCCCAGGGCAGCCAGGCTCTGGGGGATCTGCAGGGCTGGTCCTGACGCCATCCTGCGCTGCTGCCCGCACCCTCTGCCAGCTGATGGTGCAGGTGACGCGGGGCTGTGCCAGCGATGTGTGGCGACGGGGCCCCGGGCTCAGGGCAGGGCTGTGCTCCTTGCTCCTGGGCATCAAGCTGGGGTCTGTGCAGGGTGATCTTGTTCTGTGTGCTTTTNGCACCCTCTGCCAGCTGATGGTGCAGGTGACGCGGGGCTGTGCCAGCGATGTGTGGCGACGGGGCCCCGGGCTCAGGGCAGGGCTGTGCTCCTTGCTCCTGGGCATCAAGCTGGGGTCTGTGCAGGGTGATCTTGTTCTGTGTGCTTTTAAAGGCCCAGCACCCGGGGACAGAGGAGCCTGGCAGGCTACAGTCCACGGAGTCGCAAGAGAGTCGGAAATGACAACTGAACAACCGTCTTTCTTAGTGAGTGAGCAAGCTGAGTGCTTGGAGAGAAAGTGCAGGCGTGGAGCCTCATGCAGTTTTGTTTCCTGTAAAATTAGTTCTTCACAGAAGTCTGTATAAGAGAACCTGTAGGATGAAGGGATGTTCACACGACAGTGGGTTAAATCTTAATCCGCTCTGTAAACAGGCCGCCCCAGCGTCTGCTTCTCTCAGCCCAGCTCACGGGCACCTGGGCTCTGCATGTCCTCTCAGGGGTCTTCCCCTCAGCCTCAGCCCAGTCTCTGCTCTGTCCCTGATAAAGTCCATCAGTCTGGTTGTCGCACTGTCCCCAGGGCAGGGGCCTTCTTTCCTTGCAGTGTCCTCAGCACCCAGAATGGCTTGGCTGTCAAAGGTCAGTGAGTCTGACTCCATAATCCTGAGGAGACGCCAGGTGTCCCTGTGCAGCTGGGGCTGGTCTGACCTGTGCCCCCGGGGCCAGTGCCCTCTGCTTGTGGGTTCAGAGAGCCTGAGCCATGGCAGCCGGGGTTCCCTGAGTGTCCAGCCTGACACGTTGCAGCCAGATTCCTGGGGGCAGATGGCTGGCTCCCAGGCGGAAGTGAGGAGGGTGGGGTCATGAGGGAAGTGCCCCTCGCCTGTCCACACCCCAGCCTGGAGGAGAGAAGGTGGCATGCCGGATGTGCATGTGGTGGCCTGGTTCAGCCTGAAACCAGAACCTGCCCCAGCCCGTGACGCCGGTGGACAGCCCTACTGGCGAGGACACAGGAGCCCCCTGAGGTTGGCTCCTCCCATCCAGAGCTCAGGACCAGAGCCCTCCCGCCCTCTCTGGTGTCCATGCCTGGACTCAGGACTTGGGCTCATGGCTGCCCCTGGCCCCCATCCCCACTGCCCAGCAGCTGCACTACATGGGCTGATCTGAGCATCCTCAGGTGTCCCCCAGGGAGGTTTCTGTTTCACCCCCAAGATGGAGCAGCCCGGGACCTGCTGGGACTCAGGACTCTCGAAACCCTGCAGTCAAGGCTATCTCAGATCTGCTGCGGGACACTCAGCCTCAGACCATCAGGAAGTGTGAGGGGGGAGGGGCTGTGAGGTCCTGCTCAAAGACCAGCTTCATCCATCTCCCAGGGGATCTGCTCAGAGGGTGTGCACTCACATACACAGGTGTGCACACACATTCATGCACACATTCACACATGTGCACACACATATTCATACACATACACTTACATGCATGCTTTTGCTGCCTCTGCCTTGGAGGAAATGCAGGAGGTACTTTTGAATGATTTCCCTTTACAGAATGTTAAGCGATTGTTGGAATGATGCTTCTGAACCAGTAATAGAAACTGACGCAGCTTTGAAATAAGGTCACTAATTAGCACTGCGGCCCTGAAAGGCAACTTGTGAGCTAAGTTCCCTCCTTCTTCTTCTGCGTTTTGCTGCATTAGAAGATGTTCCCCAACAAGTAATTACTGGAGAGCCTGGGGGCAGGTGAAGGGGGCCAACGTGGGGAAAACCAGTGGTGGATCCAGTTATGACTGAGGAGAGGGAGGGGCAGGTGGGAGGCCGGCGCATGCAGGGGTGTTCAGAGACAACGCTGGCCCTGGCCACAGGGGCCCCAGGAGGAGGTCATGTGTGTGGTATTGTGAGGCGGGGACACTTCTGGGTGCAGCAGTTCAGGCTGGCTGCTGGCTCGTCCCAGCCGGGACACTCCTGGCTTTGACAGTAGCGTCCAGCATCAGGGAAGTGCTCACCTGGTCCAGCTCCAGACCTGCCCTCGAGCCTAGGGCCTCAGCTGCTTGGGAATCAGGGTGGTGTCTCCCTGGGGCCATGTGTGTATCACTCCCAGTCCCCTGCCCATTGTCCTCTGTGTCGTCCTTGACACGTGGTGAGCCTGCCATCGTGAGTGGAGGTGCTATGCACGATGCCCATTAGAGTACACATGTGGGTGTGCAAACACACGCAGCCACACCTTCACCACAGCACACACCACACATGCACACCCAGGGGCCAGTCAGGAGACGAGGAGGGCTGAAATTAGAGTCCAACCAAAGCCCTGGAACTTACAAAGATAACTTCATGGAGCGGTAACTTGTCATACCATCACCCATTTAAAGCACCCCATCCAGTGGAGTTCAGTGCATTCACAGAGCTGTGCAGCCATCCCCAGTCTAATTTTAGGGCGTTTCGTCACCTGAAAAGCAGTCTCCCGCCTGCTGGTGATCACTCTCCACTGCCCCCGCCTCGGCCAGGCCTCGGAACCACTGGTCTGCTTTCTGTCTCCACGACTCTGTCCTGGACGTGTTAGAGAAATGGAATGACACAGCACGTGGTCCTCTCTGCTGCTTTCACTCTCCGTCATGCTCCCAAGACCATGCACAGTGAGCAACCAGTGTCCATCCTTCCTGAGTGACAGTCACTGTGCTCACAGGTCAAGCTCTGCCGATTTCCTCTTCAGTTGGTGGATGTCTGGGCGGTTTGGCATCTTCTTGGCGACCGTGAGCAGTGCTGCTGTGAACAGCAGTATTGTTTGTGTGCCAGTTTCTGCGCGGACGTGTGTTCCTCTGTCTTGGATACACTTAGGAGTGGAGCTGGTGAGTCGTGGCCGCACCATTTTACATTCCCGCTGGAGGTGCGGGATTCTGGCCTTTGCACAGCCTCACCAGCACTTGTTACCTTCTCATCATAGCCGTCCTTGTGGGTGTGAAGTCGGGTCTCCTGTGGCTTTGATTTGTATTTTCCTGATGACTGATGACATCAAACACCTTTTCCTGTGATTATTGGCTGTTTGTATATCTTCTTTAAAGAAATGTCTGTTCAGATTTTTGCCCATGTAAAAATTTGATTGCTTTTCTTATTGACTTGTAGAGATCTTTAAATATTCTATTGGTTTGCATACATCTTCATTGCAGGCTATCTTTTCACACTGCAGCACAAAAGATTTGAATTTTGATGAAGTGTATCTTTTTTTTTTTTTTAATTGCTATGCCTTTGGTGTCACACCCAAGAAACCTTGGGACCCATGGTCACAAAGACTTACTCCCGGGTTTGGGGTAGGTTTTGAATTTTGGGAGAGCTTTGGATGGGCAGGACGGAGAAGGCAATGGCACCCCACTCCAGTACTCTTGCCTGGAGAATCCCATGGATGGAGGAGCCTGGTGGGCTGCAGTCCATGGGATCGCTAAGAGTTGGACACGACTGAGCAACTTCACTTTCACTTTTCACTTTCATGTACTGGAGAAGGAAATGGCAACCCATTCCAGTGTTCTTGCCTGGAGAATCCCAGGGACGGGGGAGCCTGGTGGGCTGCCGTCTATGGGGTTGCACAGAATCGGACACGACTGAAGTGACTTAACAGTAGCAGTAGCAGTTGGATGGGCGGGAAGGAGGGAGGTGTGGGCGCGGGCTCGGAGGTGGGAGTGAGGAGTGGCAGGGACGCATGTGGGCTCCAGCGAGGCCAGTGTAGGAGTGAGGCTCCTGCTGCGTGGGCGCTGGCTGGGGAGAGGCATTCTGGATGGCTGGACAGGGCAAGGGTGAGGTGAGAATATTTTAGAAATAGTCGTTGGGCTGCTTGGTTTCGGAGGAAAAATGCTGGTGCCAAGAATGAAGTAACGGGAGCCTGGATTAAACTCATGGGGAGGATCAGGCACAGGACACAGCAGCTGGAGTTGGGGCCAGGGTGAGGAGGAACCTAGAGAAAGGAATCAGCTCCCAGGCCACCCACTCCCAGCTGAAGAATGCAGCCTGGGGACAGTCCCCGCCTGCCCAGACCAGCTCCCACAGCTTCTCCATGCCCTGAGCTCCCTGTTCTGTCCGAACCCCAGGCTGGTGGCCCTTGGTCAAGGAGGGTTCTTCCTAGAGACCCCACCATGTGCAGTGGGCACACTCTGGCCTTGGTACACACTAGGACATCCCTGGCCTGCTGGATGGTGGTAACTGGGCCTCAGGGCTTGCCCACCTGATAGCTGTTGAGGTTAACAGGTGACCTGACCCCGTTGGGGAGACAGGGTCTGGGCCTGTACACATGCCCACAGGGTGCAGGGTCCAGGCTGACCAAGGGGTTTGGAACATGAGCTTGTATGTCAAGAGTGTCCACACCTGGCACATGGGCTCCTGCGGCTCAGGGTGGTACTTGGACTAGGAGGAAGAGTTTGATTAAACATTTGCCCTGAGCCCTCAACACTGGGGCTGGTCGTGGGGCTTCAGAAGGCTGTTGGATTCCTGCTTCTGGGGCGAGAGCCAACTGAGGGCCAAGGCCAGGAGAGGCATCTGGCAGCTAAAAATGTCTGTGTGTGTCAAGCAGAGCCCAGCTCTCGGCGTTGACTGCATGTCTCCACTTGCTAGGGCGAAGGTGCACCTGGGCTTTCAGGCCCAAAGGGAAACCGGCTGGGACGCGCTCAGTTGTGCTTTCTGCCACCCCACTGCATCCTTCCCACCCTGCGAGGCATTTGCTGTGTGTCCTTGGGCAAGTCACCCAACCTCTCTGTGCCTCAGCATCTCCTCTCTAAACGGGGCACTGCACAGGCCACCACGTGGTGTCTGTTTTTGGAGGGAGGGTCCTTGGGTCTCCTGTTAAGTTCTGGTGTCTCTAGGGGAGACTGGGCCTTAGCTCTTAATGCCATAGAATGGAACTAGACTCATTTATGACATTAGTTCTCTTCCCATCTTCACAGCTGTTTGCAGAAATTGTGGTTGCTTGTCAGAGCTTCTCCTGGAAATGCTTGTTCTGTGGGGGTGGGTTTCTTTGAAATGGAAGTACTCTGAGCTGGAGAGCTGTGAGCAGCCTCACTGGCAGGCCGGCATCTCTGCCGCTCTGGTCTGCCGCGATGCCTGCAGCCTCCTGGGGCCACCTGGCCACACCAGTGCCCAGTCCCCAGTACTTGGTGCTCCCGCTGCAGCTGTGGAAGTGGTCTCATCCCAGCGGTCACTCTAGTGCGTTTGCCCACCACGTTGTATTCGTCCCCCTGCCTCTATGCTCCCCCCAGGGTTCAATGTGTGCAGGTTGACCCCAGCTGCTGCTAGGCAGCCCCTGTGCCCCCACCTGCTGTTCCTCCCAAACACCGCTGTGAGTGGTCCCATCCAGTCCCCTCCGTGTCCATGATGTAGAGTCACCTGCTGGCCACTTGGCACACTACTACTTCACTCTCAAATTCTGAGTTGGTGCTCCAGAGCAGGACAGAATTCAGATGGAGAGAGGGGCACAAGTTTGTGGGGAAAGATGCCACATAGAAGAGGACAGCAACAAGACACCCTCCCTGCCGGTCCTCAGCCTCTGTCCAGGGCCCAGTAGGTGCCATCCACAGGGACCAGTCAGCAGAGGCCAGTACACTCAGGATGGATGCTCCTCAGACTACCAACCTCAGGTCTTTTCATGCCGGGCCTATGTCTCCCTTGGGTGCACCTACAGACAGGACCGGATGGGTGGAGCAGCCCTGGGTACAGGAGTGGGCGGACTGTGGGAGGACACATTACATGAACGACAGGACGCATCTTGTTTTCCCACATCTGTCATTTTGGACTCCTGCACAGCCCCAAGCCCAGAAAGGTGCACAGGGCAGAAAGCTTTCTGTCCAGGGCGTGGAAAGCAGTTCCCCCAGGACCTTTGGGGCAGACCGCCACCCAAATCCCATGCTGGCCACTGATTGCTGGCCATGCTGTGCAGATCTGAGTGGTTTTGAAAACTGGACTGAACTCAGCCATAGTCCCCAAATACCAGCCCCAACATGCAGCTCGAACTTAACCATGTCAGTTTCCTGCCGGAACAACAACAAAAAAACAACATTCTCCACAGGATTGCAGTAAGACAGTCTCCTTACTTAATGTTAAAAATCTCCAGGATGTAAACCCAAATTACTCACCATGAAGACTAGGAAAATCTCAACAACTCTCAAAAGACAAGACAACAGACAACAAAGAATCGACACGGAGACTGGAGTTACCAGATTTTAAAGGCACTGGTGTCACTAAAGAGCAATAGCAGATACTCCTGAAATCAATGCAAAGATAGACCATCACAGAGGAGAAATAAAAGCTATGAGAAAAATAACTAGAAATTTTTAAATTGAAAAATATAGTAGCTGAACAGAAAACATACTTCATTATTCATTAGTAGAATGGAGACGACAGAGGACAAATCAATGAACTTGAAGATTGATACAAATCATCCATTCTGAACAACAGGAAAAAAAAAAAAATAGGGGAAAAAACAGAACAGACCGAGGGACAGCAGCAAGATGTCTAACGATTGTGTCACCTAAGACCCGGGAGAGGCGAGAGTGGCGCATAAGAGCTAAAGAAATGATGTCTGAAACTTCCCAAATTTAGTGCAAGATCCATGTACAGATCTTAAGATACTCAGCGAGTCCCAAACGGTGCATTCTGTCACAGACTGTGAAACCAAAGTCAAATGGTGAAAGCAGCCAGAGAAAAAGGACTGATGATGTATAGTGATCCTGCTGTTTAAATGCAGAGTTATATCAGCAAACTAAGAACCAAAGTCTTTAAACACTGTGTAAGCCCACACGATAAGCCAGCAAGAGTCGCAGGGCCGGGCCGCAGGGTGGATGGGGGCCGGGCTCGGAGCCTCAGCCTGAACCATTCTCCTGAGTTAGGGTCCTGGAAGCTCCAGCTTTCAAGAGTGAGGTCGGAGGAACTGTCCACTTTCTGCCCTGCTTCTGTGTGGTCCGTCTGATGCTCCAGTGGACAGAGCTGGGGATGTGGGGATCACTGCCCTGGACACGGGTCACGGCCCCTTGCCTGGCTTTACTGGTGAGAACTGGCCTGGGGTCAGAGGCCTCCCAGCCCCAGGTGGATGGGTCCACCTCAGGAGCGCGGAGTGCCTGCCCTGCACAGACCTTCATCCTGTCCCTGGGGTCCTCGCAGCTGACAGGCAGCTGCCCCCACAAACTGTGGCCTGGTTTAATCAGCCACATAAGGTTCACCTGCTGTGGAAACGGGTCTGATTTAAACATTTTATGCAGGGAGACAGTGTGCTGGTGCATGCTACCTGGCCAGCCAGGTGTTAGATGTGGAGAGGTGTGTGCAGACGTGAGCATTCCGGGACGCGGGACCCCTCTCTGCTCCAAGGACTGGTCTGAGACTCTGAGCGTGACATCGATGACCGGAAGGGGGTTACCTTTGGAGCAAGGAGCCTGGCTGAGCCAGGAGTTCCCGAGAGAGGCCCCTGGTTTCCTGCTCAGTGCCCTGGGTGCAGGTGTGGGGGGCAAAGGGCTGCCCCCCAGGCCAGTTCTCGTGCCGCGAGCTTGGCTTGTGGGACATGGTGTGACGGGCCTCTCCCACCTGAGGCCATAGCATGTCACCTGAGGGCCACACACCTGCTGTGCCTGCAACCAGGACGGGACATTTGTGAGCCCACGTGGGCTTGGCCCTGCGGCGCCCTTGTCTGCCCCACAGGCCTGAGGCTTCTCTTCCCCGAGGGCCTTCCTGTCCCTGCGGCCATGCATGTGGTGGCTTCACGGCCAGGACAGGAGGGTGGGCCAGGGTCTGGCATGTCCCCAGACTGACCCCTGGGTTAAGTCCCCTGACCCCGGTCTGCGACCCCTGACCGCTTCTGTGTCTCTGCAGCATCAAGATGGTCCTCATGTGGACAAGTGGCGACACCTTCAAGACAGCCTACTTCCTGCTGAACGGGGCGCCCCTGCAGTTCTCGGTGTGCGGACTGCTGCAGGTGCTGGTGGACCTGGCCATCCTGGGGCAGGCCTACGTGTTCACCCGCTACCCTCTGAAGCCAGCCCCCCATGCGGCCCACCCCACCAGCGCCAAGGCCCTCTGAGGTGGCCAGAGGATGAGGACACGGGACCAGGGCTTCCAGCCCGGCCACCTGTGCCCCACGTGGGCAGCGGGCACCACAGCCCCAAGACGGGCCCAGCCATGGGGGACTCGCCTGGCCTCTGGCTCTTGGGCATGGTGGGGCCTGGGGGCCAATGCTGCACTCTGCCACCCAGGACTCCGCAAGTAGATCTCCCCAGGTGGGGCTGCCGCACTCTTAAGCTGACGAAAGCAGGCCTCTCTTCCACTTCAGCTCAGGACACAACTAGGGAACCTGGGGCAAGCTCACAGCCCCGGGGGGCAGTCCTGCACCCCGCCGGACCCAGGACCTCTGGGAACCTACGGGTCTTGGGCCCCAGGGCCCTGATGTGGCAGGTGGGGGGGCCTGCAGCCAGGCCAGGCGGTCTCAGAAGGGGCGAGATGGGGCGGGACTGAGAAACAGCACTGGGGAGCCTGGGTGTCCCTGCCTCAGGGGCCCGTGGTCTCAGGCTGGCCGGGGTGATGCACCGCAGGGTTGGGCTAGGCCACGTGGGACGCAGGGCTTCGGCTTCCTCACTCCAGGTTGGCACCTTTCCAGGCCCTGGTGGCCTTGTTGCTCCACCAGCCCATTCTGGTGAGGCTGCTGTGGACTCAATCGTATCTGGCCAGGCTGTGGCTGGTGTGGGCCCAGGGTGTTGGGAGGGGAGCCTGGGTGCTGGTGGGCCCAGAGTGCACCCAGGAAGGCTGGGGGCCCAGGTCCAGGGCTGGGCTGCCCCAGGTGTCCCTTCCCTCTGGGAATTGTGCCCTTGCAGACACAGCCCAAGGCATCCATCTACCAGGCCTGGAGGCGCCTGCGGGTCATGGCAGGGGGCGGCGGGGCAGGTTTCCCAATGCTGTGCAGAGGCCCTGCTGCTGCCCCCACCTTCTGCACAGCCCTCTGTATCTGCTGTGTCTGGCGTTGGCCCTCTTCAGTCTACACGGGCATCTCAGCCTCCCAGGCGAGTGTTCTAGACGCTTCTGCAGGTTTCCTGCAGGCACTTCCCCTCCTGCTGGGCGGAGGGCCTGTGGCGTCCACGTTCCTGGGCTGCTGCCAAAGCACCCGCGTTTGTGTGGTCGGTGGAAGGCGTGCGAAGCCGTCTCCTCCTCCTGACTTTTCCTCAAAAGCTCGTGAATGTTTGAGGATCCCATGCAGCTCTCTGGCCTGAAAGATGCTCTGAAAATGTTTATTTTTTAAAATGAAGGGAGATGTCTGTCACTGGGTGCAGTGGTGCCCTGCGTGCCCCTTGTGGGAGCCCTGTGGTCCTGTTAGGGTGACTTTAACTCAATAAACTGCTGTGGATCCAGTGTGGCCTTGTGAGTGGAGTCGGAGCACGGCCCAGGGCAGAGTCAAGGGCCTGTCTGTCCTTCACCTCAGGGGATCCCAGGGAAGTGCTGGGCCAGCGCCCCACTCTGGGGGACAGCACTGCCTGTGACACGGGGTCACCCCTCAGATCCCTGGGGGACAGCGCTGGCCTGTGACAGCGGGGTTGCCCCTCAGATCCCTGGGGGACAGTGCTGGCCTGTGACAACGGGGTCGCCCCTCAGATCCCTGGGGGACAGCGCTGGCCTGTGACACCGGGGTCACCCCTCAGATCCCTGGGGGACAGGATTGGCCTGTGACACTGGGGTCACCCCTCAGATCCCTGGGGGACAGTGCTGGCTTGTGACATTGGGGTCACCCCTCAGATCCCTGGGGGACAGGATTGGCCTATGACACCGGGGTCACCCCTCAGATCCCTGGGGACAGTGCTGGCCTGTGACACCAGGGTCACCCCTCAGATCCCTGGGGGACAGCGCTGGCCTGTGACATGGGATCACCCCTCAGATCCCTGGGGGACAGGATTGGCCTGTGACACCGGGGTCACCCCTCAGATCCCTGGGGGACAGAACTGGCCTGTGACACCGGGGTCGCTCCTCAGATCCCTGGGGACAGCGCTGGCCTGTGACACCGGGGTCACCCCTCAGATCCCTGGGGGACAGGACTGGCCTGTGACACCGGGGTTGCCCCTCAGATCCCTGGGGGACAGCGCTGGCCTGTGACACTGGGGTCACCCCTCAGATCCCTGGGGGACAGCGCTGGCCTGTGACACCGGGGTCGCCCCTCAGATCCCTGGGGGACAGCGCTGGCCTGTGACACTGGGGTCGCCCCTCAGGTCCCTCGGACAGTGACCGCCCTGGGCCAGCAGGACCAGGCTGAAGGAGGCAGCCCCCTGGTTTCCATCAGTTCACGCAGTTCCCTTGACACTGGAATGTCTCAAGAGGTTGGGGAGTGTCTCCTATAAAGGCCAGAAGAGGTATTTCAAGGAAAATGCACAATTCTGTATTGTAGGTCGAGTTGGAGCTGTTTATACTAAGCAGCTTGTTTGAGAGCATTTACAATGGGGGCAAGGCCAAAAAAATCCACCAAGTCAAGATATGTGAAAGGGAATTAAGTTTTTTCAATGAGTCACGCCAGCCCTGGAGCATCCGAGGGTGAGGTCGGCCACTGGAGCTGACCCGAGCTGGTGACAGTTGGCACGGCCACCCAGGCAGCACGGAGCCTCAGTGTGGATCCCGGCCCCCCCATACTGAGTGGTGCAGGGCAGGGTGCTCCTCTGGCATGGATGTTTATTTTCCATCTGATAATGTGTTAATTCAGAATAACTATTTTAATTAAAAATTATTCAGTAAAAGTTTAAATATTTTTTTAAAAAGACAAAAGAATATAAGGGGTGCCTTTTTTGGGGAACCCATCTTTGTTCCTGAAAACTTACCTGTAGCCTCCTCTGTGACTTGACCGATGAGCAGAGAACCAGCTCGGAAGCAGCTCCTGTGTTCCTCTGAGGAGCTGCCCTTCCAAGACAGAGCAGAGCGGGCGGCTTCTCAGGCCTGGTGCCGCACCAGCCAAGAGGGCTCTGTGTCCGGGCCCTGGACAAGCCGTCAACTAGGGCAAGGGAGGTATTTTTAATAGTAGCTCCACTTGGGGCTCCCAGTGAGAAAAATATATGAGGGGCACTTTCATAGCTCTTTTCAACTTGGGGGACACTTTGGAAATGGGAACGAGATGATGCTGCTGCCCCGGCTCCTGGGCGAGTGACCGCGTCCACTCAAAGTGAGAGCAGGTGAACAGCTCAGAGAGCCGCCCACCTGCCCACAGCCTGCGCGCCGCTTGCTGTCCGTCCTGGACTCCCTCTAGCTGGGAGGAAACTGGGGGTGGGTGGGCATTTTCCCCTGAAATAAGAGGCACTGGAGTTGGGCCTATTTTGGCAGCAGATATGGGGGTTTCAGACCCGCGTAACTGACGGTGGAGCACGTTCAGCCCTGGAGTGGCCCTTTGGATCCTAGTGGATCCCTGAGCCCCCAGGGGTCAGCTGGGGTGGTAGAGGGCCAATCAGGACCCAGGGAGGTTATAGCATGTGCAGGAGCAGCCCTGAGGGTAGGGGGCTGTTTGCTGAAGGTCCCTGGAATGTCACTGACACAAAGCACCCCCTTTAAATGTGTACAGATGTGTTCGGACGAACCAGAGCACTCTGGCAGGAAGCAGCCGTGGCACATCATGTCTTGCAGGACTCAGGGAGACTGTCCCAAGGAGCGTCTCGGTGTGGGCTTCCTGGGTGGGTGTGGGGCCACAGGCTAGCAGGGACCCGGCCCATTCCTGCCCCCAGCCCCAACCCTAGTGGCCTAGGTTCCTGCCATGGCCAGCAGAGGCCCACCAGCCCCCGGCCCGAGAGACTGTGTGGGAGGGTTGTGGCGGGGATGCGGGGAGGAACAGGAAAGCCAGGGTGGGTGGCCCACCCGGGTGCTGGGGAGCAGTGTGCCCTCTGTCCCCGTATGGTTCTCCAAACCCCTGGGGGTTAGGGGATCCACTCAGATCCACAGGGCCACTCCAGGGCACTCAGCCCATAGCACCTATCCTGTGACCTGCTGTGGCTTTGGTTCCACAGGGCTCCTAGAGGCCCTCAGAGCCACTGCAGCGAAGAGAGGGTGTCCCACCACTGACCAAACCCTCAGAGGGACGGTCAGTGAGCCCCCTGCCCAGGAGGAACTCATTTCCTCTGGAGGAGCAGGAATGTGGCAGAAGAGCTGCGTCGTCGGCACAGGCCCTCCCCTCCCCGGAGAACCAGCAGCTCGGTCATGACCAGCTTCCAGCAGCTGCACGCCCAGGGAGGGGGCCAGGTGCCCAGGGAGGCCGTGGGGCCCCCGGCTGATATGCAGGCCTGCAGCGTTGCTGGGCATTCCGAAGGGAGAGCAGGTGAAGGCTAGAGAAGGGAGGTCAGAGGTCAGGGCTGGCACACGCCCCTCGCAAAGGAACTGGGGCTGTAAGTGCCCCCATCACTTGGTGGGGATGTGGCCTCTACAGAGGCGATGGGAATGCCCCCCTCTGAGGGGGCATGGTCCCCGGGGGTGACAGCAGGAGCAAGAAGGCACTGCCCTTTCCCCACAGCTCCCCAAGGCTGCCCCCCAACCCCGCTGAGTACCACAGTGACCAGCAAGGCAAGGTCAGCGTGAGGCTGAAGGACAAGTGTGGCCTTCTGGCATTTGCTACAGGCTTGGAACTTCTGGGATTGTGGAATTTATTTTTAGTTGGCCATGGAGTCAAAACTCTGGAGACAAAAAGGGAAAGCGCAGAACAGGCTGGTGGTGCTCCTAGGGTGAAACTCTTTACTCCAAGCACAGGATGGCTTTGACCCCCGAGTCAGGCCGGGTCAGGCCTGGGCTAAGTTCCGGTGTGCGCGGGTCAAGCAACATGCAGGCTGACGACAGGAGCCCGGCCCCAAAGCCGTCCCGCCTCTCCGAGCGCCCTCCGAGCATGGAGTGGGGTGAGGACGCTGTGCAGCCCCCAGGCCCCTGACTGCCCCCACAGGTCAGGTAGGCCCCTCCGCGGAGACCCCGGCCGAGCCGGCACCGTCGGGGCTCTGCGAGCCGTCGTCCTCCGTGGCGGTGGCGGAGGCAGAGCGCGTGCTATCCTCGCGCAGGGCGGGCTCCGGGCTGGCGACGCGCTGCTGCTGCTCCTTGAGCTCCGAGTAGGAGCGCGAGAAGGTGTGGAAGATGGAGGTGACCGGGAAGGCCATGAGCAGGATGCCGCTGAGGATGCTGCTCAGCGCCACCACCTGCCCAGGCAGGCTGCGCGGCACCATGTCGCCGTAGCCCACGGTGGTCATGGAGATGACGGCCCACCAGTAGCTGGCCGGCACGCTGGAGAAGTCGCGGCGCGCACCCAGCTCGCGCTCGGCCAGGTGCACGAGCGGCGCAAAGAGGGCCATGGCCACGCAGAGGAAGAGCAGCAGCAGCCCAAACTCGCGCGCGCAGCGGCGCACGGTCAGACCGAGCGAGCGCAGCCCCAGCGAGTGGCGCGCCAGGCGCATCACGTAGAGCACGCGCAGCGCCCGCAGCAGCCGCAGCACCAGCCCCGCGCGCTCCAGCAGCTTGTTCCCTCCCACGCCGGGCCGGGCCGCCAGGCCCACGAGCAGCGACACGTAGAAGGGCAGGATGGCCAGGATGTCGATGATGTTGAGCGGGGTCCGCAGGAAGGCGCACTTGCTCTCGGCCTGCAGCGAGCGCAGCAGGAACTCGAAGGAGAACCAGGCCACGCACACCGTCTCCAGCACGAACAGGCTGCGACACTTAGGGGAGCACTCGCCCTGCAGGGAGAGAGGGACTTGTGTTGGGGGCATGGAGTCCTATCCTTCCTGGGCTGCCCTTTCTCCAGATGACTGTACTGCAGGGCAAGGGTTGTGGACACAAAAACAATTACTGTTTTTTGTTTTTTTTTTTAAAAAAAAGAAGTACTAGGAGGTGGGCTTCCTGAGAGGCAGTGAGTGGAGCTCAGGTGACCAGCTCCCTGGAATTTGTTTACAAAAAAAAAAAAACTGCAAATTAAACATTTGTTGAAGAAAATCTATGGAAATTCATTTTAAAAAGAGAGTCTTTGGTATCTGAACCAAGACCCCTCCCCCCCCAAAAAAAGTCCCAGATCATGGAGGAGGCTGCTCAGGGAGATACCAAAAAGAAAATAAAATAGACTTCACTAAAATAATCCAACCAATCATTAAACACACAGCAGAGAACAGTAACATGAAGTGAGGAGGGTGATATCCAGTGTTCCTGGATATTTTATCCCAGCTTTCAATAAAAAAATCATAGGGCAGGCAAAGAAACAGTAAAGTATGACCCGTACATCAGAAAAAAGAAAAAAATCAGGCAACAGAAACTGCCTATGAGAATGACCAAATGTCAGATTAACAAAAAGCTTCAAAACTGCCATTATAAATATGGTCACAGAACTAAGGAAAAGCTGATTGCCAGCTCATAGCATCAGATGGAGAATATCAATAAAGAAAAAATTTTAGAGTCAAAGGGAAAATTTGAAGTTGAAGCATACAATAACAGAAAATTCACTACAAGAGTTCGGCAGTGGGTGTAAACTGTCAGAAGAAAGGGTTAGAGAACTAGGAGACTGCCGGTGGCCATCACACAGGTTGACAACAGCGAGAACCTGGGACATACGGGCTGGGCCAGCACTGGGGCATCAGGTACCAGCGGGAGGGGAAGAGTGAGGAGCGTGTTTGAGCCATGTTCACACCACTCAGAAAACACCCACCTACCCGAGGCTCCTATATCCAGCAACACTGTCATCAAAGCATGAAGGGGAAATGAAGATGAGCCCAGAACAGACACTGAGAACTGCCTTACAGAACTCTAAAGGAAGGTCTTCAGGCTGAAAACCAGTGGTCCCAGCCTCTTCTCAGATGTGATACCAAAAGCAGGAGCAAACAAGATAAAACAGATAGATTAAACTTGCTGACAAAAGTCTGTCTAGTCAAAGCTATGGTTTTTCTAGTGGTCATGTACCTATGTGAGAGTTGGACCAAAAAGAAGACTGAGCGCTGAAGAATTTATACTTTCGAACTGTGATGCTGGAGAAGACTCTTGAGAACCCTTGGACAGCAAGGAGATCAAACCAATCAAACCAGTCAACCCTAAAGGAAATCAACCCTGCTTATTCATTGGAAGGACTGATGCTGAAGCTAAAGCTCCAATATTTTGCCCTGGTGTGCTGTAGTCCATGAGGTTGCAAAGAGTCGGACATGACTTAGCAATTGAACAACAAGGCTACAATGAGGTTGTGTGTGGGCCCTGGTCCAACAACAGGACTGATGTCCTTTTGAGAAGAGGAGGTAAGGAGACACATACACACACACACACACACATACACACGCAGAGGCAGGACCACGTGAGTGTAAGGTCGGGCCCTGGGGGCCATGATTGGCCGCCCCTTTCTCTCCCCTGCCAGCAGGGGAGGTCTTTAAAGGAAGGAGCCTCCCAGATCCCGGGGACCAATGACAGCACACTACGCCAGCTAAAGCCGCCCCACTCCAGCCACACAGAAGGACCTGTCAGCCCGCGACACCTCGGCCTGGCGACCTATCCGAACCCTCATCCATCTAGCCTGACCATCCCTCACAACGAATGTATAAAAACCACCCCCAACGTGGTCTGGGCACAGACTTCCTAGACCTGCCTCGATCATGCTATCTAGGTTTGTCATAGCTTTCCTTCCAAGGAGTAAGCACCTTCTAATTTCATTGCTGAAGTCACCATCTGCAGTGATTTTGGAGCCCCCCAAAATAAAATCTGACATTGTTCCCACTGTTTCTCCATCTATTTCCCATGAAGTGATGGGACCAGATGCCATGATCTTCGTTTTCTGAATGTTGAGCTTTAAGTCAACTTTTTCACTCTCCTCTTTCACTTTCATCAAGAGGCTCTTTAGTTCCTCTTCACTTTCTGCCATAAGGGTGATGTCATCTGCATATCTGAGGTTATTGATATTTCTCCCGGGAATCTTGATTCCAGCTGGTGCTTCTTCCAGTCCAGTGTTTCTCATGATGTACTCTGGATATAAGTTAAATAAGCAGGGTGATAATATACAGTCTTAACATACTCCTTTTCCTATTTGGAACCAGTTTGTTGTTCCATGTCCAGTTCTAACTGTTGCTTCCTGACCTGCATACAGGTTTCTCCAGAGGCAGGTCAGGTGTTTTGGTATTCCCATCTCTCTCAGAATTTTCCACAGTTTATTGTGATCCACACAGTCAAAGGCTTTGGCATAGCCAATAAAGCAGAAATAGATGTTTTTCTGGAACTCTCTTGCTTTTTCGATGATCCTGCCGATGTTGGCCATTTGCTCTCTGGTTCCTGTGTGACATGTAGTTACAGCAGCCAAAGCAGACTAGCGGCCGAGAGGAGCTACCCCATGTCTAAGGTAAGGAGCAGCGGCTGCACTTTCAGCCGTGAAGAGATACCCCACGTCCAAGGTAAGAGAAACCCAAGTTAAATGGTAGGTGCTGAGAGGGCTTCAGAGGGCAGACAGACTGAAACCACAGTCACAGACAGCTAGCTAATCTGATCACATGGACCACAGCTTGTCTAACTCAGTGAAACTAAGCCATGCAGTGTGGGATCACCCAAGATGGGCGGGTCATGGTGGAGAGGTCTGACACAATATGGTCCACTGGAGAAGGGAATGGCAAACCACTTCAGTATTCTTGCCTTGAGAACCCGGTGAACAGTATGAAAAGGCAAAAAGATAGGACACTGAAAGATGAACTCCCCAGGTTGGTAAGTGCCCAGTATGCTACTGGAGATCAGTGGAGAAATAACTCCAGAAAGAATGAAGGGATGGAGCCAAAGCAAAAACCACACCCAGTTGTGGATGGGACTGGTGATAGAAGCAAGGTCCAATGCTGTAAAGAGCAATACTACATAGGAACCTGGAATGTTAGGTCCATGAATCAAGGCAAATTGGAAGTGGTCAAACAGGAGATGGCAAGAGTGAACATCGACATTCTAGGAATCAGCGAACTAAAATGGACTGGAATGGGTGAATTTAACTCAGATGACCACTGTACCTACTACTGTGGGCATAAATCCCATTGAAAAAAATGCAGTAGCCATCATAGTCAACAAAAGAGTTCAAAATGCAGTACTTGGATGCAGTCTCAAAAATGACAGGATGATCTCTGTTCATTTACAAGACAAACCATTCAATATCACGGTAATCCAAGTCTATGTCCCGAGCAGTTAATGCTGAAGAAGCTGAAGTTGAACGGTTCTATGAAGACCTACAAGACCTTTTAGAACTAACACCCCCAAAAGATGTCCTTTTCATTATAGGAGACTGGAATGCAAAAGTAGGAACTCAAGAAACATCTGGAGTAACAGGCAAATTTGGCCTTGGTGTACAGAATGAAGCAGGGCAAAGGCTAATAGAGTTTTGCCAAGAGAACACACTGGCCATAGCAAACACCCTCTCCCAACAACACAAGAGAAGACTCTACACATGGACATCACCAGATGGTCAACACTGAAATCAGATTGATTATATTCTTTGCAGCCAAAAATGGAGAAGCTCCATAGAGTCAGCAAAAACAAGATTGTGAGCTTACTGTGGCTCAGATCATGAACTCCTTATTGCCAAATTCAGACTTAAATTGACGAAAGTGGAGGAAACCATTAGACCATTCAGGTATGACCTAAATCAAATCCCTTAAGATTATACAGTGGAAGTGAGAAATAGANGATGCTGGGAAAGATTGAGGGCAGGAGGAGAAGGGGACAATAGAGGATAAGATGGTTGGATGGCATCACCGATCAATGGACATGGGTTTGGGTGGACTCAGAGAGTTGGTGATGGACAGGGAGGCCTGGTGTGCTGCAGTTCATGGGGTCATAAAGAGTCAGACATGACTGAACGACTGAACCGAACTGAGTAGAGTAATACAGACACTAACACAGAGTGTCTGGGAAGTATAAGACAAGCTGCAGAATGGGAGAATCTATGTACACATCATATGTGATAAGGGATTGGTATCGAGAACACAGAATTCCTTCAATTCAATGATAAAAATAAAAAAGACAACCCAATTTAAAACATAGGCAAGAGATCTGAATAGACCTTTGTCCAAAGAAGATACAAAAGTGACTGAGAAGCACATGAAAAGGGGCTCAACACCATTCACCACCAGGAAAATGTTGGGCAAACCCACCCTAAGGTGCCACTTCACCCCACCAAGACCGCCAGAGTGCAAGAGCTGACAACAAGTGCTGGAGAAACCAGGCCTCATGCACTGCTGATGGGAGCATGCCACAGTCCAGTCACCTTGAAAAGAGCCTAGATGTGCCCCCAGAGCTTCCTCATGGAGTGGCCACACAGCCCCACCATCCCACTCCTAGGTGTGTGCCCAGAGCAGTGAACACACTCGTGCACACAGAAACCTATACTTGGATGTTCACGGTCGAGTGAGTCACAACAGCCAAGAGCTGGACACAACCCAGATGTCCTGCTGCCGGACAGACTGAAGATCTGGAAGCCGCACACACATGGGGACGCTGTTGGGCCGTGGAGGAAATGAAGCGCTGACTCCTGCCACAACGCGGATGAACCCTGAAGACAGCTCAGGGCGAGAGGGCCCAGCCACGCCAGACATGCTGGGTGGCTCTGTTTTCAGGATCCAGAACAAGGACATATTTAAGACACAGCCTGCCAGCTCAGGGCTGGCAGGACCAGGGAGGGGCTGAGGAGGGCGTGAACCAGCCACCAGGGTCTTCTGGGAGATGGAGACTCTCTAAAATCATACGGAAATGGTGGCTCCAGAATTTGTGCACACTCCAAAAACGGCGGAATCGTACACTCAAGAGAGGCAAACTGTACAGTATGTGAGTCATACAGCAGCAGGGCTATTGTTAAGAAATAACTATTAGGGCTTCCCGGGTGGCTCAGGGAATCTACAGTCTGCCTGGCAATGCAGGAGACACGGGTTCCATCCCTGGTCCAGGAAGACCCCATATGCGGCGGAGCAACGGAGCCAAACTGCTGAGCCCACGCTCTCGATACTGCGCCACGGCCCCTGAAGCCTGAGTGCCCGGAGCCCTGCTCCACCAGAGCAGCCACCTTGACGCAAAGCCTGAGCACACAACTAGAGAAGAGCCAGCCCAGCAACCAAGACCCAGCACAGCCACAGATAAATACATAAAGTGATACGAAAGGCTTCCACCCCAGCAGCCCCGTGGCCCCCACAGCCCCGTTCCGCCTCAGCCCTTCTGGGCAGCCTGGTGTTGCTGGAGCCAGGCTCTAAGAGGCCGAAGCTCCTCCGGGCAGTGCTGATGCCCCAGGCCTCTGCCCTCCTGCGGGGCCTGGGTCCTCGGGACACAGCGGGAATTAGGCGGGAAGGGGCCGTGGGGCTGACGAGGCAGAAGCCCTGGCAGCGGGAAGGGAGACTCGCCATCCTCACCTGGAGTCTGATGACCTCAGCCCACGGGGTGCTTGGGGTCCCATGACCCACACCCCAGAACACCCGCACATGACGTCCCCCCGTCCGGGCTGAACTTGGGCTCCTGGCCCCCCATCATCTCTTGGCCAAGTCCAGCCGCAAGCCCCCGTCGGGTGGGTGGTGGCCCTGAGCGCAGGAGGAGGAGGAACGAAGACCCTGGGCCCGCGTGGGGCAAGCGGGAGGCGGCCCCTTGGTCCCCACACCTGCCGGAGGCAGGTCAATCCAGTGGATTCGGCCTTCGAACCCCTGCGCCCCACCACTCTCTTAAGGACCATTCAGGAGGATAAGTGGAGGGAACTATTTTGGGAACTTTTAGAAAATGACCATAATTCATCATAATTTGACACATCTGGCCTATTTGGCCAAAATTGGGTCAGCAATAAACCTACACGCCCGAGGTCCTTCCCTCCCCCACGTCTCCATCAGTCTCCACGCACCCCTAGAGCAGTGCCAGCCTGCCCCGAGGGCCCTGGGGCTCCCGGCTCCTCCAGGCTCCGCCTTCGCCTGTTCCTGATGGGCCTCCCCCTCGGTGGCCAATCCTCTGGGCTTCACAGGTGAGAAGGTCAGGCGGGGTCTCAGCGGGGTCCCTTCACCAGCAGGCGGGAGTCTCCCCATCCGGGTGCCCGGGGGTGCATGGGGGCTGGCTCAAGTGTGGGGGCTGGTTCAGCCCGTGGCCATTTCTCCCACGCCTTCTGTGGCTGCACCCCAAACCTGCTCCCAGTCTCGAGGCTCCTGTGGGGGAGGACAGGTGGCCAGAAGTGTCACCATGGTTGGGGGTGGAGCCCAAGGGACAGGCCAGGGCGGTCCTCGCCAGGCCCTTCTGCAAACAGTGGTTTTTTTATTTTGAATTAATTACTTTATTTTAATTGGAGGCTAATTACAATATTGTATTGGCTTTCCCATACATTGACATGAATCAGCCATGGGTGTACATGTGTCCCCCATCCTAAACCCCCCTCCCACCTCTCTCTCCATCCCATCCCTCAGGGTCATCCCAGTACACTGGCCCTGAGCGCCCTGTCTCATGCATCGAACCTGGACTGGTGATCTATTTCACATACGATAATATACATGTTTCAATGCTATTCTCTCACATCATCCCACCCTCACTTTCTCCCACAGAGTCCATCAGACTGTTCTTTACATCTGTGTCTCTTTTGCTGTCTCGCATACAGGGTCATTGTTACCATCTTTCTAAATTCCATATATACATGTTAATATACTGTGTTGATGTTTTTCTTTCTGACTTACTTCACTCTGTATAATAGGCTCCAGTTTCATCCACCTCATTGAAGTGATTCAAATGCATTCTTTTTAATAGCTGAGTAATATTCTATTGTGTATATGTACCACAGCTTTCTTATCCATTCATCTGCCGAAGGACATCTAGGTTGCTTCCATGTCCTAACTAACAAAGTGGTTTTTGAACCGTTTTTGCAAACTGCAGTCTCCACAGCCTGGCACTCCCGTGGCACCAACGCTGCCTCAGTTTTCTAGTAGAATAAGCAGGCACCCTGACTAGCTTCCTCAGTAACGCGGGTCGTGGGGNCGAAGGACATCTAGGTTGCTTCCATGTCCTAACTAACAAAGTGGTTTTTGAACCGTTTTTGCAAACTGCAGTCTCCACAGCCTGGCACTCCCGTGGCACCAACGCTGCCTCAGTTTTCTAGTAGAATAAGCAGGCACCCTGACTAGCTTCCTCAGTAACGCGGGTCGTGGGGCAGCCAGCATCCTGGGTGCAGTCAGGAGAGGCCTGGCCTGGCCACGCTTCCAATCCCGGCTTTGTTCTCTTTTCAGAGCATCAGAAATTGTGGTGTCCATTCTGCTAAGGAGCCTGCTGATGCCCAAGTGCCATTGCTCCTTGAGGACAAACCCAGGTGTGAGGGTGACGAGATGGACAGGTCAGGATGGACTGCTCACCACAAGGACAGCACCAAGCTCAGCCGATGCCTGCCGCCCGGCATGAGGCCCCCAGTGCCAGGAGCACTTCACCGCAGACCCCAAGGCAGGGAGACTCTGCCTGTGTTTATCCAGGGTAATCAGACTCTGAAAACACGTGTCCCCTTGCTGCCCACATGTGTTCTGGACACCGATTCGCACCCCTCTGTTGATCCAGCGTGGACCCTGTGTCCAGCAGAGGAGCTGGTCTGAGCTATTGTCCGCAGCTGGGAACATGCTGGCGTGTGGCAGGATGTTGAGAAGGGTGAATGCTCTGTCCTTACTAATTTATCCACTCATTAACAGCTTTGTGTGAGATTTTCTCTCTGCCTCCCATGAGCACTTAAAGGAAAATATTTATTAACTCAATTTACTAACATTCATAATAAGTTGCCTTTGAACTTAGTTGGTTTATTTTTTTCCAATTATCTGTGATAAAAGACTCTTGTAGTACAAACAGATAATCAGGAGAAAGAATATTAAATCCACTTAGGAGAACAAATTGTATAAAAAGATCAAACAGTCATTTACACAGAAGTCATGAATGTGCTCACTTGAAATTACCTGTACTGAGGCAGAGTTGTCAGTTCACTTTCCTGTCAACATCCTGTGGACTAGCTTTATGGGGTAACACGGAAAGAAATGAAGATAGCTTACTGTGAAGTCCTCCACCCTCTGCCTGCCCTGGCTGGAAGGAGCCTGTCTTCCAATTGGCCCTATCGACCTCCATGGTCCCTCCTGAGCGCGATGTGCCAGCCTGAACCCAGCGGGAGCTCAGGAATCAGACAGAACTGCGGGTGCCAGCATCTCACACTTTGGTGCCCTGAGAAGCAGACCCTCAGGGCCCCAATGTCCCCACGGAAGTGACCAGCGTGAGCTGAGATGGACACAGACAGCAAGCTGGTGACAGCGGCGCTGCCCACAGATCAGCAAGCGGGGCGTCCATCTCGGGGGAGAACCATTCCCCACCACCAATCTGAATGCTTCCTGCGTCACAGACAAGGACACAACATC
This sequence comes from Neotragus moschatus, assembly GCA_006410615.1. Taxonomy (NCBI): domain Eukaryota; kingdom Metazoa; phylum Chordata; class Mammalia; order Artiodactyla; family Bovidae; genus Neotragus; species Neotragus moschatus. The sequence continues at coordinate 279,565 of SJYA01002785.1, forward strand.
TGAAGCCACTGCTCCTCATTTGTTCCCCAATCTCAGTCCCTGGTCCTGGGGTGCATCCACAGCAGTGGCTGTGCTCCTGCCAAGGGCACAGATGCGCTTTCTCCTCTCTCCTGTGCTAGGTTTGGCCCCACCTGTCCGTGCACGTGCCCCCGTCACACAGCTACATGTTTCCCTGAGAACCTTTGGTAGCACTGACTTAACCGCACCTTCCTGGCTGCCTGGGTTCAGACGTGGCTCCTCCACGAGGGCAGAGACTCCCAAGCTGGACAGCTGATCCTGCGATGCTTCCTGGCTCCCACGACCCGGGCAGGAGGGGCCCTGGCTCCTGCGCCCAGTGCTGACTAGGTTCATTGGGAGGTGATATTTTCTAGGAAGGCAGCCCTCCTCGCCAACTGTGTCTGCACATCCACCCCGCAGCCAAGAGTAGAGACACGTGGGCAGGACACAGCTCCTCACGGGTGGGCCCTGGGCCGTGGCCAGCACTGAACGGACGTCTTGGGGGCGAAGGATGGAGGGACAGGCGGGCAGGGAAGGCTGCACGGGGCGGACGTGGTGAGGGGCCCCGTGAGGCGGCCTGCTTGTCTCCCACTGAGAAATCCTGAGGTCCTCATAGGCAACTGAGAATAGACCACACAGGGCAGGTGGACAAAGATGATGGAACTGTGGGAAGTACAAATGAAGGTGAAGATGTGAGATGTCAGCTTCTAGGGGACTGAACGGAAATTTAAAAAGTAGGAGGTGAATTTTTTTTAAAAGAACCAGGCAAATTGTTACCAGGCCACCCAGCACTGGTAGGTCAGGGTCCGGGGAACTCGAGCTCACAAAGGCATGGCAAGGCCTCCTCGGGGCAGTACCTGGGGCTTGGGTTTGCAGGCCCCAGATGGGCACAGCCCCCAAGATGGGCACAGCTGAGGACCTGATCAGGTCGAGTGGTGGAAGCTGGGTGAGCAAGTGTTCATCCCAGCAGCTTGTGACAGGAAGGGCTGGAAGCAGGAGGGGACACGTAAAACTACAGAACAGGACTGCCTGGCTGCTACTGTTAGGTGACCAAGTGGCTACAAGACTCTGCTTGCGCGCTTCTCCTCCAGTCTCACGAGAGGCTCCGGAGCAGAGGCAGTGAGGCGCACTCAGGCTTCAGTAATTACCTCGCAGTTTATTTTCACTTTGTTCTCCATACGGCTTTGTAACTGCCCAGCCTCCATGAAGAGCAGGCATCGTGTTTACAACCAGGACACTCTCTGAGGGGCGTGTTCTTTGGGCCACTGGGGGAGCAGAGGGACAGGCCATCCGGGCAGGCGGGGGGCCTGGCTGACCGTCCAGGCAGATCTGAGCTTTGGTGGCTGGTTTTTCCCCGCTCTGCACTCAGCTGTGCCCACAGGACGGTTCCTGCGGGCTCGCTGGGTTTACTTGTCCAGATGCTCATTTCTAGGTTGTATCAGGAAAAGCAAGTCTTCCAGGACCCCCTCACCGTGCTCCGCAGATCGCCGCTCCCTCCCCAGGAACTTCCAACGCAGGGATGTCCCAAGCACACCCTGAGCCTGACCCTCACCAAACTTCTGATGGGTGTCAATAAGTTAGTATTTGTGGTAAAATAAACAGCACAAGGTCTTCATTTGGGAAGAGCCAGTTTGCTGAATTACAGCAGGCAATGTCTTCTCATTAAAAATGTACAATCATGTTATAATTAACATCTAGGGCTTGAAAAATCGCTCAGTCATGTCTGAATCTATGACCCCATGGACTGAAGCCTGCCAGGCTCCCCTGTCCAAGGGATTCTCCAGGCCAGAATACTGGAGTGGGTAGCCATTCCCTTCTCCAGGGGATCTTTCTGACCTGGGGATTGAACCCAGGTCTCCAGCATTGCAGGCAGATTCTTTACCAGCTGAGTCACCAGGGCAGCCCCATCTAAGGCTTCAGTGGAGCCTAGCGTCACCTGAATGCTCAGGTCTGTTTCTGCCACTGCCTGGCGCCGGATAATCTCCCTGCCTTAAATGTGTGGCTTTTAAAGAAAACACTGCAGGCCTAGTGGGGAAGAGGTCAGGGCTCGGGGGCACCTGAGAGGCCCTAGGACTCCCACCCACATGCGCTCCATGTTCACTGTTCTCACAGCTGCTCCCATGTTGCCAGCCACAGTGCAGGGGGACCCCAAGTTCTCCTGCAACATAAGGTGACTCCTGTCCCTCCCCCTCAAGCCCCAGCTGCCCAGCACGTCCTCGTCACCACACATCAGGGCTGCCCAGGAGGGTGAGCACAGAGGCCTGGGGGGCCCTGGGGGCTGGCCAGGTGGGTGCGGGCTGCAGGGACCTGCAGACCCCACCACCTCCTCCTCAGGCCACATCCACCCATCTGCCCGCCCTCTCAGATCTGCAGCAAGTGACTGTCCCTCCTGATCTAGGCAGTTGTATGGAGAGCAGGACCCTGGCCTCCCCAGCGAGGCAGCTGAGACAGGAAGGTTCTTGAAGCCGAGGGCAGTGGCCAGAGGGGGTCAGCGCAGACTTGGGTGCAGGGAACCCCACGGGGACTCCTCATGGCTGCAGGAGGGAGGGCGGGAGGTGGCCAGGGGGTTGTCCCGCCCCCGCCTCCCAGCCGCCGCACCAGCCATCACCATCCATCACCGGGGAAGCAGAGGCTCTGTTTGCACCCTGGGTGTGGTGAGGCGCCTGCGGACGACCACGCAGCGTGGGTCGGCTGCCTCTCCAGCTGCGCCTGCAGACTGGCTTCCCCCATCCGACCCCCACCCTCCGCAGACCAGCAGCTCCCACTGTGTCCCCCACAGAAGCCGGTGCCTGGACACAGCCTCCTTGCCTCCACCTGCCCCGTGGCCCACGTGTGCTGCAGCACCTTGTGTGCAAAAGGGTAAAAGCTGTCACTAATTCTCTGAGCAAAGCACTGTTGAAAGCTGTTTCACAAGCATTATTCAATTTAATCTCAACAACTCTGAAGTATCCTCATTTCATAGATGAGAAAACAGGCTCAGAAAGGAGACCACGTGTTTTTGGGTCTTCAGCAGTCTGTACAGGGGCTGGGGTGGGAGCCCTGGTCTGCGTTTAAGTCTGAGAACTTAACCAGCACCTGTCTGCCTCTTGTGTGACAGAGAAGGTGAACCCACAGCCTTGGCTGGATCACGGCAGTCTTGGGACCGGTCTCCACTTCTGCACGTCAGGGGCTTGGCGGCTGCCACTCCCTCCGAACAACAACTAAAAATCTGAACAGACTAAAAAACACACTCTTCTCAGGTCTGTAAGAGAAGGGAGGGCACAGAGCAAACCACTGCCCCCAACACTGGAGCAACAGGTGGGTGAACGCAGGGAGTCAGGCTTCTGGGGCAAGACTCAAAGCCGCCTGGAAGCCGTGCTGGTAGGAAAGCCTGACCTGTGAGTTTCAATTGCTGGAGGCTCAGTGTGAATAAATCTGAGAGCTGTAAGCTCCAGGGTACCTGTTGAGATTTACCAGGAAATTTGCTGCCAGGGCCTGCCGAGGTTCTCAGTAAATATGGGAGAAAAGAAGATATGCAGATGGCAACCAGCACATATGTCGTCAGGGAGATGCAAGTGAAAACAACACGGAGACACCACGCCTGTCAGAAAGGCCCATGTCCAGAGCACCAGCAGCTCAGATGCTGGCGGCAGGGGAGCAGCGGGACCTGTCAGCGTCGCTGGGGAGTTAAGTGGGGCAGGCACTTTGGGAGACAGTTTGGTGCTTTCGTAAAAACTAACTCTATTTTACCTAGTGATATAGCAGCCACACTCCTTGGTATTTACCCAAAAGAATCAAAAACTTATGTTCATATGAAAACCTGCACAGAAGTACTCATAGCAGCTCTGTTCATAATTGTCAAACCTGGAAGCAGCCAAGAGGTCCTGCAGTCAGCGGTGGGTAAACCAACTCCAGAACGTCCAAACAATGGGGTATTATTAAAGGCCAAAAAGAAGCTATCAAGTCATGAAAAAATGGATAAAACTTAAGTGCATATTACTAACTGAAAGAGGTTAATCTGCAAAGGATTTCAACTATAGGACATTCTGAAAAAGGCAAAACTACAGATAAAGTGAAAGGATCAGCGATGCCAGGGCCTGGGGAAGGGGAGGGGTCAGGAGAGGCACAGAGGGTTTTCAGAGCAGGAAAATGGTTCTGAGCAATACTGTTATGGTGGATACAGGTCATTGAACTTGTATCCAAACCCACAGAACGAGGTGGAGCCCTAATGTAATGTAAACCATAGGCTTTGGGTACTTGCCAACGGAGGTTCATCACTCTCAGGGAGGCTGATGATGGGCGATGCTGTGTAAGGGTGGGGCGGGGGCGCACAGGAACTCTCTGCACCTTCCTCTCAATTTTGCTGTGAATTTAAAACTGCTCGAAAAACTTGTCTTAAAAAAAAAAAAAAGAACCTTGTAGCTTCTATTCTAGGCTTTTGAGCACAAGTTTTTTTGTTTTTTTTTTTCCCTCAGACTAAAGCACAAATCCAAAACAGAAATCCCCTATTTTTTTTCTGCCAAATTTACGTGGAAAGTGGAAGAAAATGCCCCGAGCTCCATGTTTATCCCCTGGCACATGTGGCTCTGTTTCCAGAGCCTTTCAGTCTGGTAGGAGGGTCCCCTGTGAAAACAGTCAGTGTTCCCTCCAACACGGTGGCCGATGACTGCTGGAGCTTGGCCTGCAGTTCTGGGAGCTGGCGGGGGCACCAGGCCAGAGTGGGGGCTGCAGACAAGACTCCCCGTCGGGAGGGGCTGCCGCTTCACCTTCCTCACAGCCCTGGGGTCCCCCTCATTTAACAGAAGAGCACGATGATCAGGGCTGGACCTATACCAGACCCAGCTTTGCCTGCCTGCCACCAGGTCATGTCAGTTCCTGGATCAGACCTTTGCAAATAAGAAACCCAACCGGCCAGACCCATGGTCCAGCCCAGGGCCCTGGGAGCCTCTGTCCCCAGCTTGGTCTGGGGCTTGGGGGCAGGGCCCTCTCTGGAGTTGGTGGCTGAGCCGGCAGCCGGCTGGGGTCCATCCTCCCTTCCTCCTTTCAGCTTCTTGGGCCTGACCGCGGCAGGGAGCACCGCAGCCCGTTGGCACGGTGTGATGACGGGATGCAGATGGCCCCTGCTGGGTGGGACTGGAGCCTCCCAGATGCAGGGCCTGGCGTCCAGCTGACGTGCGTGGGAGGCCCCCACGGTCCTGCCCTGCTGCAGCAACCCCAGTACAGCATTCTGAGCCCTTGTGGACAGGAAACGAGCCGTCAGGGGCTGGGCCAAAGCCCAGGTCCCCACACTCAGGGGCTCCTTTGCCACCAGCTCGAGCTCTGCTGCTGTCGGTGCTGAAAGAGCAGCTCATTGCTCACGGCCCTGGAGCTGGACGTCCGCAGTCCGGGCACCGACACGCTTGGTGTCTAGTGGGTCCCTGCCTCCTGGTTTACGGAAGCACCTTCTCACTGTGTCTGCTCCAGAGGAACTGGTGGGCAGCTCTGGGTGGTCACTGCTATAGGAGACTAATCCGATCACGGGGTGGGGTGGGGCTCGACTTTTGTGACTCGGTCACCCCCAGAAGCCCCCCTCCTGACATACTGGGCTTGGGATTCAGCCTGCGAATTCTGGGAACTGGACATTCAGATGGCAGCATTCTGCCCCAGCACCCCAAATTCACGTCCTTCTCGCCTGTATTCCATCCTGCAGCCCCCAAAGTCTAAGAAACTTCTCTATCAACTCTAAGGCCTGACGTCCTCCAAGTCGGGGATTGGGGGGACTCCAGGTCGAGTCATCAGAGGCAAAGCCCCTGAGCCTGTGCGCAGACGGTGACGTGCTTTCTCACACCGCAGCGGGCTGTAACCCATGCCCCACGGAACAGGCTGCAAGCCCGCTGCACCGGTTCTGTTTGTGCGCTGGGGAGCCCTGACTGACAGCTTGGAGCAGAGAAGCCCTCAGCCCGGCTCAGGCTGTTAAGCTCAACGAGCGTGTCTGTGCCCACACGCAGCAGCAGCTCCGTCGCCAGCTTCCGATGCTGTTGCCAAGCGTCTTCGCGAATTTGGTGCTCGAAGCCGCACTCATGAAATCCATAACTGATTATGTGGGTCTTGATTTAATCATATGAGCTTAGAGTTAAAAATCGACTTGCAAGCCAAACACCAGCCTCCGTGGAAAGGAAGTGATGGGTTGAGCACAGCCTCTGAGGACGCGCTGTTCTCCAGGCCGGCGTGTTGCACCCAGGCCTCACTACCCGCGGGCCCAGCACCGTCTCCAGGCAACGCCCGGCAGGGAGGAATCCAGAGCCGACTGCCAGAACAAAGGCCTCTCTGGTTCCGAAGGCCTGTCCTCAGCATCTGATCGCTGCGATATCCAGCGGGGTGGGCGCCAGTGTGCACACTCGTCCCTGGGGTCGCCTAACCACGCTGGACACACCTCTCACAGAACCGAGTATCTAGCAGGGATGGGATGCTCCGGGTGCACCTGAGGTCTGTGTGTTACCCGACAGCAAGGTGTGGGGGGAACGGCTAGAAACATGCTTTGTCTCCTTCACTGAGCCCTCAACACCCTAGGAGTGAGGCCAGAAGGCGCTGCAGACCCCAATGCAGCAGAATGAGGAGCTCGCCTCCCTTCTAGCGTGGGGCTCCTACGGTGACACGTGGGAGGGAGGTCAGGGGTCAGCCCTGGAGCTGGAGCCTCCTGGCTGCAGGGAGGGGACCACGGCAGGAGAGGAGAGCCAGCTGAGAGGCCCCGGAATGAGGGAGAGAGTACCCTGGAGGAACCAGCCCTGCAGGAGGCCTGATCCCAACAGGACCACGAGGCAGAGACTGGCAGTTTGAGGAGGCCGTTGGTGGTGGTTTGTTTCGTGGCAGCCGGGACACATGCAGGTCAATGACGGAGCTGGAATCAAGGCCCGACCCTGAATGAGTCCCCAAGAAGCAGGCCTCAGTGCTCGCTGAGCCAGCTTCAGACAGCGGGGGCCAGAGAAGGGGCCTGGGGGTCGCGCAGGGCAGGCACTCAGGCCGAGCCCAGCCCTCAGCTGCCCCGCAGCCCCGGCCTGCTCTGACCTGGACTCCGAGGCGAGGACCATGGAGCTGGGGACCCCCCACCCCCTGCATCTCAATGGACGGGGCAGGAAGCAGCAAGGGCTGGGGCTGCTTGCCCCTCAGCCTGGGCCCCCCCTCGGCCCGGCACTCCCTAAGCCTGGGGCTCCCCTTGGCCCGGGGCCCACTGCTCTCTCGCTGAGCGTGAGGGCTGAGGGTCCTTGGAATCTTGTGAGGCGCCGGATGCAGTGGAACCCTGGCTGCTTGCCTCTGGTGGTCTGCGCCCCGCCAGCCCCCAGAGCCCCGTCGGCCCCGGCCCAGCCCGTCCACCTCCTTCTCCAAGGGTCTGCTGACTCCAAACGCCTCAGGGGGGTGGAGTCACACAGGCTCTGTCCTGACAGCTGGCTTGTTTCCCTCAGCACAGCGTCTTCAAGGTTCATCCCACAAGTATGCTTTTCCCATCATCCATCCTATAAACAACGAAAAGCAGAGACCAGCTCTCATTCAGTTACGATGTGTGAGAGCAGATTCCTGACAGAGCCACCACTGGCCACAGAGGCTTCCCGGGCATCGGGTAGACACGGAGACGGCCGCAGCCTGGACTCTGGCAGGGCAGACTGCCCGGAAGCCCCCAACAAGCACAAGCACACAGGCCCCGCACAGCCTCAGGCAGCTCCAGAGCCTCTGCCCATTGCTCTCAGCCGCCCTGAGCAGTCTGGCTGCAGAGTCCTCCCTGGGGCGGGGAAGGCGCCCCGAGGCAACACGAGAGACTCTGTGACATCAACAGTGAGCCGCGCCCCGGGCCAAGGCAGAGAGAGACGTCCCTGTGCCCAAAGGCCACACCCCAGCCGCCCCAAAGCCGGGGTCTCTGTGCCCTGGGGGCTTCCTTCAGCACCACGGGGGCCCCACTCACTCAAGGGGGCATTTCATGGGCCGGCAGCAGGAACCACGGAACTGTTTTCCTCTGATTCCCTGAATAATGGAGGATAATAATCTTTCCTCTCCCTCCATGCTTTTCTTCACCAACACATAAAAATAACCATCAAACACTAACGCTGCCAAAGATGACGAGCGACATCCCTAGACTGATGATAAGGGAGCCGCACCAGCCACCTCTGATTCCTGAGGACACTTCTTGCTCCCCAAGGTCCTTCTCCAGGAGGAAGTTGGGTGCATTGATCTGGACCATCCACTAGAGTGTGGGTGCCCCACGGAAGCATCCTTGCTAGTGGAAGACAGGACCTCAGGCTCAAGGGACAGTCGGTGCTGAGCCCCTCAGAGGACGCTTTCTGGAGTCTTCAAGAGAAGACTTGAAATTTTAAAAAGAAATTACTTAGCTGCTTAATTAAAACCAGAGATCACATACAGATAATATTTTAGCCCAGGCTAAATTCTACTGGGGAAAACAACCCAACAATCAAGAAAATAATAAAGAGTTTCACGTTCTTCTCTGCCCTACATCTCCAACGCTTTGTGCTTGGAAACTTCCCTGGTAAGTCAAGGCTGCAGCAGCAGAGGAGACAGCAAAAGCTCCCCGGAAACATAAACACAGAATCTCCATAGATGCCAGCTGGCCCACTGCTGGGACAAGCCCCAGACCCGAGGGCAGGACTCACCAGACACATGCACACGTGTCTACAGCAACGCATGTTACAACAGCAAGAGGGGGAAGCAACCCAGGTATCACGGATGGATAACGGGTGAGTAAGGAGAGGAGACACATACGAGGGGACGCTACTCAGCCCTAAGAAGGAAGGAGTCTGACACCTGCCGCAATGCCATGAACCCGGAGGACATGGTGCCTGCATGATTCCTCTTAAACGAGTCCCTAAAGTTGTTAGATCCACAGAGGCAGAAGGTCCAAGGCGGGTTCCGGGGGCTGCGAAGTCAGTGTTTAATGGGAAGAGTTTCAGTCTGGGAAGATGAGAGATTTCTAGCAATGGACGGTGCACATGGGATTGTAGTTAATGCCACTGATCTACGCATAAAAACAGCTCAGCTGGTGAATTTCATGTGTATTTTGCCTCACACACTCAGTGTTGATGAAACATAAAACTTTTCCTTCCTGTGGCAGTGACACCACCTACTGTGACTTGGCACTTACTGTGTGCAGTGTGCCAGGACCCCGGCAGTGCACATAGGTATAAGTCCACAGATTCACCAACACATGGACACACTCAGCATGTGCTCACCCACACTGGGGTCCTTACTTCCTAACCTGAGGACTGATTTGGTGAGACAGTGTCGGGTGGCAGGAAGTGATGCTTCTGGAAATGAGGAAGAGGTGGGTGATGGATGTGAATGGTGGCTGACGTGGGGACCAGCAAGGAGACTCAAGGCCGGCTCAGTCTCTGGTGAGACAGCCCTGACTTCTTTCTATTCCCTGATTCTTGGGTAAATGGTTTCCTCCTCGGAGTGTATGGAGTTATTGCTACTTAGAAAGTCCAAACACGTCTTTAGAAGCAGAATCCAAAACCTGGATATAGTTAAGACAACTGGAAATGACAGCCCAGGAATCAGACACCCAAACAATGAAGGAAGCGAAACCAATTTCCTAAAATTTACATTTAAATTTGATCTGCAGTCAGGGTCACCAGGCTCCCAATGGAGCCCACTCATAGCTGTTACCAGAGGACCGGGCTCTGCATCTCTGAATAATGAGCTGACCACATCAGGTGAACTTGGACATGACCCAGGACAGCGAGGGGCTCTCGGGGAGGAGCTATGGGAGCTCTGACCTGCTCCACCTGGATGGGGGTGGGGGTATTCAAGTCCAGTGCCCACCCCTGGCAGCTGGAGCTGGAGAGCAGGCAGACAGCGAAGCCCCCGCCACTCCATGAGGAAACACAGGTGACGCTGCAGGGCGACACAGTCACATCGTCAGACACGCAGCAGCTCCTCTCTCCTGACCCCAGCCCCGACGCCATCCACTCCGGCCTCCCCGAACGCATCTGAGACCTTCCGGGGCGCATGCAGCACACAAACACCCGTGCACTCTGGGTGACACCCCAACCCATGGAGAACACTTCCACCTGCACCTCTCAGGTCAACAAGGGGGCGGGAAGTCCACCAAGTGCTCAGACACCAGCCCCAGCACCTCCACAGAGCCAGTGCGGGAGCTGGGCACCTGGAAAAATTCCCAGGTTCCCTTCTTCTGGTCCAGGATGACGGGACTTGAGTTTACAGCACAGCACTCTAGGGCGGGCATTTTAGCTCCGAATTGTCCAAGCTTCTGGGCCTGGTTGACAGACAGGATGGGTGAGAAGGCCACTGACAGGCGGACTCAGGAGAGTTCTCAGAACTGGCAGGAATGTGGAGCTTCTGCCAGCAGTGGAGAGCCTGGTGCCCCCGCCATGCCAGCAGCTCTCTCCCCCAAACTGGAGCTGGTGCGGTGGTTCCAGTGCCCATGGTTTCAACGAATGGGCCACCAGGCCATGGGTGTCCCTCCTTCCCTTGGCCCGGCTGCCTCCAGGCCGTGACTCGAGTCCAGCCCTAGGTCCCCGCTGGCCCCCACCACCCCGGCTGGTTCCGTCTCCGCCACCTCCAGCCCTGCCCAGTCCAGCCCGGGTGCCCTGCCAGCTGCCCTGGCCCGCTCTTACCCGCTCCTCTTCGGCACGGATGTCCGGCATGGTGCTGAGGCAGAGGCCGACCGCCGTGACGGCCACGAAGGCCACGGACACGCAGGCGAAGAGCTTGCCGGCCGGACCTGAGCGCGGGTCGTCCACCACGTCGCGCAGGCGCCGCCGGCCGCGCGCCAGCCGCCCGCCAGGGCCCGGGGCGCAGGCCGGGCTCCCTGGCGCCCCGCGCTCCACCGGCCCCGCGCGCGCCTCGGCCGCCTCCTCCTCTCGGCGTCGCAGGCGGCGCAGGCAGCAACGCTCCAGGCGCGCCTCGTCGATGCCCCAGTAGGCCAGCTCGTCGCGGAAGGCCAGGGCGCACGGGCCGCGCAGCAGCCTCAGCTTTCCGGCGCGCAGCAGCGCCACGATGGCACGGAAGGCGCACGGGCTGCGGTCGAAGAAGAACTCGTCGCGGCTCACGTCGTAGTCGTCGCACACGCGAAGCAGCTCGTCGTGGCCGCGGCAGGCGCGCAGGCGCTCGAGGCGTGCGAGGGGACAGCGAGCCAGCGCGGCCCAGGCCAGGCGCACGCGGCAGCCGCCCACGTTGATGATGACGTGCCGGGCCCGGGCCCCGCCGCCGCCGCCCCGCCGCTCCGCGGGCCCAGGCAGCAGGGCCATGGCCCCATGCGCCACGCCGTGGTCAGGAGGCTGGGCCTGCAAAGGAACGGAGCGCGTGTTAGGCCGCAGGCAGGATGGATCTGGGGGCACCCTGCCTGCGCGCGACCCTGGGACCTGGGACCAAATGGAACCCAGAGCTCCACAGGCCTGGGCGCTCAGTTCTCCGCTGCATCCCTGAGGCCCCCCCGCCCCTTTACAACTGCGTATCTGTTTGGAAACAGAGTCCCTGACTCAGGAACCACATGGACTCCTGTGGGTTCTTTTCCACACTACTGAAGGAAGGTTCCGCTCCTCCCCGAATCCTGCCAGGATGGTCCCCCCAGTGCTTGTTAACACGATGGGGCCACGCTCGGGCACCAGGCGCTTCCCTGCACTGTGGCCACAGGGACGGAACACAAGAAACAAACAAGTACCAGCCCGGAGCCTCTTTACTGGGGAGTATGAGCAAGGACATGGGCCAGGCAGTCCTCTGGAGGGCAGAGAGATGGTTCTCAGAGTGTGGACTGAGGGCTGACAGCAACGAAATTATCAGGAGAACCGGGAAAATATATATATTCCTAGCTCTCCACTTAAAATTCAGAGTGACTGGAAAACTGCATAGTAAGGACCTCCAAATATCCTCCCATTAAAGCAAGGATGGAAAAAAAAAAAAAAAAAAAACCATCAGAATTTACTTTTTTGGAACTCTAGACACTAACCAAAGGGTAGCAGCAGCCAGGGGAACACTTGAGAAAGAATCCCTGAATCTCGGTAACAATGTTAACTCAGCATTTTAACCTGCCCCTAGCTTCGTGATAGCCTTGAAGGTGACACCCTGCATTCCTGGCACCACGACCAGCGCTGGGAAGGGGAGAGTGCACCCCATTCAGGGGGAACCGTAACTGTTGGGACCTTTCTGGTGGCGCCCCGAAAGACCCATCAGAGGGCCTGCCTGTACCTCCCGACTCAGGGCTCTCCTAGGGCAGAGGTGGCCGCCTGAGCAGCTTGTGGAAATCACTTACATGAAAATGTTTGCCGAGACAAGGGATGAACTTTGTGTCACGGCAAACAACAGGCTAACCTGTTAGGCTAGGGAGAAGAGGCTGGGGAATGAGATGCTTTGAAAAGCTCTGACGCATTCCTGGAAACCTAGAATGTGGCTCACATGCCTGGGGCCGTGGGCATGCTCTGGAAGACCTGAGAAGCCTCCACCTTCCCCTGCACTCCCCTGCAGGCTCTGCACCAGCAAGACGTGAAGGTGGGGGGCGTGCAGTGAGAGACAGCCTGCTGGTGTTGAAGTGCCCGGACACACACAACTAATCTGCAGAAACTGGTTTTTGTTTCTGTTCCAGGCATTTGAGATGCTCTGTCCAATCACTTTCTGATCATTAAGCTAATGCAACAGAGACATCTGCAAGACAAAGACAAAAAATACAGACTTTGCATAATTTATTCAGGAAACAATGGCCCTGAAATGCTTTCCCATCCACCATGTGGGTTATAGGAGGCATTTAAGCACTGTAGATTTTTTTTTTTTTTAAAAAGACTTAATAGAAAAAATGGGCAAACTATCACTGAGTTTATAGTAAAGGGGAAAAAATAGACTTTAAATATAAGAACAGATGCTCCAGTTCATTCCTAACAGCAAAAGTAAACATCTCAAGTTGCCACAGGTATTGCATTGTAGGGTGGGAGAGCTTGAGGACAGTTCATTGCATTTGCTTCTGACAGGTGGTAACTGGTAAGCCATCGTGACAGGAGGTGGAAGGTTTGAACTCACCCTGTAGGAAGCAGGGATGTTTGTCCCTACACACTAGGGAAAGGGTTCCTATACCCTAGTGAAAGAAATCTGCCCTGAGGAGAGGATTAAAAGATTTCTCTGCCTGGCTCTTTGAGAATACATGTCTAAAAATCCTACCTGCACAGTAGGTATGAGGTTGAAACTTCTGTCTCAATTACAGAAACCTAAGAAATTATCACCTGTGAGAGGACGTCTCATGTTGGCCACATCCAGACTCTGGTTAGACCACACACAGAATCACCTGGGGCAACTCTGCCCCCAGGGGCATCAGAGAGGCCTGGGATGATTTAGGTTGTCATGACCAGATATGACAGTTCCCCACTGGTGTCCGGTGGGAAGAAGTCAGGGGTGCCACGAGACCACATAGTGCACGCACACGATACCCCAGAACAGGGTAGACTCAGCCCAACACCAACAGCACTGTGGGTCTGCAGGGACGGGCTTGCCACTGAAGCCTCATAGGTTCCCACTGGTGAAGCCCTGACAGATGAATTTACAAACTGAAATTATAAAATACACAGGGCAGAATCCCACCTGAGCAAACACAGGCAGACACAGGAGTAATAGGGTTGGGCTCCGGTGGTAGGATTATCAAAAATAATTCAATACATAAAAGAAGAAATTAAAAATCCCAGAGGAAAAAAAATATTATCAAAAAGACTAGGAGAATCTGATAATGAAGCCCAGTTTCCAGAAGTGAATAGATAAGACTGAAAATAGAGATGGTGAGTTTGGGATCAGGCTGGATCAGGTTGAGGTCAGGCTGAGTCAGGTGAGGCCAGGTTGGGGTCACACTGGGTCAGGTTGAGGGCAGGCTGGGCCAGGTTGAGGTCAGGTTGGGTCTGATTGAGGTCAGGTTGGGTCAGGCTGAGGTCAGGTTGGGTCAGGTAGGTTGAGGTCAGGTTGGGTCAGGTAGAGGTCATGCTGAGTCTGGTTGAGGTCAGGTTGGGTCAGGTTGAGGTCTGGTTGAGGTCAGGTTGGGTCTGGTTGAGGTCAGGTTGGGTCAGGTTGGGACAGGTAGAGGTTAGGTTGTGTCAGGTAGAGGTCATGCTGAGTCTGGTTGAGGTCAGGTTGGGTCAGGTTGAGGTCATGTGGGGTCTGGTTGAGGTCAGGTTAGGTCTGGTTGAGGTCAGGTTGGGTCAGGTGGAGGTCATGCTGGGTCTGGTTGAGGTCAGATTGGGTCAGGTAGGGGTCAGGTTGAGGTCAGCTGGGTCAGGTTCTCTCCCAGGAACCCTCCAAAAGGAGTCAACAGAAGACAAACAACACAGACAAGAACACACATGGAAGATGAAGTGAAGTTATCAATACTGTTTAGTAGGAACCCCAAGGGAAGGAAACTGAAGATAGGTGACATCCGGCCGCAGCTTGGAGTGACCACAGGATGGCGAACACCCCAACCGGGCACTTTTCGGGGAAACCTGGGGACCTCAGTCGAGAGGACCTGACTTTGCGGTACTTTGGGGGAGACATCACCCCATTCCTGGATCCTGGGAGCTGCAGGCTGGGTGGTACCCATTAGGGATGCTACCTCTGGGGGCTCTGTGAGGGGGCCATCAGAGGAGTGTGTGTGTTAGACAGGGATCTCAAATATCAGAAGACCAGCCCATAGTTGAAGAAATGTTTATTCTGTAACTGAATTTACCAATTTGTATTTAGGCTTAAAACATGAACTGAAGCAGATTAAAACCTGTCTAGTAAAGGTAAACCTTTGGATCTCACAAGAGAACTGAAGTATGCTTCTCTAGGAAAAATGTCTTTCTTTGTGCAAAACAGATAGCTTCCTATTTGGAGGAGATGACCTTTAAAATGAGCAAATTTGGAAAACTCAGCAGTGGCCACAGGACTGGAAAAAGTCAGTTTTCATTCCAGTCCCTAAGAAAGGTAATACCAAAGAATGCTCAAACTACCGCACAATTGCAGTCATCTCACATGCTAGCAAAGTAACGCTCAAGATTCTCCAAGCCAGGCTTCAACAGTACATGAACTGTGAACTTCCAGATGTTCAAAATGATTTTAGAAAAGGCAGAGGAACCAGAGATCAAATTGCCAGCATCCGCTGGATCATGGAAAAAGCAAGAGAGTTCCAGAAAAACATCTATTTCTGCTTTATTGACTATGCCAATGCCTTTGACTGTGTGGGTCACAATAAATTGTGGAAAATTCTGAAAGAGATGGGAATACCAGACCACCTGACATGCCTCTTGAGAAATCTGTATGCAGATCAGGAAGCAACAGCTAGAACAGGACATGGAACAAGAGACTGGTTCCAAATAGGGAAAGGAGTATGTCAAGGCTGTATATTGTCACCGTGCTTATTTAACTTCTATGCAGAGTGCATTATGAGAAGTGCTGGGCTGGATGAAGCACAAGCTGGAATCAGGATTGCTCAGAGAAATATCAATAACCTTAGATATGCAGATGACACCCACCCTTATGGCAGAAAGTGAAGAAGAACTAAAGAGCCTCTTGATGAAAGTGAAAGAGGAGAGTGAAAAAGTTGGCTTAAAGCTCAACATTGGAAAACGAAGATCATGGCATCTGGTCCCATCACTTCATGGCAAATAGAGGGAGAAACAGTGGAAACAGTGGCAGACTTTATTTTGGGGGGCTCCAAAATCACTGCAGATGGTGACTGCAGCCATGAAATTAAAAGACACTTGCTCCTTGGAAGAAAAATTATGACCAACCTAGATAGCATATTAAAAAGTAGAGACATTACTTTGCCAACAAAGATCCATCTAGTCAAGGCTATGGTTTTTACAGTAGTCATGTATGGATGTGAGAGTTGGACTATAAAGAAAGCTGAGGGGTGAAGAGTTGATGCTTTTGAACTGTGGTGTTGGAGAAGACTGTCTGAGAGTCCCTTGGACTGCAAGGAGATCCAACTAGTCCATCCTAAAGGAAATCAGTCCTGAATGTTCATTGGAAGGACTGATGTTGAAGCTGAAACTCCAATACTTTGGCCACTTGAAGAACTGTCTCTTTTGAAAAGACCCTGATGCTGGGAAAGATTGAAGGCAAGAGGAGAAGGGGACGACAGAAGATGAGACGGCTGGATGGCATCACCGACTCAGTGGACATGAGTTTGGGTAAATTCTGGGAGTTGATGATGGACAGGGAGGCCTGGCATACTACAGTCCATGGGGTCACAAAGAGTCAGACACGACTGAGTGACTGAACTGAACTGAAATGTACCTGGGCGAGGAGCCTCGCTGCTGGGCCCCCAGGGCCCCTCGTCCTCCTGCGGGTGCATGTACTGATGGATTCCCAGGCGTTAGCACCTGCGTCTTTCGTGGGGACATTCTCGGGCTCCGGGGTCCACTTGCCTGCCCAGCACAGGCCAAGCAGGAGTGAATGGTGAGGGAGGCTCCTGCCCCAGGAGGAGCAGGGCAGGGTCGGGGGGAGCTCTCAGTGGGGACAGCGTGCCCCAGAGACAGGCCACTGCAGAGTGCCTCCAGCCCGCCCACTGCTGTGGGCTTGGAGAGGGCTTTGTCTTCTCGCTTGAGAGCCAAGCTCAGTCAGGGAAGTACAGCGGGAGGCACTCAGGAGATGAGGTGCAGAGCCCCTTCCCACACCGCTTCTGCCATCAGCCCCCGGGTCTGCGGGGAGGGGGCCGTGCTCGCCCCCCTACTGAGGCCACTCCGGTCCTCACCTGGCCTGGTGCCCCTCCAGATGCTCACTTTTGTTACAGCCGAAGTTCTTCACCTCTGAGTTGACAAGGGTTCAGGAGAATAAACACATGAGACCAGCCACGTGACAATCGGAAAACGTGATCTAAAGGAGACACGCTTTTCTCCAATCAATCAACTAGCACATTACTGTGGCTGAGCTAGTTTAAAATGAAGATGCGCCCAACCTCCTGACAATAAGGAGGACACAGGTTAATACTTGGTGAGACACTGCATTGGTTTTCAATTCTTATTGTCCTACCGAGACAAACATCACATGGATTAACATAAAAATCATCCACGTGTTAAGTACAAAGACCCAAAGGTAAGGAACTAATTTTAAATAAAACAGGATTGTTAGGAAATTTCAGTCTTAAAGTACTATTAGGATCATTCCCATAATTTCTGTCCAATTGTTAACCTCCAATGTGTTCAACCATTTTCTTCCTGGAATGCATTTCTTTTCTATATGTCAAAATTACACAAGTTAATTGCAAATTACACTTCTAAAGTGTATCTATGAACAGAATGAAAAACACGCTAATTAGATCTATTTTTAGCCATGCTGTCGACCGAAAGATTGATGATTATTTTTCAGTTATGATTTATGATAACTTCCTATGGTCTCCAAATCTGTAAGGCATATAGAAATTTGATAACTAATAACTCTTATCCACAAAGCACGATGCATATAACAGAACTGCATATCATTGCCCCAAAGTTTTTTTGAAGTTAAACTTTCAGTTTCGAGATTGTAGAGATCCTTTTACCCAACTTGTGCAGCGGTAGCATCTCGCAAACCTGCAGGGTGCCGCCTCGGACACAGGCCAGACACGGAGTGTCCACCACACTGGGCCCCCAGCACCTCCATCCCTCCCAGCCCCACCCCGGCCTAACGTGGCCCCAGCGGTCCGTGCTCGGTCCCTGTGCTCCTGTCATCCCAAGCAGGGTGTACAAGAGGACCCTCGCTGGCAGGTAACCTGTGAGGACTGGGTCTTTCCGCTCAGCGTAACTCTGGAGATTCACCAGATCGTGGCTGGTGCAGTGCTCACAGTTGCATAACCCTCTCGAGGTGAAGGACAGCTGGCTCATTTCCGGGATTTGGCTATTAAGAGCAACGCTGCTACAAACATTTCCATAAACGTCCCCTCATCATGTGGTTAAATACCCAGTGGAGCTTAAGTTTTTACTTTTTGATAAAGTCTAACATACATTTTTTTTTTCCTGACTGTGCTTTTGCTATCGAGAATAATGTGCTTGATCCAAGATCCCAAAGATATTCCAGTGTTGTTTTCCCAAAGTTAATAGTTCACATGTTACACTTAAGTCTGTGATGCACTTTGACATAATTTTTGTACAAGGTGTGACCCTCACAGGAAATGCATGTCAACCCCATTCTTGGAAGTGGGCATCCACAAAGATGTTGAAAGCAAGCCATAAAATGTTTGTTAATCTTGTGATTGATAACAGAGTCATTGTAGAGAAATAGGGCTTGCTCTGGAAACAAGCTACGACAAAATAAAACCAATGTAATTTTTTCCTCTAAAAATTTTACCCATTTACATAGTGGTGTCTAACGAGTCTTCATGTTCTCGATACTCTGTCTTCCACATTTTTTTGTAAACTGTGTACAAGTATAAACATGTAAATAGTCAGATGTTTTGGGTATCCGTTGACTCTGATTTCTAAACAAATGCTGTTTCTAAAATTATTCTTAGAAGAGCAGCCACTGAAAGTGCTTCTAGTCTCTCCAGGATGACTCAGAATTTTCATACATTCTACCCATTGTAGGCACATATGGCTGGGAGTCCAGCAGCCTGGGGACGTACTGTACTCACAGCTGAGAGGCGGCTGCACCCCTGGTGTGGGTACCCGGAGCCCTCTGTTCAACCTCTGCCCTTCGGGAGTTTGAATTCAACGAACCTAGACGGCAGCGAATCTACGTCTAAGCATCCGTGAAGCTCCGATAGCGGAATAAAGAGGAAAGAAATGCCTGAGAGAATGGACGTGAGCACGCCAGTGCAGCTCGTAGGTTCCGGAGGCCAGACGAGCTCTCTCCTTACGCGATCGCACCTCAGCCCCCAGCACCGCTTCTCCCCAGAGCAGCTCACTTCTGACGGGGAGCAGGACAGGCCCCAGGTGAGCAGACATTAGAAAGTACAGCTCCCGTGTGAGAGCACACACATCAGTGGTCATCAGAGACGGGCTCCTCCGGGCAGACGCGGAAAGTCTGCGTACATAGTGACTGGACTGGAAACATAAGTCAAGCCCCGAGGCTATGGTGCATACACTCCACACAGCGACAGAGGAGGGACGAGAGGAAGACCACGCAACACCACGGGGAAGCAAGATGTCCGGACGGTCTGGTGAGAGGGTGCGGCCCGTGTCCACCCCTTGACCCCGTGGTCACACCTGGCACCCGGGTGGCAATGGAGGGCAGTGGCCAGTCTCAGCAGCCATCTGGCTTTGCCCTGGGCAAGACGAGCTCCAGTCAGACACCCAGACCTGGGTCCCTGCGTCCGGAGAAGATGGGAGGCCTGGGGTCTTCAGAGTCAAGGACAAGGAAAGGAACAGGTGGAAGGGATGTCACAGGAGGTGGAGTGAGAGGCCGTGAGATGTAACCACACGAAATGCATACACCTTGGTTAGAGTCTACCAGAAAGCCTACAAAACACAGCTTGGGGACAGCTGGAAAAATCTGAAATATTCATTATTGTTAATTTTCTTAGATGTTATAATGGAATTGGTTATGGAAGAAAATGGCCTTATTTTTAGGAGATGCACACTCAGCTACTCAGGGATAACTGTCTTGGCTTCTGTAAACTACTTCCACGTGGTTCATTCATCTCACATATTTATGGACACACACACATATATACGCAAAATCTCATATATATGATACATATACTTCCACACAGATGGCTAGGTTTTCACTGTACTACTCTTTGGACTTTAATGTATATTTGAAAATTTTTACTTGAAAAGCACGAGAAAGAAAGAGCACCCCCACAACCAAACCCAACCCAACAAAACATAATTCTGGTGATGTTGCTTTCCTCCTTACGAAGTAAGATGCAAAATAATGTACGACATCCATTTTTATTTATGAAGCTATTAATAATGATTATGTTGCGTGATAGCTAATTTAATGTGTCAACTTGCCCGGGTGATGGGGTGCTCCAGATATTTGCCAAATATTTTTCTGGGTGTTTCCAGTAAGGTGTTTTTGAATGGGATTAACATTTAATCTGTAGAGTGAAGCCAACTGCCCTCCCAGATGTGGGTGTCGTATACGAAGGTTTTTTTGAGATAAAAGCCCCAGACGTGGGTGTCGTACATGAAGGTGGTCAAGATAAAAACCCACTAGGCAGCCAAACCCAGCAGCCCCCTTTGCTTCCTCGGCCACACAAGGCACCCCCCACTGCCCACGCTGGCTTCTTGGTGCCACTGCTCTTGGCGTTTCTGTGCAGGATGCTCACATCCTGACTGGGCTGAGGGTCACCCCACCTTCCCTTCCTGGCCTCTAGCACAGAGCCTAGCCCAGCCTCAGGCACTGGAGCCCAGGCCAAGGACTCTGATCTGCCTTTGTGCTTTTCCCTGTCACAAGGTCACTAGGAACCAGCACACTGGTCGTGACCACATGGACCACACGACTTGACACACCTCATTCGTTCACGTACACGGCATGCTTTGACCTCCTTGGCAATGGTCCGTCTGTGGGGAGTTCTGTGAAAGTTTGTTTCTTTTAAAGAACCAGTCTCAGATTTGGGTTTTTGATCTAAAAACTTGTAGTTACTAACTTCTCACTTTGCAAACATCACTCACACGTGGGCGTCAAAAGGAAAACAACTAGAGTCACAATGGAAATTCCTAGCGACCGTAACATCACATCCAGCTGCACAGGAGAGACTTAGGCCCAGCGGCGAGAGGGCCTCCATTCAGTGCAAGGCTGAGAAACAGAACAGCCCATCCCAGGTGCTGCAAGGGGAGCGAGGCCTCTGTCTTGCCTGCCGACGGCAGGTGCCGGCTGGCAGCAGGCGGGCAGGTGAGGGGGATGTCCCAGATCTCGGCAGGTCAGCACGTGTGATGCTGAGGGGATGAGGCCAAGACGCAGCTTCTCTGGAAACAGTGCAGGGCGTGTGCCAGGTGCTGTGCAGGCTGGGTTCTCATCTGTAGGCAGGAAAGTCTCAGATGGAGCCGAAGCTGGGAATCTCGGTGCTGCTGCTCCAGCCAGCTCCTTGAAAGCTGCTGAAACCTCTCTAGACCTTAGGGTCCAGCTGGTGAATCAAGGGAGTGGATGAGATGATCCCAAGGCCTCCTCCAGATTCAAGGTGCATAAATAGCAGGTAAGAGTGGAGAAGACAGAAGGCCTAGTCTCTTGGAAAAAAGCCAGAGAGAGCGGGAGGATGGGGGAGGAAATAAGCAGCTTCAGTCTGGGTCCTGGGACACAGCCTTTAAGAATAAAGGCCTCCCCGAGGTTTCCTCAATGACCCTTGTGCTCCTGGGGTAAGACGTCCCGAGGAGGATGAGGCTGGACCCCGGCACCCAGGGGACAGGACGGGAGGGCACAGTGCCACAGGCTCTGCAGGGCCTGAGCTCACCGTCTTGCCAGCAGTCCCCTCCCGCCCCAGAGCTCTTCACGGCAGTCTCTCTCTCTCCCCACACTCTGTCTGTCTCAGTCTCTCCTGCCCTCCGCCCCAGCGAGGCCTCATGCTCCAGGGGACTGTCCTGTGGGGACAGGCATCCAAGTGGCCAGTCCATCTAGACGGTCCTTGCCCCAAAGCTCTCTCTGCCTCTCATTGGGCATGCACCTCTGAGGAAATTGCTGTTTTCTCAGGCCCCCTCATGTTGAGATTTCCTGGGCCATGGTTTAATTCAACAACTCCGTTTTCCCCCTGGGAGGCAGGGCCGCACGCAGGACCCCTCACCTCGGGCTGGCTTCCCCGTGTCGGGCTCATCCTGGGGGTGAGGGTCCCCCTTCTCTGCTGGGGCTCCTCTGGCCCTTAGATGACAAGTCTCCCTCCTGCAGGCACTGCGTCTAGACCCTGGTCAGCCACGGGCTTCTTGGAGAGTCCAGGACACGTGGCTCATCGCCTTACAGACACATGGTGGGTCTGGGGTCCTGAGGACTCTGAGGTCGGCTGTGGTCACAGGACCCCTGGGAAGAACCTGTATTTCAGGGGACGTTTATGTCTATTCCAAGCACCCACTTGGTTACATCGTGATGGTCATTGTATTTTCCTCAAACACTGTTCTCACTCCAGTCTACATGGTGTTGGACACTCTGAGGACAGGGTTTTAAGTGGAAACATAGTAGCTTCTCAGAACCTGCTCCTTGCCGTGGCTCCTCCGTCTCCATCAGTGAACTAGACAGACAGCCATGGTGTCGCACAATAAACATACAACTGTCACCTTTAGGCTCAAATACGAGGCTCTGACCATGTCTCCCCTGCTTCAGGGCAGATTTCTTTCTTCATGGAGGCCAGTCTGTGTCCCGTGTCCTCACCCCACTTCTCAGAGTACTTCCTGTTCCAGCCCCCAGCCCCAGCTGCGGGGGTTCTTCGTAATCAGCAAATGAGCAACTCAGGGATGGACGCGCCCTCCAGCCCCAGGCAGCCCCCAGCATAGCCCACTCCTCGCCCTCCCTCCTGGACAAGAGTCTACATGGTGCTCCACCACCCCCCGCCCCCGCCAGGGCGCCCTCCTGGACTAGGGTCTCCACGTTTCTCCACCCCCTCCATCCACTTCATGGGGCTCTCAGGGGACCAACAGCCTGTCCCTCTAGAGCCCTCTCCTCTCTGGCCCATCTGGGTCTTCTCTGCCTCCCCACCTGCTCCCCCAAAGGCCTGATCCCCTCCTGGACATCTCCGAGCTGCCCCAGAGCCCGGGAGTTACTGGGGCTTAGGCCACTGCCCACCCAGCTCAGGGCCCTGCTGACCCGCTGAGTCCCACAGCCCCTCCAAGAACAATTGTCTCCGAGGCAGCTTGGGCCCCCTCACCCTTGGCTGAGTTCGGGTCCCTAGACTTGGAGCATGAACCTCCTCTCGGATTTAAGGATGTCTCCCGGTGACTGAGCGCCTACGGGTTGGAAAAAGCAATTATGTTCCAGGACAATTGTTACTGCTAAGTCTGTTTCAATGTACAAGTTGAGGACTATAATTAGCACATCTGTATGCAAACGTCTGCCGCATTAGTCTTCTCTGAAATCTCTGTTCACACGGTGCTTCTGCCCCTGCGCCCAGAGGAGTAAGGCTGCCCCAGAGCCCAGGCTCTGCGAGAGGCTTTGGAGCTGCCAGGGCCTGGGGGGCGGCCGCCCCGCCGCGGGGGGTGGCTCACGGCTGACAGTTGGAGGAGGCGTCACTGAGGGGGCTTCCACTGGAGTGTGTCCCTCCGCAGCGTCTTGCAAATCCCCCCAGAGCGTCTCTTGGGGACAGGGGGACAGACCCTCAATGTGTCAGGGGCCCTACACTTGGGCCCCCAGTCGGCTTGTCCCCCCAGTCAGCTTCTAAGCCCACATAATAGAAGCTCCTTGATGCCTAAGAAAGACCAAGAAGTTACAGAGGTGCCGTCCAGAGCTCATCCCCTGCCCCTCTGGAGGGGGCCCCGCAGGGCTTCCTGAGCTAAGAGGCCACGGTTTGGGTCCAGCCTGACCCTGGACGCTGACCGTGGAGCAGACCTCTGTACAGGATGGAGCGACAGAAACTGCAGCGAACGGAAAGGGAAGGAGTCATGGCCACCACCTCTCCTGCCCTCTGCCGTCTCTGGAGGGGCCGTGGGGGGAGTGTTGT
Source organism: Neotragus moschatus (assembly GCA_006410615.1). Taxonomy (NCBI): domain Eukaryota; kingdom Metazoa; phylum Chordata; class Mammalia; order Artiodactyla; family Bovidae; genus Neotragus; species Neotragus moschatus. The sequence continues at coordinate 303,029 of SJYA01002785.1, forward strand.
GTGGACCAGCGTGTCCCCTCCTGAGATGAGGGGCTGCAGCCTGAGGGCACAAGGCTGGCCGAGACCTGCCCGCAGACCCTCTGTGCTCCAGAGCCTGAAGTGTGGGTCCCCAGGCTGGCCCCCAGAAGGAGGCCTGAGGCCCTCCTGCCTCCCCATGAAGACTGAGAGACCCCCATGACCCGGGGAGAGTAGCAGCCTCCTCGTGGCCTGGACTCCCTTAGCTTCCTGAGCAGGAAGCGGGCAGTTTCTAGATCACTGAGTTTTTACTTTACAGTCAGGACAGTTCTTAACTGATAATTTCTTTCTTAAATCAATTTTATTAAGCAAGTGATGAATCATTCCCACACCGTCTGCTGCAGAATGTGATGTATGTAAGCCGCTTCCATGCGACCCCCGTGGCGCTGCAGGTCCTGGCCGACTATTGCGACGGGGACGTGGGGACAAGGGGGACCCCAGCCACCTGCTCCAGGGATGAGGAGGAGACCTGCTTGAGTCCCGCCAACGACCAGACCCAGGTCGGAGGGAAAGCAGGAAGGGCCAGGAGAGGACAAACCAGCCTGAGAAGCCATGGGAAGCAGCTCTGACGGCTGTGGGGCGACAGACAGACTGACTGACTGACTGACTGAAATATGAGCAGAGTTTGTCAAGTCGGCAAATTCTCACAGGCTGAAAACATCCTTCTGAAGTGTCAGCAACTCGAGAAGCAAAGCAAGCCTGGAGAGATGTGCTGCCTCAGAAACAGAGGAGAAACATGACCCAGACGTGGGCCCGAGAGGCTGGGCGTCAGGGGGTTGGCGGCGGGGCACCACTGGACTGGCTGCAGCCTGGTCCCCGTGCAGGACAGGGTTCATTTCATGGAGCCTTTTGTTAAGATCTTAACATGAGGGGAAGCTGGGTGCAGATACAGGAAAAGTCTGTGCTAATTTTGCAGCTTTTCTGTAAGTTTAAAATAGTTCAAATAAAAAGTTTCTTTATATCTAACTTTTTCAGTTTCAACCCTGAGGCACTGGAATGAAAAGCACCTTGGATCTGAATTTGATGAGTTTCAGTGACGCCTTCACACCCCTCTCCCCAAATATTAGCGCTAGGATTTTGTCAAAGGCAAAAGCTGCTGGCATGCTCAGACCACTTCTACCTCTGTGTGTGTTGATCGCTTAGTCGTGTCTGACTCTGCAGCTTTATGGACTGTAGCCTGCCAGGTTCCTCTGTCCATGCAGCTCTCCAGGCAAGAATACCAGAGTGGGTTGCCATTCCCTTCTTCAGGGATCTTCCTGACTCAGAGATCGAACCCATATCTCTTGCATTGCAAGCAGATTCTTTACCATTGCCTTCTCCATTTGAACCACCAGTATGACACACACACATACACACACACACACACACAATTTAAAAATAGATCAATTGGACTTGAATAAAACTAGACTTCTGTGCATTGAAAAACTATCAACAGATAGAAAAGACAATACACAGAAGAGGAAGAAATATTTGCAAATCATATACCTGATCAGAATTTAGTATCAAGAAGATACAAAGACCTCCTACAGCTAAATAAAAAGAAAAAACTCAGCTTAAAAATGGGGTAAGGATTTGAATAGACATTTCTCCAAAGAAGGCAAACAGCCAACAAGCACCTGAAAAGATGCCCCATAGCACTGGTATCTCGGGAAACGCAATCAAACCACAGTCCTGCCCAGCATCCCTCCACATCTCCGATGCATGCTGTCCTGTGGGCATTCAGCCTTCTCCGCTGGCCTCCTCATGTGGCCACACCCCCTCACCGGCCTCTGAGTCAAGGGGGTCCAGCCATGCCTCTCCTCTGCCAGCACTGTGACTTCTGGGCTTTTCATACTTTTCTCCTCTTGACTCTTGATTTGCAGACGCCTCAGGTTTTCACTGGGCTTCCCTGGTGACTCAGCGGTAAAGCATCTGTTTGCCAGTGCAGGAAACACAGGTTCGATCCCTGGGTCAGGAAGATTCCTTGGAGGAGGAAATGGCAGCCCACTCCAGTATTCTTGCCTGGGAAATCCCATGGACAGAGGAGCGTGGCGGGCTACAGACCATGGGGTGGCAAAGAGTCAAACACAACTCAGCAACTGAACAGCAAGTTTCATTCTGGCTTCCCCAGTGGCTTCGCAGTAAAAGAATCCACGTGCAATGCAGGAGACACGGCAGGAGCCTTGGGTTCGATCCCTAGGTCGAGAAGATTCCCTGGAGAAGGAAATGGCAACCCACTCCAGTATTCTTGCCTGGAGAATCTCATGGACAGAGGAGCCTGGCGGGTTATGGTTCATGGGCTGGCAAAGAGGACACAGCTGAGCAACTAAGCAACAAACGAAAACCCAACAAGTTCTCACTCAACACTCATGTTCACCGAGCTGCCAGCCCAGCCAGGCAACAGGCTAGACCCTGGGCTCTGAGGGGCTGGACCAAGAGTCACTGGGATCCTGGCAGCCTGGCCAGACCTCGGGCTGCCGAACACCCAGCTCTGCCACCCAGGGCCAGGTCACCCTGGCTCCAGGATGAGGTTCTGTCTGGGGCACCAGGGTCCCGGCAGGTCGGGGCTGGTCCAGCACCGCAGGTCTCCAGGGCGACGCCGCAGTTGCTCTGACAGCAGCTCCACAGTCTCCATAGTTATGACCTCTAAGGAGATGCCTTCGCAGCCCCTAAGTGATGGGGGGGAACTGTGACTTCAGCAAACAGCATTTTTAGAAGCAATGCTGCTTCCTGTTGGTCAGTGGGAAGACTTCTTCCCTTCTCCTTTCATCCACAGGTCAAAATAAGTAAAAACACATCCTGCTCCTACAGAGACTCAGTGCCCCTTGCCATGTGAGTCCCCGAGGCCCCCTTTAAAGGGGGGCACAGCTGGGTGGCTCCTGCAGGGACCAGGCGTGAGTCAGTGACGGGAGACCCTTCCTGGGAAGCACCTGTGTCGACTACACTTGTCCTCCGGGAGGTTAGTCCCTCAGAGGCAGGGTGTATCCCAGTCATGGTCCTGCTGCGCTGGACAGGCTCACTGGGGCAGGGCTGGACCAGAGGTGGAGGAGGCTCCATCCATGAAGCCGGGAGGACCTCCAGGCAGAGGCAGTGGGGAGGTCTGGCAGCAGGCCCTGGGTGGGAAGCTGGGGGGTCAATGGCAGAGCTTGCAAGGGCTGCTGGTGTTGTCCCTACTGCACAGCTGGGCTGACCAAAGACGATCCCACAGACAAGGTGTCTCACTTCCCAATTTCATCACTCACCACAGGAGTCCTGTGGGCGTCTCGTGGCTACTGGTTCGGACTCGGCACTCTCAAGGGCTGTGGCCCAGTTCAGTCCCTCGTCGGGGACCTGAAATTCCACAAGCCATACGGCACAGCCAGAAAAATAAAATGAAATAAGACCGTACAAAACTGTAGCAAACAAAAGTGTCACTGGCATGAAGATGGCTTTATGACCAATGGAATGGAACTGAGAGCCAGGAAATAAACCCTTGAATAGACGGGTAAATGGTGCCAAGACCATTCAAGGTGGAAAACCATCTTTTCAACAGATGGTGTTGGGAAAGCTGCATATCTGTACGCAGAAAAGGAAGCGGGATCCTTATACCCTTACATAGGATACAGTATACAAGCTTAGATCCTATATCTTACACTATACAAAAAAAATTAACTTAAAACAGATGAAAGATTTAAATATGAGCTAAAGCCACAAAACTCCTAGAAGAAAAAATACAACCAAAGTTTTATGACACTGGATTTGGTAGTGATTTCTTGGATATGACACCAAATGTGTGCTGAGTCTCTCAGTTATGTCCGACTCTTTGCAACCCCATGGACTGTAGCCCAGCAGGATCCTCTGTCCATGGGGGTTCTCCAGGCAAGAATACTAGAGTGGGTTACCACACCACACAGGGTGGTAACCTCAAGGGGATTTTCCCAATCTAGGGATTGAACACAGGTCTCCCATATTACAGGCGGATTCTTTACCATCTCAGCCACTAAGGAAGTCCAAGAAAACTGGAGTGGGTAGCCTATCCCTTCTCCAGGGGATTTTCCTGACCCAGGAATCAAACTTGGGTCTCCTGCACTGCAGGCGGATTCGTAACCAGCTGAGCTATGAAAGCAGAAATAAAATAAGGAAAAGTAGATTAACTGGATTTTATCAACATTAAATAATTTTGTTCATGAAAGAACACTATCCACAGAGTGGAAAGATAGCCCACAGATCAGAAGATAAGGAGAAAATATTTTCAAGTCATATCAAGGATTGATATCTAGAACACATGGAGAATCCTGAAACTCAAAAACAACCATAGCAACAAAATGATTTTTAAAAAGGGCAAAGGGCTTGAATAGATATTTCTCCAAAAAAAAAAAAAAAAAGCACATGAAAAGATGCTCTAATAACACTGGTCATTAGAGAAATGAGAATCAAAACCACAATAAGATACCACTTCACATCCATTAGGGTGGCTATTATAAAGGAAAACAAACAGAGAAAGAGGATTGGTGAAGATGCAGAGAAATTTGAACACTTGGGCATTGGTTGTTGTTGTTCAGTCGCTAAGTTGTGCCCAACTCTTTGCGACCCCATGGACTCCAGCCCACTAGGCTTCCCTGTCCTTCACCATCTCCCTGAGTTGGCTCAAACTCACGTCCATGAGTCAGTGATGCCATCCAACCATCTCGTCCTCTGTTCCCTTGGAGGTGGGAATATAGAATGGTACAGTCACTATGGAGAACAGTATGGTGGTCCCGCAAAAAATTAAAAACAGAATCACCGTATGGTCCAGTAATTCCACCCTGTGTGTCCACCCACAGCTGAAAGCACCCACACTCACAACAGTGAAAGTGGGAGCAACCCAAGTGTCCCCGAAGAGTGGGCGGGTCAGCGACATGTGTGAAAGACATGGGGAATGTTATCACGTGTCATAAAAAGGGAAGAAATTCCAACACACGCTGCAGCATGGGTCAACCTTGAGAACATCGAGCTGAGTGAGAGAAGGCAGCCACAAAAGGGCACATGCCGTGTGAAGTCCCTGGAGGAGTCAAGTTCACAGACAGGAAGCAGGTGGGCGAGGTAGGGGAGGGGAGCGAGGGCTTCATCAGGACAGAGTTTCAACAGGAAAATGAGAAAGCTCTGGAGATGGAGGATGGGGCTGGGGGTAGGAACTCAAATGCTTCTGATGCCACTAAGCTGTACACTTTAAAACGGTTAAAACGGTAACTTCTATGTTATGGTGTCGATTTACTTGGTAAGTCATGTCCGACTCTTTGTGACCCTATGGACTGTTGCCCACCAGGCTCCTGTGTCTGCGGGTTCTCCAGCCAAGAATGCAGAAGTGGGTTGCCCTGCCCTCCTCCAGGGGATCTTCCTGACCCAGGGATCGAACCTGCACCTCTTATGTCTCCTGCGTTGGCAGGCATGCTCTTTACCACTGAGCCACCTGGGAAGCCACATGCTATACATAGTTTACTGCAATTAAAGAAAACAACAACTCTCCAAAACCACGCAGCTGCTCAGACCTTCTTGCTGATCAGTTTTCAGATTACAGGGATTGTGAAGAAAGCACTGTTTTTATGTCCGAAACGGGAAACTTGGGTCCCTTAAGGAACTCGGCTTCTGCCTCGTGCACTTTCCTCCCGGCACACGCAGTGGCTCCTCAGGGCTCCCATTTCTGTTCTTTCCTCTCGGCTACAATGTCCCTCTCAGAAGGCCACTGAGAGGGTACAAAGCAGACCGTGCAGAGCTCACACTAGACTAGACATGCACTAGGCTTGCTGGAAACACCCGCTGCGATTTGTGTTGTGAGCTCAGAAGCAGAGACTCTGTGGCTTCTCAGAAACTGTCAGCTGCACACCCCCAGGGGCCCCTCCTGCCTGCCCTCCTGGGGCATCACAAGTGTGCGGCCTCCGGGGCACGGGGGTGCTCCCCCAGGCCATGGCTAATGGCTCTGGGTTCTCCCCGGAGGAGGCAGGATGGGGTGCAATCTGACCCAGACTGAGCATCACAGAGGCGATTCTGCAAGGACTGGCCTGCAAGGGTCTCAGCTCCAGCCCCGGGCCCCCTCCTTGGCATGCCCGTGACCCCCTCCTTCCACTCCCGCTGTGGCCCCTCCGCAGGTCACAGTTCTGCCCCAGAGAGGCCAGCTCAGGGGGGCACAGTGGGCAGCCAGGCTCAGGCCCCTGCCCAGGACCAAGCTTTAGCCTGCTGGATCAGCCACCGACAGACACTTCAGCCACTTCTCCACGGTCCCTGACGTCTAAGTAGTGACAAGACCACACCCGCCCTACTCTTTTGAAATTATTCAGGATAAATAATAAAGGAACCCCAGAAACCGGAGGCTACTTGTCTGCTCCCTGAGCCGGGCTTTTCCAGCTCTGCAGGGACCGCACCTGGGGCCCCGCACATCGTCAGCACCTGCCACCCTAGCCCAGAAACCCTGCCAGGAGGGGCTCACGGGCTTCTCCTCCAGCCTGTGGCCCAGGGCCAGGCCTGCCCCCGAGAGCCGTGTGACATTCGCCCATCGGCCTGCTGCCCGCCTCCCCATTTCTCTGCCAAGACGGCTGAAGAGATGGGGTCACGGAGAGGAGCTGGTGCGGCGGTGCATGGGGCATGGCTGTTACTTGAGTGCACACCAGACGTGACCGTTTCTATGATGACAACACACACGTGTGTGCCGCAGGGCTGGAGGCAGGGCTGGGCCCCAGGGCGCACAGGCATCGGGGCCAGTCCAGGTCCATAGGGCTCGTGTGGAGCTCGGTGGACTGGGAGGGCCTGCCATGGCGATCGAGCTGGGATGAGCTAGTATCATTTAATTTATCTACACCTTGACGTTAATCGTGAGAGTTCCAAAAATAAACAGTTGTGCCACTTACTTCAGGAATACTTCTCTTCAGTTCAAATAGTTTCCTGACTTACGAATGCACATGCGCTGTCAGCGCGTGGGAGAGCTGGCCAGGGTGTGAGGAGGAGTAGGGAGGGCTGGCCAGGCCCAGGGCGGGGAGGCCGTGCCCCTGGGGGCCTCTCCTGCGGGTTCCGCCCTGCGGGTTCTGTCGGTGCCTTCAGAGGGTGGTCCAAGCAACCTGGGGCAAGAGAGAGAACAAGGACCCACTCACGTTCCAGCGGCCAAGCAGGGCCAAGTCTTCCCGGGGGCAAGAAGGGGCAAGCAGC
>SJYA01002785.1:310395-320465 GCA_006410615.1 Neotragus moschatus
GGGGGGGTCAGGGAGCGCCCTCAGCCACCCCCAGGGGAACTCATGGTGCCAGACCCCACCTGGGGTATGTGACCCCCTGTGTGTCCCAGGGTCCTAAGGAGGTTTTCACAGGAAGATGTCAACGCACACGGTTGCCAGCAGCCTGGGTTACCAGGGGACAGGCCCCGAGCCCTGGCTCCGCCGGACCATCCGCACTCAGCCCTCTCACTCGCTCCACCCATGCGGTCAAGCTGCTTTGACTAGGCTAGAGGAGCGACTTAGCCCCAAAGGGTCCTCTGTTATCCCGCTAAGGTCCAGCTCCCAGCGCTGTGCCCTGTCCATCCCGCTAGTGCCCAGGTGTCCCTGGCCAGCTCCCAATGCAGAGGAGGTGGTTTGCTGTGAAGGTGTGGGAGGAGGCTTCCCACATGGACGCAACACTTCCCTCTGAGTCACAAGAGGATATGTGTTGATGTTTCTCCCTCTTCTCTACATTAATTTGCATAAATGAGTCTTGGAGGTTCATCTTCGTGAAAAATAATGTTCCAATTCTAAAACTAAACCTTAGGAAAAGTGGAAAATCTGACAGTACAATCAAATAGAAGAACCTTTCACGCAACCACCACTGACGACCATTCACAGACTGGGGGCTTCCCACCCCTTTACATGCATATTCTGACAGGTTGGCTGAATTCACACTCCAGCTGGGGCAGCAGGGGGTGGGTGGGGAGGGCGAAGGACAGATGGACACCTGCAGGACGAATGTCCACAGCAGGGGAGGAAGGGGGTCCCCAGGGCAGCCCTAGAGTTCAGGGGTCCTGAGTCCCCTCAGCTCTCTCTTCTCCATCTCTGCGAATCAGACAGAAGTCTGAGAAGTCTCACACAAAGAGGTCCGGCTGGCTGTGTGGGGGTCACTGGGCCCCGAGGCCTTAGGAAATGTCCATGTTTTTGCTAAATCCTGGTTTTCTCGCTGGTGCTGGGAATCCAGTGGAAATATGACCTTGGCTACTCTTAGGTGCCAGCGGAGCTCCCCGTAAGACCATCCCTCAGCACTTCCCTACCACTGGACACTATTCTAACGTTAATTTAGTTAGACACTTGCACGAACGCTGCAGAGAACAGCCTTTTGCATTTTAAAGTCCCTTTCTCTGGGAAGCCTTCCCTACCCCCAATGTAAATATATTTTACGGTATATTACTAACACAAAAATAAATTTTCATTGTAAAAAGTGTTTCTACTCAGCAAATGCCCTGGAGATTCATTCAAAGTTCTGGGTGTACCAAAAGCCCACTTCTCTTTTGCTGCAAGTAGCACTTCCTGGTGTGGATGGGCCACAGTTAACCATTCACCCATTGAAAGAATCTGGGTTGTGTCCAGTTTTTGACTATTGCAAACAGAACGGCTATAAACGGTCATGTACAGGTTTTTATGTGCGCATAAACTGTCATTTCTCTGGGATAAATGCCCAGGAGTACAAGTGTTGGGTCACACTGCAATTGCATCGCTGATTTCACAACAAACTGCCAAACTAATTTCCATAGTGATTGTTCCATTTTACATCCCCATCAGCGATACACAAGAGCACTTCTTCCTTCATCCCCGTCAGCGCTTGGTGTCTCTTTTTTATTTTCATCGCTTTGATTAGTGTGTAGCGATATCTTTTTGTGCTTTTGATTTGCATTTCTCTGATGGCTAATGATGTTGAACATCTTTTCATGTGCTTATTTACCATCTGTATATCCTCTTTGGTGAAATATCTGTTCATATATTTTGCTCATTTTTAATTGCATATTTTTGGTTTTGTTGCTGTTGCTGCTGTTGTTGTTTTTGGCAGTTGAGTTTTGAGAATTCTTTATATATTACAGATTTGGGTCCTTTACTGGATGTGTGGTTTGCAAATATTGTGTCCCACTCTGTACTTTTCCTTTAATGCTCTGAAAAGAGTTTCTGAAAAAGCAGTTTTTCTTTCTGATGAGATTCAGTCTTTCATGGAACACGGTTTTGGTGTCGAGTCTAAGAACTTTTTGCATGTGTACATTCGGTGGCTCAGTCATGTCCTACTCTTTGTGACCTCTTGGACTGTAGCCCTCCAGGCTCCTCTGTCCATGGGGTTCTCCAGGCAAAAATACTGGAGTGGGTTCCATATCCTACTCTAGGGGATTCCAAACCCAGATGATTCTCTGTTTTTTTTTTTTTTTTNCGCTTGGTGTCTCTTTTTTATTTTCATCGCTTTGATTAGTGTGTAGCGATATCTTTTTGTGCTTTTGATTTGCATTTCTCTGATGGCTAATGATGTTGAACATCTTTTCATGTGCTTATTTACCATCTGTATATCCTCTTTGGTGAAATATCTGTTCATATATTTTGCTCATTTTTAATTGCATATTTTTGGTTTTGTTGCTGTTGCTGCTGTTGTTGTTTTTGGCAGTTGAGTTTTGAGAATTCTTTATATATTACAGATTTGGGTCCTTTACTGGATGTGTGGTTTGCAAATATTGTGTCCCACTCTGTACTTTTCCTTTAATGCTCTGAAAAGAGTTTCTGAAAAAGCAGTTTTTCTTTCTGATGAGATTCAGTCTTTCATGGAACACGGTTTTGGTGTCGAGTCTAAGAACTTTTTGCATGTGTACATTCGGTGGCTCAGTCATGTCCTACTCTTTGTGACCTCTTGGACTGTAGCCCTCCAGGCTCCTCTGTCCATGGGGTTCTCCAGGCAAAAATACTGGAGTGGGTTCCATATCCTACTCTAGGGGATTCCAAACCCAGATGATTCTCTGTTTTTTTTTTTTTTTTCTAAAAGTCTTACAGTTTTAAAGTCTGTGGTCCATTTCTGAGTTAATTTTTTGAACATTTATTTCATTGAAAGCATAGCTATTTACAATGTGTTTGAGCTAATTTGTATATAAAGTATGAGGTTACAGATGAATTCTTCTTTTCTCCTAGGATGAGCAATTAAACAGCCGCTTGTTGAAAAGGCTACACTTCCTCCAGTGAACTGGTTTTGTACCTTTGTTGACAGGCAATCAGGTGTGCCTGTGGGGGCACCACTGGGTTCTGAGCTCCATCTTCTGCCCTCTGCCCGCATCACAGGGTCTCATTACTGCAGCCACACAGACAGCGTTAATGCTGGGCAGAGTCCTCATCCACTTTGCCCTTCTTCTCAAGACTGTTTCAGCTATGTTAGAGCCTGTGCCTTCCCATATGAATTCTGGAATAAGCTGTGATTTTATATCTGGTCTTTTGATACAGTGAATTATACTGACTGATTTTTAAATTTTAAACCACACTCGCATACTGGGATTAGATCTCACTGGGCCCAGTAACTTCATGCATCACTANTCCACTTTGCCCTTCTTCTCAAGACTGTTTCAGCTATGTTAGAGCCTGTGCCTTCCCATATGAATTCTGGAATAAGCTGTGATTTTATATCTGGTCTTTTGATACAGTGAATTATACTGACTGATTTTTAAATTTTAAACCACACTCGCATACTGGGATTAGATCTCACTGGGCCCAGTAACTTCATGCATCACTAGCTTCAATGTGTTAATATTTTGTTTAGGATTTTCTGCCTAAGTTCATGAATGATATGGATCTGTAGTTTTCTTCTAATGCAGTCTTCAGGTAATATTAACCTCAAAGTGATTTGGAATGTTTGGTAGAATTTCCTAGTGAAACCCCCAGGACCTGGAGATTCCTGTTTTAAGGAGTTCTTAAAGAATTAATACAATTTACAAAGTTATATTACTGATCTAATATCATATGTAGACAGCTTTCCTTTTTTCTCATGTAAGCACTTCAGGGCCATGAACTTTTCCTCAGCACTGCTCTGACTGCACTCCACTTATTTTGACTTGTCTTTTCCTTTCAGTTCTCTACATTTTAAAATTTCCTTTGAGATTTCTTTGACATATCAGTTTTCTATGTGTGTTATCTAATTGCCAAGCACTTACAAGTTTCTCTGTGGCTTTTCTGCTCTGCTCCTTGAAGCTGTAGGTTTGTATTTTTTGCTGTTTCGAGAGGTTTCCAGGCATTCTTTCTTCAGATCTTCTCAGCCCCACCCCCTTTCTTCTCTCCTCTGAGATCTGATGGTACAAATGTTGGCATTTCTGCTATTTTCACGCAGGTGCCTACGAATCTGTTCCTTTTCTTTTTTTTCAGTCTTTCTTTTCTTTCTGTTGTTGAGACTGGGCAGTTCTGATTAATCTCAGGTTCACTGGTTTTATCTTCTGTTATTGACCCCAGGCAGCACGTGCTCTGTTGGGTTGGTCGGGTTTTCTTTGGCTGCGTGGCCTGTGGGATCTCAGCTATCTGACCAGGAGTCACACCCAGGCCCCTGCACTGGGAGATGGACCACCAGGGATGCAAGGATTTTTCCATTCAATCAATACATTGTTTAGTTCCATAACTTCATTTGTGTATTTTTTATAACTTGAATTTCCTTCCTGCAATTTTCTTTTGTTGTTGTTGTTCTTTTTTTCAGGAAAACCCATAATTTCTTGGTGAAACATTTTTACAAAGCCGGCTTTAAAAGATCGGTCAGATAATTATCATCTCAGCATTTACTGATGGTCTTTCTCACTCAAGTTCTTGGTATGATGAGTGATTTTTTTTTTTTTTTTTGTATCAGAGACAATTTTGCAACTTGAATCCAGTTGCTCCAGCTCCATTTGTTGAAAAGACTATTCTTTCCCTTAAGATCATGGCATCTGGTCCCATCACTTCATGGCAAATAGATGGGGAAACAATGGAAACAGTGACAGACTTTATTTTGGGGGGCTCCAAAATCACTGCACATGGTGACTGCAGCTATTAAATTAAAAGATGCTTGCTCCTTGGAAGAAAAGGTATGACCAACCTAGACAGCATATTAAAAAGTAGAGACATTACTTTGCCAACAAAGGTACGTCTAGTCAAGGGTATGGTTTTTACAGTAGTCATGTATGGATGTGAGAGTTGGACTATAAAGAAAGCTGAGCACCGAAGAATGGATGCTTTTGAACTGTGGTGTTGCAGAAGACTCTTGAGAGTCCCTTGGACTGCAAGGAGATCCAACCAGTCCATCCTAAAGGAAATCAGTCCTGAATGTTCATTGGAAGGACTGATGCTGAAGCTGAAACTCCAGTACTTTGGCTACCTGATGTGAAGAACTGATTCATTGGAAAAGATCCTGATGCTGGGAAAGATTGAGGGCAGGAGGAGAAGGGGATGACAGAGGATGAGATGGCTGGATAGCATCACCAACTCTATGGACGTGAGTTTGAGTAAACTCTGGGAGCTGGTGATGGATAGGGAGACCTGGAGTGTCGCAGTCTAGGGGATCACAGAGTCGGACGTGACTGAGTGACTGAACTGAACTGAACTGATTCTTTCCCCACTGAATGGTCTTGGCTCTGCTGTTGAAAATCAGTCTCCCCCAGATTTAGAGGTTCATCTCTCCCCGACTCCATTCCATTGATCTGTATGTGTTTGCTGTATCTGGAAACACGAGGCCTCACCTTTCCACTTGTCCCTCCGGGGCAGAGAGGGCTTCTTTTTGGTCATGTTCTCTTTGGTGCGAAATAATCTCCCAGGAAAGGATGCTGACCCGGTGGGCACAGTGGGCCCCTCACCTCCTGACGGCCTGTCTGCAGGCAGCCCTGCTCAGAGGACACACTAGGCACCTTTACGCCCGGGACCAGGCCTGGGCTCAGGTGCGTCTCAGCCACTGGCAGGCAAGCATTTCCTGGAGTGAGGAGCCCCTCGGACCCTCTTACTCGACAAACACCCCCACCAGATGCAGGTTTCTTATTAAAGCAACACATCACAATTCCCAGAGACAAAAATTCACCTTGTTTGTTGTGCATATTCCCCCCAGCTCACCTCTGCATTTTGAGACAGTGGAGTTTTTCTAATTGTGCTTAGTTGTGCCCGACTCTTTGTGGCCCCACGGACTGTAGCTTGCCAGGCTCCTCTGCCCATGGAATTCTCCAGGCAAGAATACTGGAGTGGGTTGCCATTCCTTTCTCCAGGGGAGCTTCCCCACCCAGAGATCAAACACAGGTCAACGATACATATCTCCTAACTTTCCTCATGGAAAAATGTCTTTTTTTCCCCTCTTTTNGGCTCCTCTGCCCATGGAATTCTCCAGGCAAGAATACTGGAGTGGGTTGCCATTCCTTTCTCCAGGGGAGCTTCCCCACCCAGAGATCAAACACAGGTCAACGATACATATCTCCTAACTTTCCTCATGGAAAAATGTCTTTTTTTCCCCTCTTTTGGTGGGAAAAAAAAAAAATCAAGGAAATTTGTTCACACTCAGAAATGGTCATTTTGTTGAAGTAATTGTGAACCAGCTCCAGAAAGGGGCCTTATAGTTTCAAAATCAAATATCAGAGGCTACGGAGGAAGGCTGTTCCTTCCGAAGACTAAATAGCTAATCTACATAACGTGCATAAATTTTTAATGCATTTTATTTTACCAAAGCATTTCACTCCATTGCATTAATTGCTGTGATGTTAAATAAAACATTCAGGTTTAAAACTTGTTATGCACTTTTCCCCGTGTTAACCTACGTGCCTCCTCGACCCCCCAGAAGGAAGGGAACCGTCTTCCTAGCTGTCACTAGAACCAGGTTTGACCCTGTTCAGGGAGATGACGTGTATCTGCTTGTCCTGCAGGCACACGGTGACTCTGCCCTGAGCCCCGACACAGCTGAGGGGCTCTGGGATGGGTGAGGCTGGCAGGCGCGCACTTAGCAAGCAGCAGGGTCTGAGCTGGTGGAGCCCCTGCCCCTGGCCAGGCCCTCTGCACCCAGCAGACCATCCCGTGCTCCACTGGGAGCCTGGCTTCAGCCACCACTGCTGTCTGAGCTCAGATAGGAGGAGGTCTGGCCTCCAGACGCACAGGACGGGCAGGACTTTCCATGATTTTGAACCTGTTTAGCATCATGACCCAGAATACAAAGAACTGCACCTGAAATACGTGCGACGCTGGTACTTTCTGTCATCTTGCTACAAACACGCCAACACAGTCCACACAACAGTTCCGCTGTCCCAGTGATGGTCAGCACCCCAACCCCCAGACGCCCGCTGGTGTGGGAGGGGTGAGGGCACGTGGAGGCCCCTGGAAGCCACATCACCCAGAGGCAGGCCCTCCGTCCACATAGCCTCCCCGAGTCCTGCTGGGGCCAGGTGGCCAGGTCAGTGAGAACTGAGTCACGAACACGGAGATCACAGCCTCGCCCACCGGAAAAAGGCTAATCCTTTACAGAAATAAATTTGCCTCTTCAAGCTAGAATTTAGTCAGAAGCACTGCACCACTCAGAACAGCCTGAGGGTCTCTGGGCCCCAGAACCCCCAGCCTCGGCTTTCACGAGGCCAGCACTCCCTAAGTCTAATCTAAGATTTAAACTTCATTGTTTAAATATCTGACAAGGTTAAAAATATCCAGGAAGGTCATTAAATTCCGGGAACTGCAGCCCAGGGCTCTGGCCACCGGAGCTTGTCTGCTTCCTCCCTGAGTCAACTTGTCCAGGGAGGTGGCACAGAGCTGAGGACAGGGCCAGGGCCAGGGCAGGTGTGCCCAGGAGGGCAGGTGCAGAGGGGAGCGAGGGGCGCGACTGCTACATCGAGAGGCCGAGGGCCAGTGGGCGGGGCATAGAGCAGTGGCCCAGCCTGGCCCCACCCCCTCGGGAGCAGCGTGGGCGTCAGGGGCCAGGGGACCATCTGCCCCTCCATGTGCAGTTTGCTCTTACTGTCTTAGCTCCATGGATTTAAAAAGCAACATAAAGGTCTTCTGTACTATTTATACATGACATTTCAATTTGCCCTTTTTCTAAACAGACAATCAAATTAAAATATTGGGAGTTTCATTTTGAGTGAATGCCTTACTGACTCTGCTTTACGACACAGGTTCCTCCTCTGAAAATCAGAGAGCTGGCACGGTTCAGAGCAGCCTTCTGGTCTGACACGGGAGGAATCAAAATATAAAACAGCAGCAGCTGAACTATTTGCCCACATCTCAGAGCCAAGGAGGCCCAGGACGCCTGCCCTCCCAGCCACATGCTCCTGTGCCTCCCTGCGTGCGTCAATGGCACAAGGCGCCAAGTACAGGCTATACCTCGCAGGTGCCCGCAGGTGTCTTGCCGAGAGGGGAGCCAGCCTCTGTCTTGTCTGCTTCAGCTGAGAAGGGCTGAAGCCCTCAGAAGAGTTGCTGGGTGGTGAAACAGACACAGCTGTTTCTTTGATGCCCATGCAGGACCCCCTTCCACTGTGAAGGGCACACCGGTCACCCACTGCCAGGCCAGGTGGGACTGGAGCCTGCGCCCTGACTGGCTCGACAGTGAGGCTGCAGGTCCCAGGGCCCTCCGTGGAGCCATGGGCATAGGGCGCCTCCACTCGGCCCTGAGCTGGGGACACCCCGTTCAGCCTGACCCTGAGGGACCCTGCAGGCAGTGGGGACTCCATGGCTCTGTCCTAAGATGTCCCTGTTCCTCATGAATGGCCCACGAGGACATGGTGCTCAGATGATCAGGTGCACGTGGCTGCTCTCCCTGGACTCCCACAGAGCCCACCAGCCCATCCGTCAGGCTCCCCAGTGCCTCTCCCGGCTCATGTGACCCCCCCCCCATGCGCACACATCTCGAGCTGCCTCGCCTGCTCCCCTTCACCCCTGCCCTCACATCCCCGCTGAGGGAGAGGCTGAGAATCCAACTGCCCACCTCTCTCCTGGTGACTGGATGGAAGAGCTAGGGGCAGAGGGGGGGCTGCCCACACCCCAGATGCGAAACCCTCCAGGAACACAGACCCGACCTGCTTTTGCAAGGGTAAACCCCAGCATTTTACCACTTCCTCCCAGCCCATGTGTTCCGCACGACCTATTAATCATGGCACATACACCTGTAATTATGATAACGCAGCTCCCAGCCATACCCTGGGTAGAAACTCTTAATTAAACTCAAACAATGAATCAACTCGCACATATTTTCTAAGCATCTGCCCTGCGCAGGCCTCCGTGCCAGCCAAGAACTTGCTTCCCTCCTTTTTTCCCCAGCCTACAAAAACATCCAATTTTTTTTTAAATTATGGAAATCTCAAGGTATTAAAAAAAAAAAAAAACTTCTGCAAAGTGGAAGTACAAAAATTATAAGTCTAAAAGGGTCGGAACCCCTGGGCGCTGGCCTTGGAAAGGGTCATTCTCCTAGCCTGTGCCCAGGAAAGGTGCAGATGTGCCCAGGGAAGGTGCAGTTGCACCCATCCTTCATTGGAGGCGTAACCCTTGGTGAGTGTGTGGCTGGTCAGCAGTGGGGATCCAGAGCAAGTGGACTCCAGCCCCGGTGGGCCATAGTGCTCCCCCGGGCCAGTGTAAGAGAGCCCAGAGCAAATCTACCCACTGACTGCCTGGGGACTACAGGTGTAGAGGAGCCTTTGGAGGTCGCGTGCACCGCACAATCCTAGAGGTGGGGGTGGGGCAAGGAGCACACCCTCTTCTGCTTGAACCCATCTGGGCTTGTGGGGTCCACCCTGGATTTCTCAGCAAGGATGGAGAGGAAGACCTTGGGGGTTCTCTTAACTGACCCCCTTAGCAGCTGCCCCAGAGCAGAGGGGTGAACCAGCTGCCACTGCTGCCCCTTGGAGGCCACCTCCCAGAGGGGTCACTGCCACACGCACCAACAGGGTCAAAACCCACTTCCAACAGCCAGTGGCTCCAAACCTTGGCTTTGAGTTCAGGGCTGAGGAAACCAGGTCTTTGCAACCCAGGGAGAGAAGGAGAAGGGGTGGCCCCCAGGGAACACCAAAGGTGAGGAGAGTCTGCCAGGGCACAAACTCAGCTTGGGGCTGGAATCTCGGACGAAGGGACAAAGGTGACAGGAGGGGCCACAACCCATGATCAGAGTCTTGTCCTGAGAGTCAGAAACCAGATACTGAATCTACTGGAGCAAGGGGGGCTGGGAGGGGACTCCCTGGGTCACCTGAAACCTGGGGAGGGCAAACCCCCAGGCCTCGGGACACTGCAGGGTTCTGGGAAACTGGAGGCTTGGGCAAGCATTCGAGGCATAGAGAGAACCCTGGCTCGCCTTTCTAGAAGCAACCCCCCGTCCCCACCCCCTCCCC
>SJYA01002785.1:320564-342222 GCA_006410615.1 Neotragus moschatus
CCGGTCATCTCCGCTGAAACCCAGGACCCCTGGGCAACCGCCTCTATGCAGAGCCGGGCCTCCCTGCGCCCCCAGCCCTGGCGCCAACCCGAGCTCAGAGGGAGAGTGTGGGAGCCTCCCTGGCTCGGCTCCGGAGGGCTCAGGGGCACTTGGGCTCCTAGTTAGAGAATTCAAGGCTACCGGAGAGGGGTTCTCTCTCTGGGATTCAGGTCTGCGTCTGGGCTCCGGCTCCGGCTCCTGGCCGGGCAGGAGAAGGCAAAGCCATGAGTGTGTATGTACGTGTGTGTGTGCGTGTGCGTGTGTGTGTGTGTGTAAGACTACATCTGCGCGCATGGCTGTGTATACGGGGGCGACGTTCCCCTCTGCAGGGCAGGGGCGGCAGGAAGGGGCAAGGAAAGAGCATCCACGCGCCAAGTACTGCATCCCGCGCCCTCTGCGCGGAACCGGGGGCTCCCACAACCAGCCAGCACGGGATCGGGGGATCCCTGGTCATCCCGCTCGTTTTGTCGCCCACCCTTCCTCTCACCTGAACTGTTGCAGATCCCACACGGACAGATGGGGCGGCAGCTGCAACCAGACCTCGGACACGGCCGCCCGGACCTCCATGGAAGCGCACGAAGCTCCCTGAGCCCGCGCGCGCCTAGGGCCGGACGCCAGCCCGGCTAGGGACTCGGAGCCGAGCAGGGGGTTGGGGGCGGCACCCAGTCCAGCACCGCCCTCGGCTCCGGGGGCCGCGGGTGGGGGGAGGGGAGCTTATATGTCCCTCCTGGACTCTCCTTTCCCCCACCCGTCTGCGCAGCCGAGTGGAGACTCCGCACGCCAGACTGTGGCCCCCTTGCCCTGTTCCCGCCCGGACGCTCGGAGGTAGATGCCCGCGCCCCTCCAGCCCCCGCTCCTGTATCGGGATCTTACGGTGTAGACCCCTTGTCCCCGCTGCGGCCCCGAGAGACTCCAGTGTAGACCTCTCTTTCCCGCCGCGTCAGCCTCCTGTCTCTTCTCTCCTCGGGACCCTCCGCTGTAGACCCTCTGCGTCCCGGTCTCTGCCCCGGAACCGCGTGTAGAAGCCCCTAGCCCTCCCGCCCCCGTCCGCTCTTGCATCGGATCCTCCATGTGGACCCTGCGCCCTCGTCCCCAACCCGGCCCCGGGACACTCGGGTGCGGATCCAGGGCCCCACCGCGCACGCAACTTCACCTCGGGGCCCGACTCGTCTGGCTGCCGCTCCGCTCGCCCGGCCGGCGGCCTCCTCCGGGCGAAGCGCGGCGTCTCTAGAGCCCGCTGCCCGCGGAGTCCGGCACCGCCCCGCGCGCCGCCCCCAGCCCGGCCTGGCCCTAGCGATCCGCCGACTGCGGTGGCCTGGCGCCCCCTCGCGCCCGCCCGCGGGTCCCCAGGGCGAGCGGACCCCTGGTCTGTCCGGCCAGGAGCCAGGAGCCCAGGGCCGTGTTCCCCCAGGAGGAACTCTCGGGGGCATAGGAGGCGCAGACCCCTCTCTGCGCACTGCACCCACCGACGCGACAGGCACACGCGCCCACCCTCACGCACAGCGGCGGCTCCAGAGGCGCAGACGGCGCCCCCCCGTAACCACACGCCCAAGTGGCCCTTAGGGTAAAGGGGCAGACAAGGGGCTCTCCACGTGGGTGTGGTCGCCGCAGCCGGAGGAAGGCCGCTTGTGGGGTCTGGAGACTCTTGGTCGGTCACCAGAAGAGCCTCCGCTCCGGGGCTGGCATTGCTAGATGCCTGTGAACTGCGCCTTGATGCCTGTGAACTGCTTCCTGAGAGCCTCTGTGAGGGGCTCTCATCGTGGACACGGGGATGTCCCTCTCGGGCTTGAGCCTGGACACTGAGACCTTGGACGGGTTTTTTTCTTCATGTGCGTGTGTACTAAGCTCCTTCAGTCATGTCTGACTCTTTGAGACCCTGTGGACTGTAGCCTGCCAAGCTCCTCTTAAAGCCAGAGAGGGCTGGCCACCTCTCTAACCCAAAAGGCCATCTCTCCTACAGGAAGTGGTGGCTGACTGTCCCATGTTTGGGGCAGTTCCATCTGTTAGCAGAGTCTGCCCAGCTGAGCAGAATCTGTTGGGGGAGGGGGCAGCATTTGTCCACCAGGAATGGATGTTGTAGCTGCTGAGGCAGAACTCCATGGAGGATCCCTGTAACAGAGACCCCGCCAGCCCTGTGGGACACTAAAAAGTAACTAAACAAACAAGATAGCTCATGGAAGTCTGGGGCCATATCCGGCCACAGCGACTGCCCTACAGCTGGGTTACATAGGTGTGTGTGGCTGGGTATGTATGATTTCTAACACCTTTGCCCTTCATGGGGGGAAATTTCCAGACCCAGTGCCACCTGGCTGCCCCTTCAGACCCTGTCCCTGTTTCCAGCCCTGGGTAATTGTGAGGAGCAGAGTCAAATGAACTGTCCCCTCCCTCCCCAGACACCACACCTCTGTTCATCTAGTCTTGGCACCATGTCATATTCTCAGCCAACTCTGGGTTTTTAGCCCATGAAAATCTCCATCTCCCCAGTGTCTGTTGGTGCCGTTGTTCTTGGTTTCTGACCTATGGTTTTCAGTTATACAGTTCTTTAAAATCTAGGTTCAATATATTTGTTTCTTTTAAATTGTTTGTCAGCTTTGACTAACCTCTTTGGTGAGCCTGTCAGGTGTTTAGAAGCTTCATCCCATCATACAGCACGTTCGCTATTTCCTCACCTTGGGCTTCCCCGGTGGCTCAGTGGTAAAAACCTGTCTGCGGAACAGGAGATGCNATATTTGTTTCTTTTAAATTGTTTGTCAGCTTTGACTAACCTCTTTGGTGAGCCTGTCAGGTGTTTAGAAGCTTCATCCCATCATACAGCACGTTCGCTATTTCCTCACCTTGGGCTTCCCCGGTGGCTCAGTGGTAAAAACCTGTCTGCGGAACAGGAGATGCAGGTTCAATCCCTGGGTCGGGAAGATCCCCTGGAGGAGGGCATGGCAACCCACTCCAGCATTCTTGCCTGGGAAATCCCATGGATAGAAGAGACGGGCAGCCTACAGTCTATGGGGTCAGCAAAGAGCCGGTCATGACTTACTGACTAAATAGCACCTTGAGCTAGTGGAAAAGAGGTAACTCAACATTCTCCAAAGAGGTGAGCTCAAGGGCGAGCTCCACGGAACTCTGTCTCTGTTTGCTGCCAACCACAATGACCTTGCCTGATCACAGTGCCAGGGACTCTACCCAGCCCTGACTACTCTGGCAGCACACATCTTCTATTTTCTTTGGGACACTGTCTTGCCGTGTCAATGAACCCAGGGCAGGATATGGGTGTTTGGCCCTCCAGCGGCCACATGTCTGGGGATCCAGTTCTACTGGTGTTTTATAAAGTGCCTGCTGGTCCACAGGACGGGACCAGAGGCAAAGCTGAAAAACGTGGTGCGTCATTACTTGTCCCGCATGTTTGTTCAGTCATGTCTGACTCTGTATGACTCTGGACTGTAGCCCATCAGGCTCCTCTGGCCACGGGGATTCTCCAGGCAAGAACACTGGAGTGGATTGCCCTGTCCTCCTTGCAAAACATGGTGCATCATTGCTTTTCTTAAATAATATTAAATTCATTGCTGGTTGATGCATTTGCATTTTTGTGTGGTTTCTGTTTTAGGAAAGGAGCAAACATTTACAAAATGTTTTTGGAATGTAATACATGCCCGTTGTAGAAAATGAGTAACCTTCTGTGAGAAACACAAAAGAGAAAACAAGAAATCTCTACACCTCTCAGCTCCATCACCCACACTTTATCACTGTTACTATTTGGAACCTATTTTGGTACCAAAACATTTTGTACCCTTTAAAATGTAAGAATGTTTTTGTTTGTTTCTGTACAAAAATAGCATCATAACAGCTCCTGGATTTTCACTGTATTTAACAGGATATGAGCATCTTCAATGTTTTCTAGGATCCAACATAATTTTAAATGATTATCATGTGGCTGGTACCATACTGTAACTCAAACTCTATTGTGTGATATCTATGTTTTCTCCAGTTTTTCTACTGTTACAAAATAGTTTGGCCAAAACGGCTTTCATGTATATTTTAACCAACTTTCTTGACTATAGTTTATTAGTAAATACTGACTGGTATGTTATTAGTGGACAGTCCTTGGTGTGAATGTAATTGAAATCATTTCTTTGAAGAAATAGAAAGCTGACATGCATTTCCTTGTCTCTGTCTCAGCAGGCAGTAAGGCCCTTGCACAGGGCCTTTTTATCTTTGTTTCCTTGTCCTCCACACGGGTGGGGCCTGGCACCCACATATGTTTGGAAAGTGTTTACTGTGAGGGTGGGAGTGACGAGGGGAATGAAAGCTGTTAAAACGTAGATGTCTAATTCCCTTCTTTACCAATATTTTCCAAATTAGTTATTTTCTTCTAGCTATTTATATTTAACTTTCATGAATTTTCATTTATTGGCTCCTTTTCAAAACCAGATGACACAATCAGCCCGCTTTTTTTGGTAACAACTTTATTGAGAAGAATTCCGACATCACACAATTTATCCCTGTAAAGTGTGCGATCCAGTGGGCTTTAGGTTGTTCACAGAATTATAGAGATGTCACAACCGGTGGTAGAACGTGACTACCTTCACCTAAAAAATCCTGGCCCCTAGTGACATGGACCCCCTTTCAGTCCATCTGTCCATGTGTCCATTTGTCCACCTGTCCACATGTCCCCTCTACATTTAGCAGAGCTCCTGGACCCTGTCAGCCTTCCAGACATGCGACTCTTTGTCTTCCTGTTCTTGGCTTTCCTTTTCACTTTCTCTTTCTGTCCGTGTCCATCTCTGGCCCGTGTCAGCTCCCCGCCTGAGCATGGAGGGGAGCCAGCCCTCTCACCGTCATGGTTCCCCAGCCTGAGTCGCCTTTCCCTGGTTCACTCAGCTGCTACTTGGAAGCCATTCTCTTCCTGCCTCTCTCGCCTCTGATGTCTCTGTCCCAGAGCACTTGCCGCAATGCACGTGTTCTCTTCTCTTTGCAGTTCCCACAGACAGCCCTGATCCGTGCTCCCACTCCCCACTCCCAGCTGCAGGTGGCCGTCTGGCTCCTGTGTCCGCTCCGTGCTCCGCTTTGATGATCAGATGCCGCCGCCACAGGAGGATGGGCCTCTGAGCCGCCTCAGCGTTCCTCCCTTGTTCACCCCTTTCATCCCCCGCCTGCCGCCCCTGCTCTGTGCTTCTCTTCTGCCATTTCCTCATCTCACTTTGAGCTCCACGCAGGGGCTCCATCTGCCGAAGGGACGCCGTCTGCTCCAGCCCTTCATCTAGGAAGGCCTGAACCTCCTTGAACCTGTGGTTCACAAACAAGGTGGGGTTCACCCAGGAAACAGAGGTCCTTCCAAAACGTGTGCACCATACAGTTTTGCCAATCAGCTCGAAAATTAGAGATACCAAGGGAACATTTCATGCAAAGATGGGCTCAATAAAGGACAAAGCAGTATGGACCTAAAAGAAGCAGAAGATATTAAGAAGAGGTGGCAAGAATACACAGAAGAGCTATACAAAAAAGATTTTCATGAACCAGATAACCACAATAGTGTGATCACTCACCTTGAGCCAGACAACCTGGAATGCAAAGTCAAGTGGGCCTTAGGAAACATTACTATGAACAAAGCTAGTGGAGGTGATGGAATTCCAGCTGAGCTACTTCAAGTCCTAAAAGATGATGCTGTTAAAGTGCTGCACTTGTGGGAGGTGGGGGGGGGGTTCAAGATTGGGAACTCATGTACACCTGAGATGAAAAAAGAAAAAAAGTGCTGCACTCAATCTGCCAATAAATTTGCAAAACTCAGCCGTGATCACAGGACTGGGAAAGATCAGTTTTCATTGCAATCCTAAAGAAAGGCAAATCCCAAAGAATGTTCAAACCACTGTACAACTGCACCCATCTCACATGCTAGCAAAATAATGCTCAAAATTCTCCAAGCCAGGCTTCAATAGTACTTAAACTGAGAACTTCCAGATGTTCAACTTGGATTTAGAAAAGGCAGAGGAACCAGAGATTGAATTGGCAACATCTGCTGGATCATTGAAAAAGCAAGACAGTTCTAGAAAAACATCTACATCTGCTTTACCGACTACAGCAACCCCTTTGCCCATGTGGATCACAATAAACTGAAAAACTCTTAAAGAGATGGGGATACCAAACCACCTGACCCGCCTCCTGAGAAATCTGTATGCAGGTCAAGAAGCAACAGTTAGAACTGGACATGGAACAACGGACTGGTTCCAAATTGGGAAAGGAGTACGTCAAGGCTGTGTATTGTCACCCTGCTTATTTAACTTATATGTAGAGTACATTATGAGAAACGCTGGGCTGGATGAAGCACAAGTTGGAATCAGGATTTCCAGGAGAAATATCAATAACTTCAGACATGCAGATGACACCACCCTTATGGCAGAAAGAGAAGAATTAAAGAGTCTCTTGATGAAAGTGAAAGAGGAGAGTGAAAAAGTTGGTTTAAAATGCAACATTCAAAAAAAGAAGATCATGGCATCTGGTCCCATCACTTCATGGGAAATAGATGGGGAAACAATGGAAACAGTGAGAGACTTTATTCTCTTGGGCTCCAAAATCACTTCAGATGGTGAGTGCAGTTATGAAATTAAAAGACATTTGCTCCTTGGAAGAAAAGGTATGACTAACTTAGACAGCATATTAAAAAGCAGAGACATTACTTTGCCAACAAAAGTCTGTCTAGTCAAAGCTATGGTTTCTACAGTAGTCATGTATGGATGTGAGAGTTGGACTAGAAAGGAAGCTGAGTGTCAAAGAATTGATGCTTTTGAACTGTGGTGTTGGGAAAGACTCTTGAGAGTCCCTTGGACTGCAAGGAGATCCAACCAGTCCATCCTAAAGGAAATCAGTCCTGGATATTCATTGGAAGGACTGATGCTGAAGGTGAAACTCCAATACTTTGGCCACCTGATGTGAAGAACTGATTCATTGGAAAAGATCCTGATGCTGGGAAAGATTGAGGGCAGGAGGAGAAGGGGATGACAGAGGATGAGATGGCTGGATGGCATCACTGACTCAATGGACATGAGTTTCAGTGAACTCCAGGAGTTGGAGATGGACAGGGAAGCCCGGCGTGCTGCAGTCCATGGGGTCACAAAGAGTTGAACATCGGTTAGGGGGTGGGGCCCACATATTTGAATTCTTTTAACCCCTTAGGCCCTTGGAGGCCTGGGTCCTCGTCTCCTGACCCGTGTGTCGTCCAGGCTGTGGGCACTGCTTGGCTGCGTTTTGTGTGTAAACTTCTGAGTCTGTTCTTGGTGGGCAATTCTCATGATACTCCTCAGCATTCTCTCGCTGTGAGAGCTTGTGACCCCAGGACCCCTTGGGGTCTCCTGCGGAGCCCCTCGTCATTTAATTTAAACCTACGGTGGTGCCGGCGTCTTTCTGCCTCTGTCAGTTTTGTACTTGTGAATTTAATATTTAATTTCACTCGTGTCATACTTCTTGGAAGCAGCCTCAGATTGGATGCAGTAACATTTTAAATGATGTGAATTGCTTAACCCTGCACAGAATGCTGAGTGAGGGTCGGACCAAATGGGACTTGCTTTTCTCCTGAGCCATTGAGCATGAGTGACTCTTGCCTTAGTGAACAGGGCAGAGACCTGGGCTAGTCCCGAGCACGGACACACCACTCACGCTCACCCAAGTCACAAGTCCCTTGTTCATGCCTGCACCCTGCAGCCAGGCTGGACACCCCGTTCTGCGGTAGCCACGTGCGGGGCCGTCTCAGAGAGCAGAGCCCGAGATGGGAAGAGCCTGGATATTGACACTTGGGGCTTTTCTGTCTTGGCTCAGCTTTTAAATGAGCTTTAAATTCTTCCTCTCAAAACGTGAACAAACCCTTGTGCCCCCTGCACCCTCCGCCACACACACCAATCTTTACAGAATAGTGGTGGCTGAGGCCGTAGAACAGCAGTGAGAGGCAGAGACCCAAGGGGAAGTGCAGTCTGCCCCGAGCCCCACCGCACGTGCTCGCACACACACACACACACACACACACACACACACGTGCACACACGCACACACAACAGAACAAAGAGCTGTTCTGGATGGACTAGCCACAGGCAGCAGGTGGCCCTCAGCCTGGGGTGAAAGTGGCCTCCTTCCCAAAAGACGGTGATTGAATCAGGAACAGCCAGGAGAGACAACGATTTCCACCGAGTAATGGGAGCGGCACAGGAGACGCAGAGGAGGGTCAGCAGGGTGGATAAGACAAAAATAAACACGGTTGCCAGAGCAGCGACCTCCCAGCCGCCCTTGACCGCGCTTTCCTCACCCTCAGAGGGCAGCAGCCGCCACCATCAGGCCAGGCTGCGACCGCCCCCACACCCTCCCCAGCTGCTCCGGCCGCCTCCTCACCAGAATGGTGCTTAGAGCTTCGGAACTGAAAGCCAGGCAAGCAAATACCTTCAGTGCTGTGACCCTTGTCTGTGTGTAAATACTGCTGCTATCCGTACCTCTGCCTCAGCTGGCTCCTCAAGTCCACCCATGTGCCCAGGTGTCCAGGCACCCAGGTGCTGTTTTTGCTGAGATCAGACCTGCCTATGGCCTCACCTGGACTCTCACTCCCGCCTTCAGAGGACTGCCATTCACCTTGCATGTGGGACGTTTTCCTGTATTTTCCTCCTAAATCTCTGCTCCATTGCCCCCAACACTCAGTATGATCATGGCCTGTAAGGAAGTGCTGTATTTCAGGCAGAAGTGCCTGTCCATTGGACTTTTCCCTGGATAAGTGTTCAGCTTCGCACCCTTGGTGTCGGTTCCCTTACGCACATTCATCCCCACAGCCTCTGAGGTGGATGCTTCAGCCTGTCTGGTCTTTAATTATCGACCAGCGACGTGGCTCCTGGCCTCCACAAAGACCCCGGTGGGAATTCGAGGTTTGTGCTCCGTGCTGGCTTTGGGTTTTTTCTTTGCTGAGGAATAACAAGTCCCAATACTAATTACAAGGAGTTCCCACAGTTCTGACAACACTTCCATCTGTGGCTGTCCTGCTTGCATCTGCCACCAGGGAACAGGCCGCCCACGGTGGTTACATGGCCAGGGCGCAGTGCCTTCCCTGGGGACGAAACGTGCCGAGTCATCTAGCAGGAAGCATGGTCCATGCTTCCTGGGGGCCAGGAGTCCGGTCAGCTTCCTAGGAGTGTCAAGCACAGGCCCAGAGCCCTGGGGACAGTCTGTGTGTCTGCGCATGGGTGAGATGGGTGTGTGAGTGTGTGTGAGCCTCGAGTGGCGGGCACTGGCATGTGCATGCAGAGAACAGACACAGCACTGCCCGCAGGAACTGCCGGGGCTCCTCCATCCTGAGCTGGCCGCTGCCCCCTCCCCCGCACCTCCTTGCCCCCTTCTGCTGTCCCAGGGGAGGACCCTCCCAGATTCAGAAATGTACACCGTTGTGGGTGGGTTGGGGCTGGCCCCTGGGTGCGAGCGCCTGGCAGACAGTCTGTCTGGGAGCAGCTGGGACGGGAGGAGCCCCAAAGCAGAGAAGGGCCAGGCTGACGGGCGATGCACTTTCCCAGCTTCTGGGGAGAGTCTGTGTCTGCCCGGCCAGCTCAGGGCCCGGAGGCCTCGTGGTGGGGGAGCGGGGACACGGGTGGAGGCTGCAGGGCCGTGGCTGAAGGGCTGGTGAGGGGCTCAACCTCCAGGTTTCCTCCCTTCTTGGAGTGGAGGCGCTGTGGGGAGGACCCACCTGCCGCCCTGAGGGACAGCCCCAGTGTCGGGGAGCCTCCCTGCCCCATGTGAAGGACGGGCAGGGCTGCGTGCCCTCGGGCTGGACTGGCTCCCGCTGTGGCCCCGGGGCTGGAGGCCCTGGCTCCCAGTTTCCCATCTGAGAGTCGAACTGGGGGCTCTTCAGCCACAGTTTCCCACTCAAAAGTGGTCGACCAGCTCTATTCTCATCACAAGGGCTACATTCCTTACCTCTCGAAGCAGACAGGCCTTCAGTGTGAATTTCTAGAAAGTCACATTTCCAACCTTAAATCATTTTGAGGAGTTATGATCACGTTTCCAGCTTCAGATCTGATCAGAGAATATGGGCTTGGACCGAACACACCATGTCCCCTTAGAGCGCTATTAAACACTGAGGCCTTGACGTTTTGTTTACTCAGGCAGCTTCTTCCCCAGACACAGCTGTTGCATTAGCAGGTGGTCCGGCATAGACCCATACCTTGCTTCTCACGGCCAAGGACCTGAGCTGAGGCTGTGTGCAATGCGGTCGGGCCTTGTGTCCCTGGCCCACCCCTCCGCTTGTTCTTGGCAGGACTGTACCTGGACTGAGTCCACTCAGGGCTCCGAGGGGAGAGAAAGCCCTGGCAACACTCTCGGGGGGAGTCTGGCCCTGTGTCTGCCCTGAAATGGGTCTCTATGTCCAGAGGCATGTGCTTTTGGGACATCAGGCTGGGGTCACGGGGAAGGCAGTCCAGGCCATGCTCCCTCAGCATCTGCAGAGGCTCTCCATGGGGCTCTGTGCCCGAGGGGGCTCAGCACGTTCTTCCCCGTGAGATCCCAGAGCCCCCCTGTGGTTTAACCAAGGCCAAGTGTCCCCAGGTAAGCATTGTGGTGAAGAGTGTCCACACCCCAAATTCTCCATTAAACCAAGAAAAGAAATTGCTTTCAGGGCCGGAATGGGCTGTGAGTCGCTTGGATTTCATCTCAGAGCTTGTCTAGTCCTGTTTCATTCACAGGAGAGGAAAGGTTACTGAAGTCTCACACAGATTCGAGCAGGAGAAGCCGCAGAGTTTGGTTTGTTTTCCTAGTTTCAGGGCTGACCGAGAGGAACGAAGATGGACATGGGAGAAAACAGGGGAGGATGTGTCGCCACGTCAGGGGCCACCCTGGGAGCCTGCCCAGCTGCCCACGGCCCGCAGCCATCCTCCAAAGCCCTGGACCTCAAGAACGGGAACTGCAAGAGCTAAAAATAGATGTGTTCTGGGTGACAAAGGCAGCCTCTTCTTCCTTCTCCACCTTTAATATTTCCAGCTCCGTTAAGATCTTTCCTAAGCTGTAGCTGCCAGCACTATACCCTTCTGCGTGTCTGTGGATGAATCGCCCCGAGCCCCTGCTCTCACTCCCTGTGGGGTCCAGGGCTGAGACAGCAGGTGAAGTGGGGACCATCAGCTTGAAGCCTGGGAGGCACAGGGAACCTACTACATCCAGGAGCTACAACCGGGCCTCTTGGGGGAAACTCGCCACCAGGCAGTGTCTTGAGGGACCTATAGACAGGTGTGATGTGCAGGTAGAGAGGTATGACATTGCAGGTAGACGGGTGACTGTGTGAGTAGACAGGTGTAACGTTGCAGGTAGACAGACAAGGCTGTGTGAGTAGACAGGTGTGACTGTACAGGTAAACAGATGTGACTATGTGAGTAGACAGGTGTGGCTGTGCAGGTAGACAGGTGTGTGACTGTGCAGGTAGAGAGCTGTGGCTGTGTGAGTAGACAGGTGTGACTGTGTGAGTAGACAGGTGTGGCTGAGTGAGTAGACAGGTGTGACTCTGCAGGTAGACAGGTGTGACTGTGTGAGTAGACAGGTGTGGCTGAGTGAGTAGACAGGTGTGACTCTGCAGGTAGACAGGTGTGACTGTGTGAGTAGACAGGTGTGACTGTGTGAGTAGACAGGTGTGGCTGTGTGAGTAGACAGGGGTGGCTGTGCAGGCATTCAGGTCACTGGCACACACTTCCTTGGTCACACGTTGTCTCCTCCAAGGTGGGGAAAGCCAGCTGCTGCCCCCGACCCCTGGTGAGTTGGCGCCTGCCCAGGCCACAAGACCCTGCAGGAAAGTGGGAAGGCTGCGGAAGCAGGGCTGACTTCTCTTTTGCTGGGTGGGGGCAGGGGTGAGAGGCCGAGGCCCTGCAGGCTGCCCTCGCCCTGGCTTTGCTGAATTGCTCTGGCCTACTTTCTGCACCTCGCTCCGCACATCCGCATTGCTCCTAGGCTCCCTGATGCCTCCTGACGGCCCTGTGCTCCTACTGAGGTCCGCAGCCTCCCCCAGCCTCTGTCCCAGTTACAAGGCAACAGCTCCCTGAGGAGCAAGACCTATGAGGGAGGCTTCTCTGTGTCCAAGGGGATGAGAAGTTCAGGGTTGGACGCATCACTGTCCTTCAAACACTCCTTGGATGCAGCTGGGCCTCGGGACGGATCGGGTGGCCTGGACTTGCTCCACTGCCCCTGTGTTTCCAGGGCTCCTACAAGGCTGGCAGTGGGCATGAGGCCTCTGCGTTCCGGCCAGTGCATGCAGCCATCCCACTGGTCCCCAGGCCACCCGAGGGGCACACTTCCTGCGGGTCCCCTGACCTTGGGTCCTTTTCCCTCAAGGGCCCAGGAGAAGCCCCGGGGACCTGTGACCCTGCTCTGCAACTGCAAGCTCGGTGAAGACAGCAGAAAGGCTGCACTGTGACACCCTCCTTGGGAGGCTGTGTCCAGTCTGCTCAGCAGTAGAGCGAACGCTCAGATTCCTGCAGGACTGGGGCCCGACCCAGCCTGCCATCTCAGAGGAGCAATTGTGGTTTGGAAACGCACAGGCCATGGAAAACCAAACCAAAGCACAGTGAGCATTTCCTCAGCTGGCAGTGGACACACTGGAACCAGGCCCACTGGTGCTGGGCTGCAGCAGGGACACCACCGGGCGTGATGCTCTGGGGTGCAGTGGAGGCCCTGCCCCAGTCTGGGTTGGCCCCTCCACTGGTGGGCAGACAGTGCACCCACAGAGAAGAACCCAGCCTGAGAGGAGTGCCCAGTGCGCGAGCCACAGGTGAGTGTGGGCGCCGGCTCGGGGCATGTCCCGGGACATGCCCTGTGTGGCTGCCCCTCCGAGGGCTCGGGACTACCGAGTCCCTGAGGTTGGGGCCCTAGTTCTGCCATGGGCTCCCCCGGCCACCATCTGTGTCTTTTCTCTGGGGCAAAGCACAGCCCTGAGAGTGACAGTTTCCTGTGTGTTCACGTCCAGCCTGAGGGGGCTCCTTCTGTGGATGCACCCTTCTCCCTGAGCACCCAGCTGGGACCTGTCGGATGCAGAGAGAGTTCTCTGATGGGCTGGTGTGCCAGCCACAGACTCCGGGACATATCATTGCTCCAGCCCCTCCTGCAGGGACATTTACAGGGCAGACCCAGGGGCAGGCTCCACATTTGAACGAAAGGAGAGAAGAGTCCTTTCTTAATGAAACAGGCCAGAGTGGTGGGCCCTGGGCACCTGGGGTGCCATGTCCAGAGGGGAGGCCGGGACTGCAGGACAGAGAGGTGGGATGACTCTGGGATCCTCGTGGGAACAGGCCCTGGTGACTCAGATGCTGAGGCCACATCTCCCCCTGGGGGAGGCTGGACTGGGGTCTCAGGGGCAGGTAATGGGCCCCGTCCTGTCCTGTGGGACGCCCTTCAGTGATGTCATCGCAAGTGTGACACCATCACCTGTGTGATGTCACGGTGAAGCAGGCACACAGTGAAGGGCGACGCTGATGGGGTGAGGGGATGCTCCACGGGCTGGTTCAGGTGTTTCTACTGCCCTTCAGATCGCTCCCTCCCCATGTGCCCCTTCCCCTACCCAGTGTAAATTTCCCCACTTATTATCAGAAGTGGGAAATACAATTACCAGGTGAGGAACTGTGAGTAAAAATCTTCCTTGGAAACAGCCAAGGGTGCTGATTCCAAGTCTGCTCTGGGTATCAAGCTTTACTCTTTGACAGCAAGGTAACAAGTGTTGATAGGAAGTCACTTTTTGGAAAGACCTATGTGAAGAACGTTGGAAGGTCCTCTAAGCGCTCCCACCAAGTCTCAGCTGGACACCCCTACCGCCCCTGCCTTCCCAGCCAGCTCTGAACCAAGCGGTGGGCCCTAACTTGATGGCAGGCGAGTGATGCCGTGGGGACGCCTCTCGTCCTGCAGAGGCGTGTAGGTCCCTGCAGGTGACCTGGACGAGGGTCTGCTGGGATCCCAGCTCTGGGCTCAGCCTGTTCCCGGTGCCTGGTTGGAGCCCTGAACTCCCGCCCACCCCCACCTCCCAAGCACCATGGAGCGAGGCTCCCACAACGACCTCAGGGCAGGAACCAGGGCCAGCACCACAGGGGCAGTGGCCAGGGCTGAGAGGACAGGGGCCAGCCTCTCCCAGCTCACAGCTGCGCCACCCACCGGTGACGTAAACCCAGTCGTCCAACATGTGCTGCCTTTGAAACTGCCCAGGACTTGTCATTTTGTTCAGGTTAACTGTGGACACTCATGTGTCCCTCCAAGTGGTTTTCAGGGACCCATCCTGGCCAGGCCAGCCCCTCATGGGGACAGGCCTGGTGCTGAGACAGACCCCCTTGAGGGTCAGTGGCCCCAGGGCGTCCATGGCCGACCTGCCCTTTGGTGGAGACCAACATGTCTCGGGAACATTATGGCATTACCAAGGTTCCAAAGGCAGGGCCCAGTATTTGAAGGGTTGCCCTGCTCGCTTATTTTCCTGTATTTGCTGTGGAGTGACTGGAAAATTCCCCATCCGTCAACACCTACGAACCAGAGATTACCAGAACCAAAAATAAAAGACGCCCCACAGCTTTCCAAGGAGGCGCCGCGCAGTGATTGAAGGCTCCCAGCCCTCCTCCAACAGCCCAGCAAGGCCTGCAAAATAGCCAAGCAATTAGAGAAACAGTTCAGTAGGGAGGAAAAATACCCAGTGCTGCTAGCTTTAGACTCCTCTCTTTTGTCAAGTTGGACACTGGCCACATTATAAAGCTGAGCGTGTAGATTTTAGAAGGAAATGCAACAGCCCACTGGCTCAAAGTGATAGCAGGTCCTAGAAGACAAATGCTATGAAGCACACAGAAAGAGCCCTCATGGTGCACCGTGCCCTGCACTCCTTCCACACACAGCCAAAGGGCAGCTGAAAGCTCCCGAGTTGCTGCCTTCAGCACAGGAGCAGACAGGCAGGTGGGCACACCTCGACGAGACTGGAGCCTTGCGGGGCGTCCTCAGGCCCAGAGGCCTCCATGAGCCTCCCTGGAGGTGGACCCTGCTCTCATCCTCAGCCGCTGTCCCGCCCCCGTTCCCGAGGAGACTGGGGGGAGGGTGTGGGGTCCCCGCTTGCCCAGCGGATGCCCCTTCTCTGCCCTGACAGGGTGCGGCTGGAGGGCAGCGAGGACAGTGGCTGCAGAGCCCAGAGGGAGCAGCCCCATCCCTTATGGAGCGTCAGCGTGCACCCTGTGGGCTGCCCACGGGGAGACGCACAGGACAGTTCTCAGGGAGGCCCTGGGTGCCCAGCCCCGGGCCAGGTCGGATCAGTGGGTTGGGGAGGCAGAGCCCAGAACGTGGCTGCAAACCGAGCCCGGAGCATGCCGTGTGGTGTGTTCAGCTGGGGCGCAGTGCGTGCCCCTGTATGTGTATGTGTGTCTGTGTGTGTGTGCATATGTGTGTCTGTGTCTGTGTCTGTGTGTTTGTGTGTGTGTCTGTGCGTCTGTGTGTGTCTGTGTCTGTGTATCTGTGTGTGTGTCTGTGTGTGTGTCTGTGTGTCTGTGTCTCTGTGTGTCTGTGTCTGTGAGTGTGTATCTGTCTGTGTGTCTGTGTTTGTGGTGGGGGTTCACTTGGCTCCAGAATCTGGACATTTGCTGTCTGATGAAACGCAGGCCGGTTCTTGCATGGAGATTGTGGGAAAGGTCTAGGAAGGCCAGTGTGATTCAAGCCTGACAATGGCTGTTCCCACAGTGTCCTGGTGCTCAGCAGCACCTGTCTCCCCAGGTCACTGTTCAGAGCGAGACCCAGGAGAGTGAGTGTCTGCAGTCGGGGCTGGGATCACCCCTCCGTGTGGGCTGCGGATCTCACACTGTGACCACATTACAGAGGGGTTTCTCTTCATTCCTGAGGTCTGCTCAGTCTGTGTGGAAGTATAGGTGAGTGCATGAATGCAGCTGAAAATCAGAGCAAAGGCGGCATTGGTTTGTCTGGCGTTAGGGTTGACCCGGGTGAGAGGGCTGCTACTGGTCTGCAGGGAGCAGCTGTACCCAGAGCCTGCAGGACCAGTCTCCAGCGCCACCCCGGCCTGGGCTCATCGTACCAGCTCCCAGACGACTCATCCACATGCAGCCAGGTTCCAGAGGCTGGGCTTCCCGTCGCTGCACCTGGGTAGCTCTGTGTTGATTTGATTCTATGAAATGAAGGAAGACGCTGAAGAGGTCATAAAAGGGACCAGCAGAGCCGAGGTCTCTCCCCAAACAGGCTGCAGAGCGTCACTGATGACGAACCTTGGCAGTTTAACGTCTGCACAGGGACGTGCGGGCGGCCTGCACTGCCGTGCTGTTATTAAAATAAATGTTCTGAACCGACTGTGAAGCAATGTATCACAGGAGATGCATTGGTTCCTAACTGCTGTCCTGGAGGTCGGCCATCCTGGCTGCCTGGGTCAGTGCCCCAGGTCCATCAGGGTCAGGCCCCTTGGCAGAAGAGGCTGCCCCATACAGTCACCCCATCACTGGCTCAGCCTTGGCAACTCACACACTTTCCAACACATGTGTTGAAGGGTGTGCTGTTGGCGTGAGCTGCCGGCATCCAGGGATGCTCCTTGGGCTGGCATAGCCAACATATGGGAGGAGTTTCAGGCGAGAGCTCAACGCCAAGCTGTTTCCAGGGTCCACTCGTCTGCTCTTCCACTTGGCACCGGTGGAGTGACTCAGCAGCGGAGAGGAGCGCTTGTGGACCTGCATGGAGGGTCAGGGCCCCCACTGACCCGGTCTGTCCCCGCCCTGGCCGCCGGCCCTGGCTCTGCGTGTGGCCGGGTCCAGGGACTGTTCTCCTCTCGAAGCACGTGTGTGTTTACAGTGCAGCAAGTGCGAATGCAAGCAACAGTTAAGTTCACACGCGTGTGGGTTTCATGTGTATACTTTTTCTGATACAGAAATGAAACTACTGCTAAATATGTTATATGTACATATATATATATGTCCTGACTGTGAGTCCTGGGACTCCCCTCCCCACAGCACATGCAGGAAGCCAGGCTGTCCCTGACTTCAAATCTGGGCCTGCTTCTCTGGAACGCGGCCGTCTCAGGGGAGCCGCAAGGGTCAAGAGGCTGCTGCCCAGAAAGTGCTCTGGAGCTCGGTCTGGCCTCTCAGGTGGTGTGTCACCCGGTGACCTTGTCAGCCCGCATTGTTGTGCAGAGCTCAGACTCCAAGGCCGGATCCTTAGGGGCCTTTGTCTGCACTCAGGCGGTCCTGTTGGTGCCAGGCCGCGGCGGGTGCTCAGCTGTTAAAGGTCAGAGCCTGAGGAAGCCATCGTCTTTGAATACGGTGCTAGCCCACACGGGCCATGGCATGTGCGTGCATGAGTCTAGATGGGGTCCATAAGGTCTCAAAGACAAGGCATGCACTAAAGTGTGTCCAACATGGGCCACAGACACTGATGACCTCAGGCCCAGGGGCCCCATGGGAGGCAGACAGCAGGGAGATGGCTGCCTGCTGGTGGGTCTGCAGCTGAGGGTGCAGGGACCACAGAATCGTCCGTCTACCTCGAAGCAATTGCCCTTGTTCTGTGCATCTTTAAGACCCAGACTGAGTGACTTTGTTCACAGTGTTGTCACTTTTTATTACAGAACATTCCAAACACACGCAAAGTAGGCAGCACTTGAGATTTTCCTGAAAATAGCGCTGACCTCGCACCCCTTCCAAGCCTCAGCTCTCCCGCTGTGCCTCGTACTGTCCAACGTAAACCTCAGCATCGTGTCATTTATCATCAATATTTCAGGACACTCTCTTTAAAAGGGGGCTCTGGGAAGAGGTGCGCTTCGCCTAAGTGAACCATATTCATCTGTATCTGTTCACGTTTAAAGTTTCTGTCGCCATGCTGTGTGTTTGTGCACGCTGTTTGTGTGAATTAGGATCCAAACAAGCCCATGCACCGGGATTGGTGGGCACGCTTGTCTTCAGACTGCGCTGAGCACGCTCTGCTCCATCTCTCTGGCTTTTCCTGAGAACTACCTTTTGAAGGAAGCAGGGTGTCTCTCCAAGTCTCTGGCAGCCTGCCTTCGTTGGTTATTGGTGGAGAGACACGGAGGAGACATACGTGCATGCCACTAAGTGAAAGAAGGCAATCTGAAAAAGCTGCCCTGTGCGTCCAACGTCCAACCACAGGACCTTCTGGAAAAACTATGGTTCAGTGGTCTAGGGGCCGGGGAGGGAGGGATGAACAGGGGGCCATAGAGGATTTTTAGGGCAGTGAAAGCCTCTGAATGAACCCATCGTGATGGATACGTGTCATTACACATCTGTCCAAGCCCACTGAACATACAACGTCCGGAGGGAATTTTAACGTGAGCTGTGGACTTGGGTGATGATGTACTGATGCAGGTCCATCAGTTGTACAAATGTCCTGTCTGGTGGGGAAGCAGACAGCTGGGGAGGCTGTGTGCAGGAGAGATGTACAAGAAACCTCTGAACCTTCCCCTCAGCTGTCCTCTAGGTGGAAAACTGCTCTAAAAGTTAATTCTATAAACACAGTATGTTTAAGAAACTAAAGAAAAAAAGCCACTTTGAAATGTCAATGTGGGTGGACTTGGGGGACTGAAGCCATTTTCCTTCTCCACCTCTGATGGTCGATGCTGTCGTCATTCAGGGGCCAAAAGGCGTGTCTGACTCTGTGACCCCGTGGCGTCTCAGATCCTCACCATCTCCCAGGGTTTGTCCAAGTTCATGTCCACTGTACTGGTGACACCATCCAACCATCTCATCCTCTGTCGCCCTGTCCTCCTTCTGCCCCCAGGGTCTATGTTATAAGGTCACAATCAGATTTATCTTAAAAGGCCAGGTACGTGACCACAAGAAAGCGCCATTTAAGTGCTGGCTGTGACTGTTACCTGGGTGCCTTTTGTTTCCTTTTTTAACTTAAAAAATTTTCCACCTGGGCGGCATTTTAAAGCAGGATTTCTAGTATTTAGTTATTGTTGGCTGTGCTAGGTCTTCGCTGCTGTGAGTGGGCTTCTCATTGTGACGGCTTCACTGTTGTGGAGCACAGGCTCCTGAACGCACCGGCTCAGGAGTTCTGGCGCGTGGGTTAGTTGCCCCGAGGCACATGGGATCATCCCAGACCCAGGACAGAACCCTCTGTCCATTGCACTGGCAGGGGGACTATCAACCACTGGACCACCAGGGAAGTCCTGGGCAGCAGTTTCAAAACGGAAAAGCTTTACTTAGAGCGAGGCTGTGCCTCTGAATGTGTCTGTGCACGCATGACCCGTGTGAGGACGAACCGCGGGGAGGGAGGAGTCAGGATCCAGGAGAGAGAACGAACCATGGGGGGGCAGTCAGGATCATCTGGTGGACTTTTGGGCCCAGCTGTACCTGAAGCTACACCTCACTTCTTAGACAAGTCAGTCAATAGAGGAACACAAGCCTGCTGGAGCTGTGACTGTTCCTTGCAACTGCTGCACATGAGGATACAGCCATAGCCAACCCTCACCTCTAACCGGTGATCACCCCAGAAAACAGGAAAAGGCCTGCTGGGCGGCCGGCCTCGAGCTGAAGCGGGCCTGCTTCCTGTGCCTGGTGGCTCAGCAGTGCTGTCGCTCACCCACGCTTCAGACTGGTGCCACCGACGCCCAGGCCCCAGCTCCACCCCGCACGGCAGGCCCGCAGCTTTGTCATGCCTTCCTGGGCTCTGTGCCTCTACCCGCAGGTCAGCCTGGGGTCACCAGGAAGGGCCAGAGCGCCATCCTAGGGGAGGCATGAGGGTGAAATCACCCTGGTACTGCCCTGCGTGTGGAGGCGCCAGGCAGGCTCTCGCTGAAGCCATCTGAGCACACAGGCCTGCAGGTAAGATCTGAGACCCTGGGGACAGGACCACGCTGCCCATGCTGCTGGCGGACAAGCCGTACGT
Source organism: Neotragus moschatus (assembly GCA_006410615.1). Lineage (NCBI taxonomy): Eukaryota > Metazoa > Chordata > Mammalia > Artiodactyla > Bovidae > Neotragus > Neotragus moschatus. The sequence goes on from SJYA01002785.1 coordinate 340,437, forward strand.
GACGAATTTTACAACCTTGTCAGCTCTGAGCTACTAGGATCAGAATTGCTCTGCTTTCCTTCCGTATAGATCTAATTTTCATTAATCTATTAGAAACAGCAGTGGTCCTTAGTTTTTGTAAAGCTTTGGTGCGTATGGAACGAGCAACAGCCATGGGCCAGCTTGGGAGGACCCTGCTCCATTCCAACATCCAAAACCCTGCTCAATCACCCATGAACCTCCCCACGTCTCTGCCCACGACCTCCCTGACAGGCGCTGGGGCGGGGTGGCAGGTGGCTGGACCCTGTGAGGAGTGAACGGGGCAAGGAAGAAGGCTTACAAAAAAGACTTTTATTAAATGAAAGAAAAATCTGTTTGGGGGGTCACATATGAAATAGATATACAAAACTTTACATCTGATCTCACGAAGGAGCCAAAGGCGGTGGCCTTTGTCTCGATGCCCGAGGGAGTGAGAAGGCGGCCTGGGCACGAAGCCACGGGACCTGGTGTCACCAAACCCCACGGGTCAGAGCGCACTAGGAGCCCCGGCCCATCCGCGCTCTGCACAGGTGTGTGCGTCCCATGCAGCCTCACTTAAACCCTGCGTGCACCACCGCTTCCGTCAAGAGAGCCAGGATGCCGGGCTCCTGCGCACCATCCCCTGAGTCTCGTCAGGGCCCCAGGCCTCGCCCTGCGTGACGTGCTGCAGCATTAACGGCACAAGCGCCCCCGCCTCTGATGGCAGACCGCACGCTCCAGCCCACACCCCACCTCTGATGATAGACCCCACGCTCCAGCCCACACCCCACCTCTGATGACAGACCCCACGCTCCAGCCCACACCCCTCTTCTGATGACAGACTCCACGCTTGGTCCTGCCGTGTGGCCTGGCTGAGCTCAATGGCAGTCTCTGGCGTGGCCCACGCTCCCCACGATGCTGTCCTTAACAAGTAGGCCTTCCTGTGGTAAAACTTCTAAAAACACCTATTTCTGGAAAATAATGTTTCTGCAGGTGGAGCTCTGCAGTCACGTCCTTCCATGGGTGAGCCGCGGGCCATTCCAGGTCACATGAGGTCACCCAGCTCGGCCTCCAGCGCGGCCGCCATCTCATCTGCTTCCGAGCTGCCCCCCTCCTCGTCCTCGCAGCTGGACGCCCCGCTGGACTCGCTGGCCGCGTCCTCCTCATTCAGCTTCCTCTTGTGGCCCCTGCAACGGAAGCAGACGCGCCGTGAGGTGCGCCCAGCCCTGATGGGCAGGGCCCGTGGCAGGTGGCACAGTGACCGTGCCACATGAAGACAGGAGAGGGCAGGGTGGGGCCAGCCACCAGAAAGGGGCATGGGGACCATCGCCAGCAGACAGGTTCATGGTTTAGGCCTATAATCTATTTTGAGTTAATTTCTAGATAAACTTCTGACTGTGGCCAAGATTATCTTGCACTTGACATCTAATTGTTGCAGCACCATTTACTGAAAAGGAAACTTCAGTTTTATAAGAGAATGTACATCCCGACACACACCTCTGATTTGGGAAAGCCTTCCAGAAAGAAGAAAACCCCCCAAAGTGCATCTCTTAGAGCCACAAAAGGCACTGTCAGCAGCCACACACACAGGACGATGTCATCTGTTATTCAAGCTCTATCACAAAGATGCTTCTACAGCAGATGATAAACGATCTAACTGTGAGAAACACTTCCCAAACAGAAAACAGCAACCGACCCCCTCAAAACAGAAAATTCAAAAAGGACAATAAACACTGAAAAAATAGTGTGACTTAATTGGAAAGTGAAATGGAGGTGCAGTTAGCAAGCA
>SJYA01002786.1:5076-42036 GCA_006410615.1 Neotragus moschatus
AATGTCACGAACCTCTGTCCATAGTTCATCAGGCACTCTGTCTACCAGATCTAGTCCCTTAAATCTATTTCTTACTTCCAGTGTATAATTGTAAGGGATTTGGTTTAGGTCATACCTGAATGGTCTAGTGGTTTTCCCTACTTTCTTCAATTTCAGTCTGAATTTGGCAATAAGGAATTCATGATCTGAGCCACAGTCAGCTCCTGGTCTTGTTTTTGCTGACCGTATAGAGCTTCTTCACCTTTGGCTGCAAACAGTATAATCAGTATGATTTTGGTGTTGCTCATCTGGTGATGTCCACATGTAGAGTCTTCTCTTGTGTTGTTAGAAGAGGGTGTTTGGTATGACCTGTGCGTTGCTATGCTACCTTTCGTGCCAGTCAAACAAGACAATTGTTTTAATGTGTCCAGGTTCAATTGCTCAATCATGTCCAACTCTTTGTGACCCTGTGGACTGTAGTTCACCAGGCTCCTCTATCCATGGGATTTTCCAGGCAAGAATTCTGGAGTGGTTGCCATTTCCTTCTCCAGGGCATCTTCTGACTCACTGATTGAACCTACGTGTTTGGCATCTCCTACACTGGCAGGCGGATTCTTTTACCACTGTGCCACCTGGGAAGCCCAACTGTTTTATAATTCACTTAACTTTACTTTCGGCTCACTTATGTGTATCTGGACTGGTTTCAGCCAGGTGCCTAAAGACACAATTAAGTTTTCCCTTCAGAAAGTTTTCACGATAATTTCCCAAGCAGCTTTAGTTAGCCAAAAGACTCTATGACACATTAGCAGTCATTATGAGTCTAAAAATTTAAGAGTATAGACTCCTGAATTTTCATCGCTGGCCATTTTTTCTTTGCCTCATTTATTGTATCTTATTTCTTTTGAACTAAGATTTCTAGATTCTATCCTTTTGCAATTTTCTCCTTTTCCCCATCTTGTCTTCTCTCTTTGTTTCAGTTATCACATAATTTAGGACAATCCCCAAATTTCCCTTTCCCTCTAAGTTGCTCAGGGTTTTCTTAGTACCTTTATTCAATCTGTCCCCAAATCAAGCTTCCCTTTTCTAGATCTGTAGTTGTTGTTTCTGGTTCCAGATTTTTCACATTGTCTCCATTCTCTCATGCATTCAAGTCTAAAGCCCCAAATGTTGTTTGTTGGTGTTTGGTGCTAAGTTGTGTCCAACTCTTTTGCGACTCCATGGACTGTAGCCCGCCAGGCTTCTCTGTCCATGGAATTCTCCAGGCAAGAATACTGGAGTGGGTAGCCATTCCCTTCTTCAGGGGATCTTCCCAACCCAGGGATTGAACCCTCATCTCCTGCTTGGCTGGCAGATTCTTTATCACTGAGCCACCTAGGAACATAAAAGCCCCCAGAGTTCCCTTTATTTCCTTTCTTTTTTCTGTCCACAGTTTTGCCTAGGGAAAAAAAAAACGAAATACAAGAAGAACACCAAGAACCCAAACCCAAGAGAATCTTCAAGAGTCAAGGCCAAATCTAGAACAGAGCTTGAGCAATGTTACACTCTTTATGGAGGGAGTCTCCATGGAAGAAAGCAATGTAACATTTCAAACTCATCTCAAAGGAGCATAAGTGGACCAGAATTATACAGACAAGGAGCTGCCCTTCCCTGATACCAAGTGGAAAAAAAAGAATTTTTATGTACAACGTTTTAAAAGTCTATGATAGTGATTCTCACATTTTTGCATGTATCACAATCACCTGGAAGATAGAATACAGATTCTGAGCCCATCTCCAGAGTCTCTGATTCAGTAGGTCTTGGATGGGGTCTGAGAATTTGCATTTCTGACATGTTCCTTGGCAATGCTGATGCTGCTTATTTGAAGGCCACACTTGGACACTCACAGTTCAGTGATATCCATGGCAAACCTTATCTCCTGATGCCTCGGGTTGACAGCTCTCACAGACATACCATTAGGTCTCCTAGTGGATTCCGAGTTCCTTAAGGTAGATCTGCCTCACCTCTGTCCCAGGCATCCACTGAGGTGTTGACCCAGATCAGGAACTCCACTTGGGTGTGCTGAATTAAATACCCCTGCTGAAATGGGTCTTTTCATCCTGCCCAATTGCTCCCAGCCATTGGGTGTATTTCTGTGTGTGCGTACACTGTGTAATGCTATACATAAAAAACAAACAATTTTTAACCAACAAGTAAAGGGGGAACAGGGCCCCCTAACAATAATGTGAATAGATTCTTGTTTGTTGAAAGTTTTATAATATCAGATCTAGTTATCTTTTCCTTATTTCTTTTTCAGTCTTTTGTGGTCTGTTTGGAAATGACTTTTTTAAATCTTATTTAAATATTTGCCTATCTTTCTTCCTGCTTTTGGTTTATAAAAAAATTCCATATTATAGAGGAATTAAAGGGTTGGATTTTAGAAGTAAATAGGAAGCAAGAAGTCTCCTATTTTATTTCTTTGCTAAGTAGCTAACCACTGATCAGTGACTCATTCTTTTTCCCAGTGATCTGAACTCCCAACTTGGTCACATTTTAAATATGTCAGTATGTCTCTGGGTTTAGTATGTTGGGTCATTGTCATGTTTTGCTCTTGAAAATATTTTTATTAATTGGGAACCAATCTATGCATATATATATATGTGTGTGTGAAATAACTTACTATAAAAGTATTTTTTCCATTTGACAATGGAAAGAACACAGTTTTGACTCTATTGCAGCTTTGCAGTTAATTTCAAAAACTGGCATTATATATTTTACTGGTGTTCTCCTCTGATGGTGTTCTCCTTGGGTGACCCCGACCAAGTTGCAGTCACACACCTCCCCTCCTGAACGTCTGGCACGAGGGAGGGAGAGGGACTCAGAAGCACATGGAGGACCCTATGGATTGAAGACCATGCAGGCAACAGCAACACATCCAAGGTTCTCCCCAGTGGGCAGGGTGTTGGGAAACCTTTTTATCCAAAGATTGTAGGCAAAGAACTTGCTGAAGAGAGTCCATAGCAGATGGCTGCAGCGGTCTATCACATGGGTGGGGGGACATGGATAGTAGGAGGAAAGATATTTTTAGGTCATTATCATACAATATCTCAGGGTCCTTTGGACTTCAGTCAGCATTCTCTGAAAGTTACCTTCATGGTGGATAAGTCATTCTCCTTAGATATAATACCAATTGAAACCTATTAAGAACTTGCTTTATCTTTGAGTTGTTCCTATGAAAGAAAACTCAAAGTTGATTTTCAGTCAGACTTACACTACTCTTTTGCAATTTTTTTAAACCCTTGGAGGGGGGGTTCTCCAAATTACATTGTAAAATGTAGTGTCAAATTAGTAATACACTTTAAAAAGGAAGGACTTCCCTAGTGGCTCAGACAGTAAAGTGTCTGCCTACAATGTGGGAGATCTGGGTTTGATCCCTGGGTCAGGAAGATCCCCTGGAGAAGGAACTGGCAACCCACTCCAGTACTCTTGCTTGGAAAATCCCATGGACGGAGGAGCCTGGTAGGCTACAGTCCACAGGATCACAGAGTCGGACACGACTGAGCGACTTCACTTCAAAGAGGAAAGAACATATTTGTATGTTCTTACAGTGGTGTTTATTTGGTGGTTGAGATGAGTAATGAAATCAGGCAGGTCCAGGTTCACATCGAGCTCTGCCACTTCCTAGCCCTGTGACCTGAAGCAGACTGCCTGTTTTCTCTGAGCCCATCCCCTATTTACAAGGTGGTCATAAGATGAAATGAGAAAATGCTTTAAAAAGAAGTGTTAGCATTGATTACATCACTTAATCCTCATGGTAGCCTTATGAATAAGATACTGTGATTTTATAGCTGAGAGAATTGATGCCCAATACTGTGCAACTCCCTGGAGGAAGGCATGGCAACGCACTCTAGTATTGTTGCCTGGAGAATCCCATGGACAGAGGAGACTGGTGGGCTATAGTCAACGGAGTCACAAAGAGTTGGACATGACTGAAGTGACTGAGCATAGCATAGCATAGCATAATGCAACTTGTAAGTTGCATAGTGGGCCAGACAGATTCTAGCACCTGCCCTCTCTTATTTACATTGTAAGCTTCACCACATGCTCAGAGCCCTTGGATCTGTCCCTGTCATCAGTAAATGCCCAGTCTGTGGTGGCTGTGGTTATTATTGTTGTTTGATCATGATTGGGTGGGGGGTACTCTCTGGAATTTTTAATCCACTTTATACCTTTTGAGGTATGTACATTTTGCCATTTTTGCTGTAAAATACTTGAATAACTAAGATTCATTTCTTCTTCTCTTTTCAAATGCTTAAATCACAGGTGCAGCTGCCAAAAGAGCTGGCATAAGAGGCAACAGAATAATCAGGGGAAGAAGGAAGTGATTTAATGACTCTGGGATTAGAACTTGACGACTGCTTCAGCTGCATACTTCTGGATCCAGGTGGTGGAACTGGGAACATTGCTAAGTGATGCGAGTATTTTGTAAAAGGCAGAATACTTAGCCTGTGACAAGATAGAAGCTGAAAAGGCAGGGGGAGGAGATAAACTATTCAGGACAATATTTTCTACTTCCAATTGGTTGGAGTGACTTAGATGAAATTTAGTCTTCTAGCAGAAGTTAATATTTTCATAAACCTTTGCTTTATTATTGCTTTCTTCTGGTAAATAACAATAAATATGATACAGGTGTTAACTATTCCCATTTTTGTTTTCTTCTTCCATCCACTCTGCTGTAATTTATCACACAGTATCTTAAAGAGAACAGAGCATGCTTCACTCTGTGGAAATGGGTAGGGTGAATTGAATTCCGGGCCCTTTGGAAGTTTTGAAATTGAATACTTTGTTCATTACCTCTTCTCTGGAGAATCAGTTGCGATTTCTGGTTTCCAGCCCTGCCTAGCTTTCTGTCTTGGCCATTCCCGTGTGTGTTGGGGGGCACTCCGGAGAGGGGTATCATAAAGAGCAAACACTTAAGCCACAGGACATGGAGAAAACAGTGTTTCTGGAAAAAGTAACAGGGAAAACAAACCCTGCTTATATATAAAACCTTCCCTGTTTGCATACATATAGAGAAAATGGGAGATAGCGTGCTAGCTTGGTTTAAAACAAAAGACATTATAAATAATAGATTTACTGAGCTTTGGTTTTTAGCTAAGTGTGTGTGTATATATATATATATATATAGTTTAGCCTGTAAATGATCTTGATCCTCTCAAAAATCTTAATGAAACTTGCTAAAGAATTAAACTTGAATTCCTTATCCTATCATTCAAGGCCCTCCATTGCCTCTTCTCAGTTTGGTAATTGTCTTATCTGCCACAGATGCTTTATATTATTTGTTCACCTTTGTTTTTTAACCTTATTATAGTTGCTTTACAATGTAGTGTATATACTATTCTTGATAAAACTTCCTCATGCTTTTGCTTTCTACAGAGTACCCTTAGAGTCTTCCAGACAACTCCATTCCCAGTGCTTGTTCTTCTTTCCAAGTTCCCTGAGCCCACAATGATCTGTTCAAGTCCCTAGGTGCCAAGAATCTGAAATTTTGTACTGACATGGCATGAGACTTAGAAATCAGGAAGTCACACTTTGATGCCTTTTCTCTCCCCTGCACCTGAGCAAATACTTGGCACCTGTCTTCTTTCACATAATCATAGGTGACACATCACAGGCAAATCAGGCTAGGAGAGAATGGACTTAATGAGGACAAACACCACAATATTTGGAAGGAGAAGTCCTGGGAAAGAAATACTATGTTTCTATTTTTTTAAGGTAATTTAGTGGATACAAAAGTATCTGAGTTTAAAGTTATAGTTTTCAATCAAGTAATTTTATTTAGACTAGTCAAAGGCTGAGAGTTTTGTTTTCTCCTACTTTGCTATTTCTATAAAGCATCCTTGGATATAAATCCAGATGGTTTAAAAAGAGCTTCACTAAATACAACTTCTAAAGTGTCCGGCATATTCTGTATTTAAGAAGCTAAACTCTGATGGGCCAGAGCACTCTGAACATGTTTAAAAGTTTAATTTATATTAGTAGTTGAAGTTCTGGAAAATTCTTATGTGTTTGGTTATACAGCAACAGTATTAATAAATAAGCCAGAAATTTTACAAAGCGTTAAGAGTGCTGAAAGGGAACTTTACTCTTAGAAGTCCAAAAAAGAAAAGATGATCCAAATTCAAATTTACTGCCTCTTTACATGGGTTTTGTCAAGAGACAAGTGAAGTCATTCACACACTTTTTTCTATTTACCCACTCCCACCCTAAATATCTTAATTGAAAAATTTAATTTTAGCATTTCCATGCTAGAATTTTCTATTATAGTCCTTCCAGAAATGACAATCAACCATTAGTAATTATAATAGCATTTTTTTTCCATTCAAGTTGTCACCTTCTCCACATTTATTGCATTTTAGTCTGCAGAATTCACCATGTAGAAGATGGGTCAAAAATATGTATAAGCCCATGTCAGGTTTAAAAAAGGATCCTATTAGGATTCAATTTTATTCTGACTGGAGATTAATAAATATTAAAGTTTTATTAACAGTATTTGAAAACTAGCTGAGTATTTTTTGCTGCACAGGAACAGGCTCATCGTTTATAGGGTTGTCACTGAGTTTCTCAGACATTTAACACAGACAATAGTCTGAATAGTCTCACCCCGCACCCCCCCAAAAAAACTGATAAATTTTATTCTTCATATTTAGCTAAGGGTCCAAATTCTAGACCATGTGTGTGAAATCACGGTGATATCACTGTGCTGAATATGAAGACTGCAGATTCGGTGAGAATTCAAAATGCAAGAAAAATCAGGAGTGGCATATGCATTGCTTCCTCTTCTAGGATGTACAAGAGTCTCTTCCATGAGTACTGCCCCAACTGTCTGCATGCTGCTGCTAAGGCACTTCAGTCGTGNCACGGTGATATCACTGTGCTGAAAATGAAGACTGCAGATTCGGTGAGAATTCAAAATGCAAGAAAAATCAGGAGTGGCATATGCATTGCTTCCTCTTCTAGGATGTACAAGAGTCTCTTCCATGAGTACTGCCCCAACTGTCTGCATGCTGCTGCTAAGGCACTTCAGTCGTGTCCGACTCTGTGCGACCCCATAGAGGGCAGCCCACCAGGCTCCCCCATCCCTGGGATTCTCCAGGCAAGAACACTGGAGTGGGTTGCCATTTCCTTCTCCAATGCATGAAAGTGGAAAGTGAAAGTGAAATCGTTCAGTCGTGCCCAACCCTCAGCGACCCCATGGACTGCAGCCTTCCAGGGTCCTCCATCCATGCGATTTTCCAGGCAAGAGTACTGGAGTGGGGTGCCATTGGCTTCTCTGGTCTGCATGCTAGGGAAATCTAAATATTTTCTATTCATTTCTGAAATCACTCAGCTGGCAAGGAAAACATGTTATATCACCTATTTCAAAATATATGGGGAGTAAAAGGAAGAAAGTAACAGAAAATATAAACTCATGCTATATTAATTCTAAAGTCTAGCTATAAAAACATATAGTGGCATCTAAAAGTTCTACTAACTGTGGAAGTCAATGATCATTTTCATTCCCATTTTTAAAGGTCTGTTTGCTTGGTCATCTAAAGATGCTTTTCACATTTCAAAAGATCAGATAGTAGTGTCCTCTTTCTTCCCCCAAGGAATTAATAAAAATGCATGTTCATTTCTTACCTTCTAAATGTTGCAGTTAAAAACTGAGCAAAAAGAAGAAAAAGGGGAAGAAAAAAGGGAAATATTATCTTGGATACCTCTTTGTCATTATAAAGACAAAAACCATGCAATAGAAACTCATTTTATTCTGATTTTTTTTTAACAAGCTTGTCAGGAATAATACAGGCTACAGAGCTGTAACCCCCTTAAAGAAGATGATATTTAGCTTGCAACAAATGCCTTCTAATTAATAGCATTTCAAAAATTTACAAAAATGTTGATAAAATATTCTCCTAAGCAGCTAGCAGCTTTATGTTTGTAAACAAAATAGAAACAACTGCTTTATCCACTGCACATCAACCAGGAGGCAAAGTGATCATTTTTTATTTTAAACAATAATAATAAAAGCTAAACTAATTGATACCCCACATATTATAATCCTAAGGAAGGAATATTTTTGGAGGAGGATGCTGAGGGGGATTAAAACAGGATAACATCATCTCCTTTCATAGTCTTTTCATTTATTCATATTGCCTTGATACTTTACAAACTGTTTCCTACAAAATAACCATATTGTTGCTGTACACTCCATGATTCTTTTACTCTCCTTAAGAAATCAGGGTGATCCGTTTCCAATCAGCTTACATAAACACACTGGAGATGTCACACCTAACAGGAGGGTGGTTTCTTTTAGTCGGAGGCCTTTTCTTTGTGATAGCAGAGATGAGAACAGGGAGGCCTCTGTGCACGGTGCCACGGGTGGCTGGATGGTTCGTGCACCTCCTATTTCAAAAACACAAACGGAAAGTAGGTCTGGACAAGGGCAAACCGCAACGCGACTTCTGCTGCAACCCTACCAGGTCAGCTCCGTTTACTCCTTCATTTTACTGATATAGTCAGTGAACTTGGTGATGGTTTCCTCCTGCTGCTCCAGGGCATCGAGGACAATCCCCATGGGTGTCCTCTTCAGACCAATTTCCTCCATTTTATTCTCCAGTTTGTTCTTGAGGTTCCGGAGCCTCAGTGACGCATGGATGAACATCACTACAGGGAAGTGAAAGGTGACGGTTAGCACCAAAGCACCCATTCTCCCACCCCGCTTCACAACTGAAGTAACAACTTTCTCCATTAGCTACAGTCCAGTTGGCTTCCCTAACTGATCCACGTCCCAGAGTGGGTCCTTAAACTTTATATAAAGCTCTTTGTCAGCCTAATGGACCCAAGTCCCTGTATGGATCCTTGGACTTTACAGTATTCTTTGTGTGTGCAGGAGAATGTCATATTCAGCAGGAAGGACCATAATCTGGCAGCCACACTCTCCCCTTCACACATTGTTATCACTGCCTTTCAGATGCTACTTAAATACCCTGAAATTCAAAGCGAATCGATGTGATTTCAACCTACCTAAAAATGAACTTAATGCTAACCTTTTCCGGAAAAGAACTCATGCTCAGTTCAGGGGTTATCTGTATTTTGTTCCTGTAGGAGGCACGCAAGTGAAGTCCTCTTAGAAGGTGCCTCCTAAGGGGCTGTTTTGCACGGTGTTGGGTAAAGATATCTGGAAAAAGCTAATGCACAGTGTTGGATATAGAATGTGTGGATAAAATGCTAAGGGTTTACAGACCTTATGTAACCTGGTATTCACAGAATTTACCTGATCATTAAGAATTACCTGAGTTTGTTTGTAAGAAACAGATTTTCTCTGGCTCATCTCCTGGGCCTCTTGAACTTCTAGAACCTTTACAGGGCTGGGCTCAGGAGTCTGTATTTAAGTCAACACCTTGGGTAATCTACACCAGCACTTTTCAAACGTCTGTGTGCATACAGATCACCAGAGAGAAAGCCTGTTAGATAGGCAGATTCCCAATCTCCAGCACCTGGAGCTGAGATTGTTGAGACCAAGATAGGGTTCTGGAAGGTAATGTTTCAGTAACCACTGTGGGTGATTTTGATGTGGGTGATTTGGGGCCCTCATTTTGAGAAGCACTCATGTGTGTTCTCTCTGGAGGCTCCTAATCAAGAGTGACCACTAGAAACATTTGAGGAGCTTTCTAAAAACACAGGTTCTTTGGACAGTCCTGTGGACCAAAGAATCAAGATCTCCAAGGGATGTGGCTGAGAAACATATGTTAAAATCATCCTGGATGATTCTCACAATCATCAAAGTTTGGGAATGGCTGATCTTGTCTAATTCCCTTTTTTTATGGATGAGTGAACTATAGCCCATATAGGATTATTGTTGTTCAGTCACTCAGTAGTGTCTGACTCTTTGTAACCCCATGGACCAGAGCACTCCAGGCTTCCCTGTCCTTCACTGTTTCCCAGAGTTTGCTCAAACTCATGTCCACTGAGTTGATGACGCCATCCAATTATTTCATTGTCTGTCGTCCCCTCCTCCTCCTGCCCTGAATCTTTCCCAGCATCAGGATCTTTTCCAGTGAGTCAGCTCTTCCATTTAAGAAAATTGGTGCAGATTACATGGCTGGTTTCCAGCAGGTCTACGAATAGAAACCTGGACCCTTGACTCTTAACTTATGATGTGTTTCATTATACTGCTCTGTTTTTTACAAGCTGTATACTGAGGCAGAATCACTGAAATACTGTCTCTAGCACATAAAGAAATCCTGAAGAGTATTTTAAAAATGTCTAAATTTAATGATTCAATTATTTTATCCAATAAGGTGTGGGATTCACATATAAATATTCTGGGGGCTTAATCTAACAAACCCAAAACAAGGACTTGATTTTATTTAGTGGAATGGCAGCACATGAAATGCTTTTAAAAATTAAAGGGATGTTTCTGTCACTGAGTACACTATCAGTCAACAGTGCACGTACACTTTAAAAAATGTCTAGTTCTCATCACCAGAATTGGAGTCCATGGTTACCTATACTCTGGGCCAACTTACAACGCTTTCGACACTAATTATGATCTTCTGAGTAAGTAGAGAGTAAACATTCATTTCTGTGTCAGCACGGGATGCCTGGCACTGAAGGGTTAAGAACAGACTCTAATATCAGACAAATCTGGATTCCAATGCAGACCATGCCACTACTGTATGACTTGGGATCCGAATTTGTTTTGTTTACTGTTGTGTCCCCAGAAAAGTGGCACAGAGGGGGTGCCCAGTACGTATCTGTGCCATTAATGGGCTGTTCAGCCTTGACCTGCTGTTGCAAAAAACTCTTGATAGTTTTGCAGACCTGCCAACGCACCTCTCAGAAACAGGTTAGGACATTCTTACTGGAAGAATGGATCAACATTGCTTGATGATATAAGGCTCAGGTTCACTTACACAGCAAAGGAAAAGTGATACCAAACACAAAGACCATGACTCCCCCGAACAGGGAGATGAGGAAGTAGCTGGCTAGCATGACCACCATGACAAACGCTGTGGGGTACTGCTTCTTCATCCGACGGAGGATGTCTTTATTGTGAGCTGCCCACACGAAGCCCGTGAACACCAGCACCACCACAATGCCTCCAAGGATCATGTTGAAGGGGCTCAGGAACCTGGAATATGGAAGAAAGGGGGCGCTCAGTCAGGAGAAGGGAAATTAGGAAGGGGGGAGGGGAAGAGTAACAACAAAGCATACTTACCAAGCTTTTCATCTAAGTTGTCTCATTTAATCCTCATATCCTGATGAGGTCGATAGTATTAAATCACATCTCCAAGGAAGAAACTTGGGAACAGAGGTTAGAGCATGGTGGAGGGAAAATTCACAGGGAGGCAGTGTACTCCTCCCGAACAGCCCATCACATTAGAGGCCCAGCATTTCAATAGACTAGAGCCCCTTTGTTGGATGGACTGTCTTTAGCTTTCATACATCCTCGGCTCTAGTATACATGATTGTATTTTCCGAGCTCCAAGGGCTTATTTAAATCCACCTAGAATCTGCCGTGCTAGATGAATGTGGAGTTCAGGTCACATGGTGGGCTTCATAAGCCAGTGTGCAGTTACACTTGTGTCTGGACTGTACAATAATTTTAAAACCTTTTACTTGAATCCCAATGTGTGTGTGCATGTTTAAATGCATCATCCTTGGGATTTCTTGCTTCTCCTGGAAACAAGAAAATCTCACAAAACTAGGCCCAGTTTCCCACGTTAGCCACTGGCTAGAGTGACTTCTCCTTTACATAGAATAAATGCTCTCCATTTAACCTCAGCCCCCACCACTATCTATGGAATCTTTGACACAGAGGCCCCCAGTGAGCTGCCATTAATAACTGATTTTCTAACAGCTGCCTTGCCCTGGTCTCTTACATAAGCTACCTGGCCCATGGAGGCATTTGGGTTTATGACTTCTGGTGTTAAAGAGGCCACTCTAATTCTTTAAAAGGCCCAGGTTATCATTAGGAGATGGGTTATCAACTGAGATTTCCAGGCATAAAACCTCCAGTTTCATTGTTACATGAGCCAAAGGTTACACTGCTGTGGATAATGGGGGAAAGCCATTTATAAAGAGGACATGTAGATCAAGTACTTCCTAAGTGGGAAAGACTGGGCATTGTAGCCTCACCCACCCCCCACCCCCAACCCACTGTGTATATAAAATTCTTAAAAGACATTTGTGGTCAGCAAGTACGAGGATTTACTAAATTTTTACCCTCCTAAGAGGCTAATGAGCATGTTGCTTGGGAAGAACAAGGAGGGGTCAGTGTGTTATCATCAGCATCACTGATTTGGAAGACAGGACAATGAAAGGTGATGCCAAGAACTGACTTTCTCCGAAACAGAACAGATGAAGTCATTTCATATTGGAATTTATATTTAGGATAACTAAGATTCCTTTTTAAAAAATCCCTTGAAATTTTTCACTGATTCTGCCTCCTGAAGCAGAAAAGCTATTTTACTATTTAATATTTAAATAGTTTCAAATAGGAGTGAAAGACTGCATATCTTAAGTGGTGAAAGCAGGGACATAATGTCAAACTCCTTTGAAAAGGTTAATTTCTACTAAAATGCATGGAGCTAAACACTGGTCAAAGTAGTAGCATGTAGTTTTAAATTAAACTCTATAATAATGAGTTGCTTATTTCATTCAGAATGCTTGCGAATACTTAAACCCTTCCAGGCAAAAATCTCTTCAGATAATGTAAAGAAATTAATAAAAATGCAAAGACTGAATTGTAACAGTATTCACATGAGTGGTATTTATGATTTATAACTTTTAGAAACAATGTATATGGCCAAAAATGTACTAAATGGTGACATATATACTTTTCAAAAAGTCGAAGTATGCTTTATCATGTGGGAAGGCAGTAATATATTGCTTAGGTAAAAGCAACAATTCTTTCTGGTAGGTGGATTTAGAACCTATGTTATATAACTCAGAAGTAGAAACTTCTACAATCAGTACCTTATTTTATGATCAGAAATAAAGTGAACATACAAAACATAAACTGTAAAGATATAAAAGTAACTGCTCCCCAGCCCCTCCCCAGCTGCCTCCCTGGTAGCTCAGATGGTCAAGAATCTGCTTGCAATGCAGGAGACCTCAGATTGACCCCTGGGTTGAGAAGATCCCCTGGAGGAGGGCATGGCCACCCACTCCAGTATTCTTGCCTGGAGAATCCCATGGATCGAGGAGCCTGGCGGGGGCTACAGTCCATGGGGTCACACAGAGTTGGACACGACTTAGTGACTGAGTGTGCACACAGGCTCTCCAGCCCCACCTCTGGCTTTGGGCAGGCCGACTTCAACAATCTTGCCTTGATTGATCTCTCCAGTGATGCTGATGCAATTTCAATTCATGAGCACAGCCAGGCTCTGCCTTCTCCCACTCAAAACTCTGGTTTCCGGCTCACTGTCCAGACCCTCTTTCAACTAATCCACACCAACCCCCACTCCCAAAGCTTTCCCAACATCCAGCTTATGTGCTTGTCTGTGTATCCTCCTTCTTCCTCAGCGTTTTCATTATCTAGGTCTCTTGTCCCCTTTTTCTTTTCTTTTTCATGATTCTATCTGGGTTATACCTACTCTCCAGCTTTGACCCTAGAATTGGTTTGGTAAAGACAAAAATGTCCTTCAAGGTCTGGCGAAGGAAAGATCTAGCTCAGGGTCAAAACAAGATCTTCTTTTGCAGGTGATGGGTAGACTGGGTAGAGAGGCTTAGAAACTCTTACAGACTACTAACACATTTCATTTCTAGCACCAAAAACATTATGAGAGAAATTTAAAAGACTCTAGCAGTTTTACTGGGTAATAGGATCATGGATAGTATATTCCCATTTGCTTATTTCTATCTTCATATTTTTTCAATAGTCATATATTACTTGAAGATAAAATAATTTATATTTAAAAATAAAAGTAATGAGAGAAAGTTGCCTGAAAGAGACAAACCCTTTTAAATAGACCTGATGTTGACCAAATCAATATTAACTCAGAACTAGAGCAGAAGTTTCAAGTTTAGGAAACTCCTTTGTATAAGCTCCAATAGGAGACAGTTGCAGGCTGATGATTCTATGTGTGTGCGTGCTAGTCACTTCAGTCATATCCGACTCTTTGCGACCCTATGGACCTTAGCCCGCCAGGCTCCTCTGTCCATGAGATTCCCTCCAGGCAGGAATACTGGAATGAGTTGTCAATGCTGCCTCCAGGGTATGTTCCTGACCCAGGGATTGAACCCGTGTCTCCTGCATTGGTAGGCAGGTTCTTTATCACTAGTGCCACCGGGGAGGCCTGGGAGATGGTTGGTTGGTGGAAAATGTTAAACGTCTCCATCTCAGTTCTTCCTAGAATATCTATTAAAATAATAATTCACAAGGCAGAGCATATAATAAAATGCAGGCCAAGGTTTTTCTATGTTTCTCGGTACAAGTGAGGTAGACCTCTAGGCTGAATGGCTACATCAAGCCTAGGACAAAGAACAATGAAAAATCTAGGCCTGACTCAAGCAATTCCAAATGTGCTTTTCACCTGCTCCTGTTGCTCATGTTCAAGAAGAGAGAACAGAGCAGAGAGTCCTATACGTCTGGTTTTAGCTTACCCAATGCTCAAGCTGTGATCTATAATTAGAAACCAAAGTTACAAGCTGGAAAAAATGAACAAAGTTACTTGGAGCAGAAATGATTTTCTTCTTTATTCTGCTTAAGCACAATTCCATTCTAAGAAAGGGGAAAATGCACAGCACTCCCACTGCCCTGGCACCTCCCTGTACTTGGAGCAAAATAAAATACACAGATCATCCTCCAGAGATTAAATTCATTTTCCAGTTAGTGCAGGAGTTTTGGAAACCAGTTCTTGTTTGAAATGAGTAAAGCTTTTACTCAACAGTTTGGGTTCTTAGTGACATAAATCACCATAAAGGCCAAGGACCATTAGGATAAAACTTTCATAAATATGCCACCTAGCTTTCACGTGGACAATTGCTGTTGGATTTGATAGGTGCTATTTCATTTTTTGGAGGTCCATGGATGAGAAGGAAGAAGCAAGGCTGGAAGTTAGATGGAAGCAAAGGAGAGAGTGGAAGGGAGAGAGGAAGGAGAGAAGAGAGAGACTGAAGGAGAGATGGAGCGATTGTGATTTTCTGTCTTTGGTGAAAATAGGACTTTCCTTTACAAATCAAAAACATTAAATATGTTTTTCTATTGTGAGTTGAAAATATATACCTACATATATGGCTATCCTGGGCTTCCCAGGTGGTGCTAGAGGTAAAGAACCTGCCTGCCAATGTAGGAGACATAAGAGACCCAGGTTTGATCCCTGGGTTGGGAAGATCCCTTGGAGGAGGGCATGGCAACCCACTCCAGTATTCTTGCCTGGAGAATCCAATGGACAGAGGAGCCTGGCGGGTTATGGTTCATGGGGTTGCAAAGAGTCAGACACAGCCGAAGCAACTTAACAAGCACACACATGTATATGTATTCTACTCAGTAAGAAGACAAATGACAATATCAATATGACAGATAAATGTCATAGTTAAAAATTCTAGTGGAATCACTAACAGTTGTACAAAGGCTTAGAATCCCATCACAGAACCCTGCAGCTGACTCTTCAAAGAGGAATAAGTGCAATCCCATTACACAGATGAATAAGCTGAGGCCCAGGGCAGTGAATAAACATATTTAGAGGAATCCAGGGGTAGGGAAAACAGTGCCAGTTGACACAATTCATAATATAACCCATTCTGTGTTGTTAACCAGCTCCAGGGATTTCCCCCCTCAACCATTTTAGAATCCTTTTCTTCTAGTTTGGGGTAAGCAACTAAAGGTCATTGTAGGAAATCCCTCAACATTCTCATTTGTCTCTAAAGGAAGGTAGTTATGAGCGGGTGTGGACGCAAGTCCTAAACTTACGAACGTGACTCAGCTAGCTATGGCTGTAGTTTCAACACAAGTTGCTAAAAGAAAAATAAAAATCTTGGCCAACTGCAGAATTTTAGAGCTAGCATGGATCTTAAGAACACATCTCACTCTACACAGAAAGTGTTATTTGCTCAGTCATGTCCGACTCTGTGACCCCATGGGCTGTAGCCTCTGTCCACGGAATTTTCTACACAGAATTAAGATAAGAAACAGGTAAGTTAATAAATGTGTCCTGAGGCTCCCAACTGCAGTGCTGGTGATAAAAGTTTATTCAGAGACCTTCAGATTGACTCGAGTGCACATTTGTTAATGACTGCCATGCTGTAATGCCAACAAGAACCAAAGAGGCAGAGAAATATTTTCTGAGCAACAGAAGCAGCTTTGCACTGCGTTCCAATTTTCTAACCCCCCAAAAGCTATTTTTGTAGTTTGGTTCTTGAGGAAGCCTGACTCACTAAGAAAGCAAAGGAACCATTTACTCACAGTGCACTTCTTTAAATTGGTGATATTTTTCTGAGGTTCTGAAACCAGGAGTCACTGCAAATATGAATCCACCCATCCATTTTCTGGCTTCCTAGCGCTCTTAGGACAAACACAGGATTCTTTGCACATTCTACAAGGCCCTGCAGGCTCTGGCCCCTGCCTGCCTCTGCAGCCAGGGCCATTGCAGACAGTTGTGTAGCTGGTATCTGGGACAGGGGTGCTGAGCTGAGGTGGGAAACAGGAGGCCACACTTCACCTGCCAAACCTGTGATTTGCCTTACGCTGCATCTGCAGGAGGACCGGACCGTTTCCGTCATCAGTATGAGGGATGCCTAAGGGCTGTAGCATCTCTGCCTGTCAGCTTTCTCACCCCACCACCTCCTGATTTTCCACACCATCCACTGGGGTTTCTGTCTGTCTCTAGAGCCTTCCCTGCCTCTGGCCATCCGAAGCCTGAGCACAAGCCATGCTTTCTGCCCGATTCTCTCCTATCTCTTTCAAGTCTTAGCATAATCAGCTTTTTCCTGGTCTTTCTGACCACATCCTAGCACCATCTGCCTCTTCTTCACAATAACCCCTAAGGTGATACATAACTATGTCTGTGCTCAGTCACTTCAGTCACGTCCTACACTTTGCCACCCTGTGGACTGTAGCCTGCCAGGCTCCTCTCTCCACAGGATTCTCCAGGCGAGAATACTAGAGTGAGGTGCCATAAATTCAGTGGCAATTTGATACTTATTTGAATGAGTATCTTATGAATGTCTCTGTCTCCCACTAGAGATTAACCACTATGAGGGCAGGGGGCGTGATATTTTCTCCCCAGCACTTGGCATGACACCTGGCACAGAGCAGGAATCTGATAAACATTTGTTGAAAGAAAGAAAGAAAAAAAAAAGTTAAGTAAGAGTCTAGCACATTTTCCTGTTATTTAAAGTAAGCTCAGCAACTTTGTATGGCCATGAAATAAGTGATGTGAGATTTGTCTTGAACAAATTGCTCTTATTCCTCACTGTACACTAAACGTTACTATAAAGATAGTCCCTGCTTTTGTACCTTCACAGAGCTGTGATGAAAGGAACAAATGAAAAACCAGAAGTAGGAAAAACTCCTACGTGACATAAGGAGACCAGATGAGATCACAGGACCCTTGGGCTTGCTGCAAGGAAGACTCTTTTCTAAGTTCTATCTCTAGTGCTGGCTGGGGGCCAGGAGGAGGGCAGGTAGGACAGAGGGAGTTCCACCCTCCTATAGTCCTGCCTACGTAGGCCCCCCTTGCTCTCGATTCCACAGATAACCCCAGCCATCTTCTGTGGTTACTTTGGTTTCCCACAGGGCTTTCTTCCTGGCAAGAACTATCTCTGATTATAAAGTATAAATGTATTAAACACACAAAGCAGTTTTGAGTAAGCGTGATCAGTGCCTCCTGGATCTCTCGATCACAGGCAGTTAACATGGGGCAGAGTTCGGTCTCTTTTGTCACAGAAAGGTCAGAGTAACCTAACCTTGAGATTCTCCTAATCGACTGAATAAGCCCACAGTATTTATTGCACACTTGCTGTGTATCGAATATTTGTTACACTGTGTGTATTAGTATCATCAAACTAAACACATCCTGATGATCCACTATCTTGCAACAGTTGGCATGTTAAAAGTATCCATTGTAAGATATACTTTGGGAACCTCTGTGTTTTCTTCTGTGTTTATCAAGCTCGTTGCTTGTTTTATTTGTATTAAACAACAGCTTGGAGCTAAGTTAGAAGCTATAAGTCTCACCTCCCACAGCTGTGAAGCTTCAAACAGTCACTATACAAGGGATTAGACTGCAGCAGATCTTTTTAAAAAATATTTATTTATGTAGCTGTGCCATGTGGCAGCATGCAAACTCTTAGTTGCAGCATGTGGGATCCAGTTCCTCAACAGGGATCAAACCTGAGACCCCCACCTTGGGAGCACAGAACCCTAGACACTGGGTCACCAAGGAAGTCCCAGAAAATCCTTTTTAAACTTTTTATTATGGCAAATTTTAAAGGTAAAGAGAATGGTGTAATGAACCTTCATGTATACTGATCACTGCCTTCAATAATTAGGAACTCATGGTTAATCTCATAATAATGCTTTAGAACTCAAGTGGAAAGATATTTGTTTAAAAACCTCTTTCTGAATGCTTTTAGTTGAGGTAACTAAATTGTTGTCACATGGCAAGTTTTTACAGCGCTGTGGAGAGAAGACAGGTGTTTGGACAAATGCTAATGAGTCTGGTGACACATAACTCCCCTCCTACAAGCAAACCCTTCTCTATTTATCTTCCATTAACCCTGGAGAAGGAAATGGCAACCCACTCCAGTATTCTTCCTGGAGAATTTCATAGACAGAGGAGACTGGTGGGCTACAGCCTGTGGGGTCGCAAAGAGTAGGACACAAGAGACTAACACATTCACTTTCAGCCCCATTTCTGCATTCCTTTGCATTTCCTGGAGACAAGGAGGATTTCACTGATAGGATACAAGGGGGATGCGTAGAAGCAGAAGCCAAAGCCTCAGTTTTCCAGTTGGGATAGGCTTCCAAGTGTCTCCATTTTGTGAATGCTCCCTGGGAGTAAAGACCAGGAAATCCTATCTATTTATATGGGTAAATGCTCCCAGAACTGAAAGACAGCCTACAGGTTTTGCTTAAGATCACAGACACAAAAGTGCTCCCTGAAACAAGAAGCCAAGCTCACCACAAGAGACAGGATGGATGTTCTAAATATTCTGAAGCTGAGTCATTCATTTATCCAAANTCTGACCCAATAGGTCTGGGATGGACCCTGAGATTCTGCATTTCTAACAGCCTCCCAGGGTTAAAAACAAACAAACAAACAAACAAAAAACCCCTGCAGTTCCATGGTCCACAGTTTGGACAGATTTCTCTAGCAAATCTTTTGGCATTCTTTTAAGCACATGGATGCCTATCTGTAATCAGAATGTATCATATACTTGGTACTTAAATTGCACGTGCAATTAGGTTATGGCTTTGCTTTTCACTTTGAAAATAGAGAGAGACATCTATTACTATAGACATCCAGTGCTGAGATGTATCCTGTGAAGGATGGAGAAGTTAAGTCATGTCCTTTTCTATCTTAGACATTGTTTCTTTCTTGTTTTAAATGATACAAAGTCATGTTCAACAGAACACACATTCCTCAGCTTGTTATTCATGCTTCTTTAACTCATTTGATCTCTTCTGGAGTGATGCCTGTATTTCAAAAGGAAACTCAGCTCTTCAAGGAAGCAAAGTTTTCTAAGTAACAGAAGTTGCAATTACTAAAGGGTAACTATCAACCTAGAAGAGTGGGACGGGGAGGGAGATGAGAGGGAGTTCAAGAGGGAGGGAATATACATATGCTGCTGCTACTGCTGCTAAGTCACTTCAGTCAAGTCCGAGTCCGAGGTAGATGGCAGGCTCCGCCCTCCCTGGGATTCTCCAGGCAAGAACACTGGAGTGGGTTACCATTTCCTTCTCTAATGCATGAAAGTGAAAAGCGAAAGTGAAGTCACTGAGTCGTGTCCAACTCTCAGCAACTCCATGGACTGCAGCCTACCAGGCTCCTCTGTCCATGGGATTTTCCAAGCAAGAGTACTGAAGTGGGTTGCCATTGCCTTCTCCAGAATATATGTATACCTATGGCTGATTCATGTTGAGGTTTGACAGAACACAACAAAATTCTGTAAAGCAATTATCTTTCAATTAAAAAATAAATAAATTTTTATAAATAAAAATAAAAATGAAAATTTCTACAGTAATCATCTAATACTTCTGCTCAAGAGAATACACAAGATGGGAGACTTCTAAACCTGTCTGTAATCTAGGATTTCATAGAATAATAGCAGTTAACATTTGAGTGTTATCATTTGCTAGGCCCTAGAATCCCAGGGACGGGGGAGCCTGGTAGGCTGCCATCTATGGGGTTGCACAGAGTTGGACATGACTGAAGCGACTTAGCAGCAGTAGCAGCAGCAGTGTGTTTTATATTAATGAAGTCACTTGATTCCTATTTTATAGCAGAAAAACTCCAGGGCAAGTGGACTTTTGAACAGAAAGTGGATAAAAGTAAATGCCATAAGTCTATCAAAAAATAAAAAGACTGAGTCTGTGGAACCAGTAGAGTCTTCTAGGAAAAGCAGAAAAAAAATGATCACATAACAAATATAACAAATTAAGGCTAATGATCAAATCTGTATAAAGCTTCAAATCCATGCCATTCTAATGTTTGAAAATTCAGGAGCCAGGACCTAATGTCAAACTGTTCTGTTCTGTCTTTGTGAAACTGTTTTTGTAATTTGTTATAAAGCAACTTGCTTTCCAGGTGGCTCAGTGGTAAAGAATCTGCAAGTCAGTGCAGGAGATATGGGTTTGACCCCTACGTTATTGGGAAGATCCCCTGGAGAAGGAAATGGCAACCTCCAGTTTTCCTGCCTGGGAAAACCCATGGCCAGAGGAGCCTAGCGGGCTATAGTCCATGGGGTCACAAAGAGTTGGACATGACTGAGTGACTAAATAACAGTAACAAGGATAAAGCAACTTGCATTTAGTAAAGATGATGTTGAAGAATCATCATATTTTTCTTGGCAAGAGAGCAGTGGTTCTCAATTGGGGTGAGCTGGATCCCAAGGGGACATTTGGCAATGTCTGGAGACATTTTGATTGAAGGGGAGGGCACATTTTTCTTTTAGTGCAAATTATGTTTTATGAATAAAACAAGTACAAACTAATGTATCAATATGCACATAGCAGAGATGGTGTTAAACATCCTACAATACACAGGATAGTCCCCTACAACAAAGTATTCCACCATCCAAAATTTCAGTGGCATCAGATGGAGAAATGTTACAGAAGGGTATTTCACTGCATTTGCAAGGGCAATATGAAGTAATCAAGAGTCTGAGTTTTAAACTTTTTAAAATTGAATTTTTGCACCATAGTAATCCTAACCAATAAGTAGTGAGTACTGTCAGCAACAACCCCAGTTAGTCTCACTCCAGGAGCATGTTGCTGGTATGTGCTGGCTGTTGCTGTGTGCTTCGAAATAATTTATTCCGTTAAGTAGGTTTAAAGTTGCCCCCACCCTCATGTTGAAACCTTATGTTCATTTATTTATTCTTTTCACTCATCAGCTAAGCATCTGCTATTTTCTTGGCCTCAGGGATCCAGAGAGTAAAAATAATGTTAAGCACAACAACAAGAAAACCTGCCCCACAAACAAAACCCACAGCCTCTGGCCTCAAGGTGTCAAGAGCACAGAGTGATGACAAGTGAACAGACAACCTAAAACTTGGGGGGTAAGTACCAGGCAAAATATAGACACAGGTGTGGGGAGGGAGGGAGAAGGAAGAATGTCTCCTCAAAGAGATGGTACCAAAGCCAAGTCCTATAGGAGAAGCAGGGGTAGGTGAGTAAGTTGGGGACTGGTGTTTGGGTCAATGGAGCTGCTGGGATACAGATGCTACCTGTTAGTCTATGATAACACTAACAGGGATAAAAAATAATAATAAAACTCCAAAATAAATTTCTTGCAGCAAACAGTAGAGTCCAGACACTGTATTAAGAAACTTGTCTATATTAACTCAGATAATCCTCACAATAGCCCTATAACGCAGGTACCGGGAATAGTCTTATTTTACAGCTGAGGAAACTGAGGCAAAGGGTGACCTACCCAAGGTCACATGGCTAGTGACTGGTAGTTTTGGTTCAAAATTGACTCAACCAGGCGCTAGTGCCTAAATTCTTAACTACTATTGTCTACTATGTGAAGAGACAGAAGATATGGCAATTGCCCCCACCAGGTCTGTTAGCTAAGACTTAATTAGCTTAATTAGGTCTGTTTAGACTTAATCTGAAAGGCAGAACAGATTCCATATATGAATGGAAGTCATATGCCAGGGAAACCATGCTATTAGGATGAAGACCAAACTTTTCTAATCATGAATTATCAGGCCATGCCTGATCAGGCCCTCACTCATCTTAATCCCTCTTAATCTTCATCTCAGTCTGGGCAGCCCCTTCAGTTGTTTTGGAGCTAGATGATATCCACTTTGTTTGCACACTGTTTCTGCAGTGTTCCAGAGAAGCTTCACTCTTTCCTCACCCAAGCCAGTTTTCAACATAGGAACATTCAGAGTTGAGGCTGAAGCCCTCCAACAATGACCTGATGGCCTCTCCCGTGCAGCAGCAGGCGGCACCACTGAAGACCCTTCAAACACAATCCTTTCCCCAGGAAACACCCGGGCCGTATTTTCACACACACACTCTACCAAGATACAATGAGAAACCATCAGATACAGGTAGAGAGAGGATCCAGGTGAATGAACAGCCTCCAGTACTGTTCTGATCCTCCCATCTACAGACGTCACAAAAGAGAAAATTTCTCTTTAGAATGAGAAACACATTCCAGAGTCAGCTAAGCTCCCTGACCCTGAAGATATATATATATATTTTTTCCAGCTTTAAGACACTCTAACCTCATGACTCAGAGGAAGGTGGAATAGTAGTTAAGAGCACAAGCCTGGGATTGTGACTTCGAGCTGTTCATGTAACCTCTCTAAGCCTCAGGTTTAGTAATAATATCTCATCTCATTAGGCTGCATTATGTAGCAAAGTATTTGGCACGTGCAGCACTCAATAAATGTTAGCTTTTATTATAATTAAATTGTGAAGAAAGAAATGAGCAATCTGGAAAGGCTGTGTGTTTGTAGATGCACAGGAAACAGTTGATGTCACAAAAGATTTTCCTGGGGTACAAACGAAATCCCACACTTGACATACCATCTTCAGAACAAATGACTAGCCTATATCTTTTGTAAGTTTTTAAAGAGAAGGTTGATAAACAATGAAATAGCTACTTTGCATTTTGCCAATCAACAGCTTCTGCTTGAAAAGGGAACTGGGAAGGGCCAACATCCCAAACTGCCTGAGTTAGTGGGCTAAGACTTCACAATGAAGGAGCTATATTTAGTCAGCGGCTGCCCCTGGCATTCATAGTGAAAAATGAATGCCATCAAGGTAGCAAGGCTACTGGAGCTTGTGTCCATCTGGGCAGTATATCTTTTTGAAAAGCAAGTTTTTTGTTTTGTTTTCTGTACATTTGACTGGTCTGTGTCGAATCTTGCCCAATATCTAAGCCTTTGGGGGGGAGGTACCTAAAAAGAAAACAAAAACCCTAGCTAGATCATTAGATAAGATGCCTTTACAAGGGAAAAGAAAAAGAAAGCAAAACAAGAGATGCAATCCTATTTACCTAAGACTTTTTTTTTTTATTGCTCTGGGAAATAACGCATTAAGCATGAAGTTAGGGGGAGGGTTAGAAGGCAGCTGATCCAGGCCTGTCCCACTCCAACTAATTTTAACTTGGCAGAGTCTGTTCAGAGCCCAGTGCCCTCCTCACACCAAGCCGTTCTGAGTTCCTTAAGCAACACATCATGAGGATCTGAGTAAGGATCTGTCTGAGGATCTGTCTACAGAACCCCACAAATGAGAGTCCTTTTCTGCAAAGGGGCAAACAGCCTGAACCACAATCAGAAATTATGAACTCCTTTTCTCTCCCCTGAGCTGGGTATCAGGTCCTACAGCTTCTCAACAACTGTCGCATGCTCTTTGGCCAGGATTCATGTGTGATTGATCTTGGTGCGCCTGAGCTTGGTACAGAGAAGTGACTCAATAGCTAAGCCAAAGAACAGTAAACCAACTTCAGAAACCACCCTATTCATCCTTCCCCACACCTTCCAAGTTTAGATTTTTCCTTTCTCCCAGGCCAGCTTTCTATTTCCCTGTGTTCAATTTCAAACAGAAATGTCAGCCACTTCTTTAATGACAAGTGGATTCCTTTATAAAGTCTGAGGGTGGCTTTTTCTTTAAACATGCATAGGCTCAGCAAGATGTATCACCACCCAACCTTGCAAAAATGAGTGAAGCATTTCTTAAAGGATGACCTACAATAAAAAGTGGTTTCTAGAAGAGCAGGTGTTGGGTGAAATCGTATGTAACACAGGACACTTAATTTTAAGATGCGAAGATAAAGTGACCATCCCTAGCAAGTTCTGGAAGAAAAAAAAGAGCAAAAGGGACACCGTTTCTACATGGCAGACTTCGCTCCTTACTGGGAGATGCGCCACCAGGCNATGAAAAGGACATCTATTTTGGGTGTTAGTTCTAAAAGGTCTTGTAGGTCTTCATAGAACCGTTCAACTCAGCTTCTTAAATGAACGGAGATCATTCTGTCATTTTTGAGATTGCATCCAAGTACTGTATTTCGGATTCTGTTGTTGACCATGATGGCTATTCCATTTCTTCTAAGGGATTCCTGCCCGCAATAGTAGATATAATAGTCATCTGAGTTAAATTCACCCATTCCAGTTCATTTTAGTTCACTGATTCCTAGAATGTCAACGTTCACTCTTGCCATCTCCTCTTTGACCACTTCTAATTTGTCTTAATTCATTAACCTGACATTCCAGGTTCCTAAGCAATATTGCTCTTTACAGCATCGGACCTTGCTTCTATCACCAGTTTCATCCACAACTGGGTATTGTTTTTGCTTTGGCTCCATTCCTTCATTCTTTCTGGAGTTATTTCTCCCTGATCTCCAGTAGCATATTGGGCACCTACTAACTGGGGGAGTTCCCCTTTCAGTATCCTATCATTTTGCCTTTTCATACTGTTCATGGGGTTCTCAAGGCAAGAATACTGAAGTAGTTTGCCATTCCCTTCTCCAGTGGACCACATTCTGTCAGGCCTCTCCACCATGACCCGTCCATCTTGGGTGGCCCCACACGACATGACTTAGTTTCATTGAGTTAGACAAAGCTGTGGTCCATGTGATCAGATTGGCTAGTTTTCTGGGATTATGTTTTCAGTGTATCTCCCTTCTGATGCCCTCTTGCAACACCTACTGTCTTACTTGGGTTTCTCCTACCTTGGACGTGGGATATCTCTTCATGGCTGTTCCAGCAAAGCGTAGCTGCTGCTCCTTACCTTGGACAAGGAGTATCTCCTCACAGCTGCCTCTCCTGATCATGAAGGTGGAGTAGCTCCTCTTGGCCCTCCTGCGCTCGCGCAGCCGCTGCTCCTTGGACGTGGGGTAGCTTGTCTCAGCCGCCACCCCTGACCTTGGGCTGGCGGTAGCTCGACTTGGCCGCCGCCCCTGACCTCGGACGTGGGGTAGCTCATCTCGTCTGCCGCCCCTGACCTCGGACGTGGGGTAGCTCATCTCGTCTGCCGCCCCTGACCTCGGATGTGGGGTAGCTCCTCTTTGCCGCTGTCCCTGACCTCACACGTGGGGTAGCTCCTCTCGGTTGCTCCTGTGCCCATGCAGCCTGGCACTCTCGGTCGCTGTCCCTGACCTTGGGCGAGGGGTAACTCCTCTTGGCCACGCTTCTGTGCGATCCGTCACAGCTGGTGCGCTTCTGCAGAAGGCATGCTAAGAAGAACGATGATGAAATATGAAATTTTGCTCTATTTAAGGAAAGATACAGACATAATGTATCTTCCCTGATGGCTCAGTGGTAAAGAATCTGCATGCAGTGCAGGAGACTTGAGTTCCATCCCTTGGTCTGGGAAGATCCGCTGGAGAAAGAAGTGGCAACCTACTCCAGTACTGCCAGAAAAACCCCATGGACAGAGGAACCTGGTGGGCTCTAGTCCATGGGGTTGCAAGAATTGAACACGATTGAGCGACTGAGCACACACATACATAGACTCAATATCATTTTGATACTATTCTGTTCTCATAATTCATTTCTGTTAGTTTTTTATTTAGAGAGTAAGGATCAAGGGATCAGTTAGAAAGTTATATGTTGGGATGGAGCTGTAATCTGTTCTGTTTGGTTTTTGCCTGTGTTTCAGGGATATAAAGACACCAGAGATGAGAATGATATTTCCAAAGATGAGGCTCTTTAATCTGCATTTCCACATGAAAGGGCATATAGAAGTCTGATTTGTAAATAATTTTATTAGTTTTTATTTGAAATTGATTTGGTTAATTTTATATCTTCAGATTTAAATCTTAGTTAAACATAATAGAGTACTCGTATTTGAGAATTTATTCACTCCTATTCTTCCCATGTTCTAACAAAGCCTAACTTTATATATTTTTTTAAGTGTAGTGCAAACCTATTTTTTTAGGGAGATCAACCTGAGTGAAGTGACTTAGATCAGCTGTGTTAATTTCAGAAGCATTCTTAATAGTATTAAATATTTTGTTTCTGTAAGTGGAAGGCTAATGTGAATTATAAGAAACTTTGCAAACTAGATCATAACTAGAAGTTACATTTTAAAATAATTTATTTAAAATCCACTAAAAAAGGCAAACTGTGTTTTTAGGTTAATTTTCCCATGTGCACCATTGCGTCTATGCCCAGGCTACCAGAACACTGTATTGAGTATGTCAGGATATTGCAGTGGCCTAAGGAGCAGCCTTTTGGAGGTAATAAACCTCATTTCCTAATTCAGAATTACATAAGATACTTGTCTATATTATTTATTTGGACATTTACCTTAAAAATAAGTTGATTTATGTGTACATGTTTCTGTCTTCCATTCTTTTTTTTCCCCCTTTCCTGACAGAAGGAGTTCCATTAGATGGTGATGACCCTGATCATATTCAGTGGATTTTCCAAAAAGCCCTGGAAAGAGCATCACAATATAATATTAGAGGTGTTACATATAGACTCACTCAAGGTAAGTTAGTGAATTTTCATTAATAACGATCTTAAGATGGTCCCTTTTTCAGAAGATGTGATGCTTTGGCTGAAATAATTGATAAGTGATTTCAGATACTACTATCCCTTTACTATTCAGTAAAGGTGCTCTGGAAATAACAGTTTCCAGCTGTCCCAAATTTGTTAGAAGGAAATTGAGTTGACTAGAATCCATAGCAGTTTTTAACTTGGAGGAATTTAATCATTGAATCTTATTTACTTAGGCTTGGAGGAGTCCCTGAGTCATCCAGGGCAAGCCATTCATTCACTTTATCTTTTGCCGAAGAGCAGTTTATCCATTTCTGGGGCAGTCATTTCACATTTGGACAGTATTGTTTAGACAGTTCTTCTGTGTATTGAAGAAAAATCTCCATCTTTTTCGTATGGGCTGGATATTGTCCCAGAGTATGCCATATGCTTATGCCATATGTAAATTTAATTCTCTTTCAAGTAATAGCCCTTAACATATTGAACCCTCCAAATTGTTATCACTCCCATCAACCTTGCTAGTTACTTTAATCCATCAACATGTTTCCATGACTCAAATGCCTATCATGTTGTTTTCTTCTAACCATATTTCAGTTATCCATACTTCTCTGAACTATCCAGGTGAGAGTGCAATGCTCTAGGATGAGTCTTAGGATATGCTTTTGAGCATTGATGCAGTCTTAGAGGAGGCCAGGGTTTTGTATTATTTGTGGTTTATGTTGATGCTATACTTTTGATTCCTTCAGGTTACTGTCTGCTAAAATCTGGAAGTTTTTTTTCACATATGCAATTGCTAAGCCACATCCCACTGTTACAGATTTGGCAGTTTTGGGGGATGGCATTTTTTTTTCTTTCTTTATATTCAAGTATAGGTCCTTTTAAGTTTATTTTTAAACTCATCCTGCTGTTCTGTGTATATATGTATTAGGTTGGTGCAAATGTAATTACAGTTTTGAACTGAATTTTAAATCATTATAACTAGCCCTGAACACATCCTTATTAATAAAAGTAGGAACCATTGTTAATCAACACATTTTTGCCAATGAAAAATAAGTTTGTTTATTCCTATAGTATAAAAATCCATGCTTTGGGATTTGACAACCGCTTGGAAAGCATTTTCTGCCGCCTGCTGGTTGTGGAAACATTTTCCCTGCAGAAAGTTGTCGAGATGCTTGAAGAAATGTTAGTCAGTTGGCTAGAGATCAGGTGAATATAGCAGATGTGGTGAAACTTCGTAGCACAGTTTGTTCAACTTTTGAAGTGTTGGTTGTGTGATGTGTAGTCGAATGTCGTGCAGAAAAATTGGGCCCTTTCTGTTGACCAGTGCTGGCTATAGACATTGCAGTTTTTGGTGCATCTCATTGATCTGCTGAGTATATGTCTCAGTAATGGTTTCACTGGGATTCAGAAGGCTCTAGTGGATCAGATGGGCAGCAGACCCCCAGTAGTGACCGTGACCTTTTTTCGGTGTGGGTTTAGCTTTGGAAAGGGCTTTGGGAGATTCCTCTCAGTCCAGCCACTGAGTTGGTCATCACTAGTTGTATAAAATCCACTTTTGGTTGTATATCACAATTCCATTGAGAGATAGTTCATTGTTGTGTAGAATAAGAGAAGATGATGCTTCAAAATGATGGTATTTTTGATTTCCAGTTAGTTCTTGAGGCACCCACTTATTGAGCCTTTTTACCTTTCCAGTTTGCTTCAAATGCCAAATGACTTTAGAATGATTGATATTGAGTTCTTTGGCAATTTCTCATGTGGTTGTAAGAGGCTTCGCTTCGTTGATGGCTCTCAGTTGTCATTGTCAACTTCCAATGGTTGGCAACGATGCTCCTCATCTTCAAGGCTCTTGTCGCCTTTGCAGAACTTCTTGAACCACCACTGCGCTGTATCTTCATTAGCATTTCCTGGGTCAAATGTATTGTTGATGTTGTGAGTTGTCTCCGCTGCTGTATGGTTCATTTTGAACTCAAATAAGAAAATTGCTCTGATTTCCTTTTTGTCTAACATCATTCCATAGTCTAAAATAAAAAGAAAATAAACAGCAAGTAATAAGTCATTTAGTTAAAAAAAAAAAAAAGTGAGAAACATACATTAAAATGATGTATAACGTAATCACATTTATTTAGAATGTATTCCAACATCAAATGGCAGATTTCAGCACTGCAAAACCAGTTACTTTTGCACCAACCTAATATGTTCTTTATGCCTGCCAGCTTAACGTATTCTTTTTAGCTTCATGTCACTTGTTTTGATAATATCTTTTATCTCTTTTCCAAATACTTAAAAATTTTAACAAGACAAAAGTGGCTGAGAACAGATAACTGAATCATACTTCTGGTTAGGACCTTTTAGATGTATTCTCTTCTGTTGATCGTATGTTCTTGAGTACTTCATATTCTTTATCTTATTCACAAGGATGTCATGAAAGACCTTTCCAGATGCTCTATTGAGGCTCATCTTCCACATTTCCCTTGGCTCCAAAGCTAGTCATGGTAACTAAATGAGGTAGTATTGTGACTTGTCTCAGTAACGATCTTAACACTCAGTTTTAGTGACTAATGTTTCTTAATGTATCTACTCATAGTTCACCTTTCCAAGAATTTTATCCAAGATCATTAAGCTCACCAGAAAGAGCTTTGTCTTTCTGAAAATCTGCCATTTCTTTCCTGTAATTATTTCCTGATGTTTTAGTACTGTCTTTGAAAATTCTATTCTTACACACTCCTTGTTGCATTTGTACACTCATTGTTCTATTATTCTGACCCGCTTTATGTTCCTGGAGCACACCAAGCATGATCCCACCTTAGAACTTTAATAACTCCTGATCCTTATGCCTGGAATACTCTTCGTTGGATTCCCCTCAGGGTTGGTTGCCTGTCACTCAGGTATTAATGATTTCCTGATCATACCAACTTATAAACCATTCACTATTTTACCTTTTTATAATTGCTGAGAATTCGGGTAGCCTAGTTTTCCTATATGAAGAATATTTCATCCTTACACTCTGATTCATCCCTGTTCTGGGACCTTTGCCCCTGCCATGTACACTGTTGCACTTTCCCCAGGTGATTGCATGAATGGGTCTTTTTCATGGGTTAGATTTCTATTCAAATTATTACCTCCCCAAAGAGATGGTCTAATGACCTCCTCCATCACTGTAAGATAATTTTTTTTACCGCTCCTCTATATAGCACCTAGAATGGTATCTGGCATATAATCCACATTTATTTGCTAATTGTTTGAGTTAACAAATGAATTCCATTTGTCCTGATCAGGAACTGCGAACTCATTTCTGTGTGTAGTCTTATTTATCCTTCCATACCTTTTAGCAAGGCTTGGTGTGTATTTCTTAGCTTGATGATTGAGGGCCTTGACAAAGTAGAGAAGCCAAGTTGGAAGTGGAATCTAGATTTTTTGAGGGGTAAGAGATGTCCAGTCTTTTATTGGAAAGTGTG
The DNA here is from genome assembly GCA_006410615.1 of Neotragus moschatus. NCBI lineage: Eukaryota > Metazoa > Chordata > Mammalia > Artiodactyla > Bovidae > Neotragus > Neotragus moschatus. The sequence goes on from SJYA01002786.1 coordinate 35,661, forward strand.
TCTTCAGCTTCTCACTGTTTGTGACAACCTGTTTCTCCTTCCACTATATCTTGCTCTTTGTGGTTCACTGGAGAGCTTCCAGGAATTGCCAGGTTAGCTCCTGCCTCTTTCCTCTTTTCTCAATTGCACATAATGGTCACATGGTCAGAATTAATTTTTTAAAACAGCTTTCCAGCTCCTTAACTATCTTCCTTTCACATCTTCTTAGATATTTGCCTTTTTTCTTAAGTTTTTAAAACCTGACCTGCCAACACCTAAAATCTTGGAAACACATCTTTCAGGGCTCTCCCACAGTCCAAGATAATATAGCTACTTTTATCAGAAATTTTGTTTTCTAAAATGGAAAGTACAAATATAGTTATAGAATATTTATTTGTACTTAAAAAATGATTTTAGGTGGAGCTTTGGTCATTCCTAATCTGTGGATACTAATATGAAAAAAGTGGGGTAGAAATAGAGAACTGTGTTTAATATTTTGTATAGTCCATGTTGTAGAGTGAAACAAAGTGTTTAGGGGCAGTTTTTCTGTTTGTCTTAAATTTTTGTGAATAGAATGGCTAAAACTAATAGACAAAGAAAAACTAGTTAGCTCTTACTCCTCATACTTTACTCAAACCTTACTGAGGATAGTATAATATACTGTATCAGTTAAGATTATATACTTCTCTTGCTCTCTCTCTCTCTCCTGTGTGCGTACGCTCTTCCTCCCAACCCGCGCTGATGCGCTCCTCCACTCTCTTCTCTTCTTTGAGGATGGATTCTCCTGCTATCTTCTAAATAAAATAGAGCTGTAACACTGATTTGTCTAAGAGCTATGACACAGTTTGTTCAATACCGGAGAGCTGTGATGCGCCGAGGGCTTTAATGTCCGTTGCTCCAAATCATTGTTGTGACAAGACAAGAACTGAGAAGCATACACTTGCCTGACAGTTATGTACATTAGGGCAGATCTGGGTTCTTACATCACCCCTATCTCTTACAAGATGTATAGCTGTGGATGTTGTTCATTTTTCTCAACATCATTTTCCTTAAAATCAGAGTAATAAGACTAACATGTTATGTAAATTCAGTAAAATTTTATTTAATTTTCATACTTTTGGAGCAAAATAAACACCCAAAATTTTCAGATTTATTAGTATGTTATTGTCACATCTTTATATGAAACAATGTGAAGAATTTACTTATCTTTCCTACTATAACTTAGGATTGTGAACATGCTGTTAATAATAATGTGAGTGTGAAAGAAGATTGTTTCATGGTTAAACAAGTCTATTTTCTGATCTGAAAGCCTGAAAAATCAAGTAATGGGCATGATATTTAATAACAATCATTGTCTAATATAAGATACTTACTTTTAAAAAAAAGGAATAACCATATTTTAATAAATATATTTTTTAGGAGTAGTAAAACGAATCATTCCTGCAGTAGCTTCCACAAATGCAGTCATTGCAGGTGAGGAAAAATGGCCGCAACTTAATTTTATTTCCTTCCCTTCAGATTTTCAGTACTTAAGTTGGTATTTCTGCAGCTACATGATCTCAGAAAACTAGTGTTCTGGGGATTTGATTATCTTCTTGGGTGGATGGTAGTATAATTAAGCTGCCCCCAAAACCACAAGACAAGCTATCGGACCTTGTATATATCTCGTCTTACATTATTTCATACATAAAATGCTCTATAATAAGAAGACATTTTAGTGCCATTTCTTTTTAATCAGTATAACAGGCTACTCAATCTGAAGAAGAAGGAAGAAAACTTGTAATGTTACTTTAAAATGTTACTTTATTATTTGGATTATATAAAACAAATATAAAGTGTTATATTCTCAGTTTTTAAAAATAATAGTGTTTTTGTATGTATTTTTCTATTTATTTTGTAATCAATAGCTTTATAATTTTATCTCTTCTGATTTATAACTAACTTCTGTTTTTAAATGTCTAATTTTCATTGACTTAAAGCATCTTTATTTTCTTTCGTTAGCTGTGTGTGCCACTGAGGTTTTTAAAATAGCCACAAGGTAATGAGTTTCATTTTTAGTATGTATGTAAGTCTGTGTTTTGATCTGGCTCAGTTATATAAAAATGAACATTTTTTTCATTACAGCGCATATATTCCCCTTAATAATTACTTGGTTTTCAACGATGTAGATGGACTGTACACATACACATTTGAAGCAGAGAGAAAGGTTAGTAGTAGTATACTAATGAAAACTTTTTTGATTATGCATACTTTGATTTTTAAATATTAATTACTGGTTGGAAATGTGAATGAAATTTCCCACACCCTTTGTAAGTATTTTCTTACTTCCAGAACCCTACTTACTATATATCTTTTGTAGTACAGCCTGAAATAAATACTGTGTAGTGAAATAATTTAGGAAAAATAGCCCACTGGGAAAAGCAGGTTTTAAAACATAAAAATTTGTTCATAGGAAATAAACAACTGATGATAAAACAACCTGATTTTTATTTCATCATTATAAATACAGTGATTGGTACATGCATCACCGTGATTTGTGTTTTATGTCTAGGAAAACTGCCCAGCTTGCAGCCAGCTTCCTCAAAACATTCAGTTTTCTCCATCAGCTAAACTTCAGGAGGTTTTGGATTATCTAACCAATAGTGCTTCTCTGTAAGTGTTCAGGACTTTTGTTATGTTGTAGAAAAAAATTTGTGATTTTAAAACTTTAAAAACTAGAATTGTTTTTTTTGAAAAATGATTCTGATTTTGTTTTTNTGCAGCCAGCTTCCTCAAAACATTCAGTTTTCTCCATCAGCTAAACTTCAGGAGGTTTTGGATTATCTAACCAATAGTGCTTCTCTGTAAGTGTTCAGGACTTTTGTTATGTTGTAGAAAAAAATTTGTGATTTTAAAACTTTAAAAACTAGAATTGTTTTTTTTGAAAAATGATTCTGATTTTGTTTTTTTTGTATAATTTAGGCAGATGAAATCTCCAGCTATCACAGCCACATTAGAGGGCAAAAATAGAACACTTTACTTACAGGTGATCAGTGTTCAGTTTTTTTTTCCCCCCCACAAAATTACATTAAAAGTTTAATTTCACTTAATGTGCTTTACATTATTGTTTTCTAGTCAGTAACTTCTATTGAAGAACGAACAAGGCCAAATCTCTCCAAGACATTGAAAGGTATTTTAAATTAAGTGTATTTACTAATGCTAATCAATTTCTTCTGTTTTTTTTTTTTTCCAGTAAAAGTTATAAAGACCTGTTTTAGATTTGCTCTTAATGCTTTTGAATGGTAATACCATTCTATTTAGTTATATCTTACGAAACATTAACAGAATTAATTGCTCTTTGAGTAGAGTGTTAAAAAATCTGTGAAATCAAATATATTACCTTGATTAAAGAGAACTGGATTTTGATGTTTGTTTAGACCATAATTTGCTATAGTTTGTGAATGTGTTATCTCTTGAGATTTTTTTTTTTTCCACTTGGGTTAATTTAGCTTTTTTTCTTTTTAGAATTAGGACTCGTTGATGGGCAAGAACTGGCAGTTGCTGATGTCACCACACCACAGACTGTACTATTCAAACTTCATTTTACTTCTTAAGGAAAATAAATCTGCATTTACTAGAAAACTCATGAAAATATTATACTTTGTGGATGCTAAGAAATATAATTGATGTCATTTTTAGCATTAGTGTTGCTGGAATTTGACTTTTTAAAATATGAGCCACTTTTTTAACTTTATACCTTTCCCTTGAAGACAAAATTTTGGGGTTGGTGCTTGTGAGCATTTTCATTAGTAATATGGAAAATGGTGCCTGGGGAGGGAGATTAATGAGCAAATATATTGCTGCTTTTAGAGGAGGCGGCAAATACCCTCTTGTATGAGAATTTGGATATGGTCAAAGAATGCATTCTTCAGTTTTCATTTGAGCACTCACATATACAAAAAGATGTCCCTTAAAAAAATAAGAAAATTAAGTTTTAAATAACATTAAATACTGACATCTAGAGCATATGTTCAACATAGCCTACTTCTTGCTTGATTTAATATTAATTGTGGCTGTCCAAATGAATATTATTGCAAAAGTTACCTTGTCCATAATAATTTGAAAACGGTATATAGCTGAACACCTGTGCTTGGAAATGGGAAATATTTTCATGTGTTTATCTTCAGTGCCATAGAGGCCAGTATGCACAACATTAAAGCCAAGACATGGATGTTTAAAAGAATTTAATGTTTAAACGATTACCACTGATGCTTTCACATTATTTATTAATAAAATCATATATTGTCTAATTTTGTCACTGAAATTTTTAAAATATATTTAGTAGTTTTGTACTGATGTAGAAATAATTTTAAAAAATGTAGCAGAGTTACTAATACAAAAATTTTATAGCACTTGAATTAGTACTTTAGCAACAATAAATACCTACTGATTTAATTTGCTCTGACATAATAATGTAATGAAATGGAATGACTTAATTTTTATATTAAGGCCTCTTGAAATGCTTTCCCCCCTTCCAAAAGTCTAAGGCTTAAAACAGAATCAAACATAAGTACTGAAAATGAGTCTTAGTATCTTAGTGTGGGAACAGATAGTACATGTTCTTTGTTTTTAATTTTTCTGGCAGCTTTCTGTTAAATGCTTTGATTATTATGTATCACCAGGTGTGATTTTTATTTATTATTCTTTCTAGTTCTATATTGATAAGTAATTTGTTTCATTATAAAAACACAGTATAAATTCATATGATTTCCTTAAAAAGTTACACATTGAGTTTACAGGTGCTATGTACAGATTCAGCTTACAGGTACTATATACAGGTACGACAGTAATTCTTGTGTAAGTAGCCTTGTGAGAACGTGATAGTATCTTCATCTGAGAGCTGAATCAGGTCAGGTCAGTCACTCAGTCGTGTCCGAGTCTTTGCAACCCCATGAATCACAGCACGCCAGCCCTCCCTGTCCATCACCAACTCCCAGAGTTCACTCAGACTTACACCCATCCAGTCAGTGATGCCATCNAAAAAATAAAATAATTCATTTATGGCGTGTTTCCTTGCAGTGGGGTAAAATACTCATTAGGCCAAAACAGGTGAGAGTGGGAGAGTGTAATTAGAATAGTGGGGACTGGGACATCCTGGAGTGAAAATTATTTGTCAAAAGGGGCAACTGGTCCAGCTGACTGTTGCATGTTGGTGTACATATTTTTCAAAATCAGCTGGAAGTCTGGGTTTTTGTATGAAATCTTTTAAATGTTGATAGAATTTTAACATGGTGGCCAAACCAAACAGCTGCTGACTAGATTAGGAAGGCCACCAATTTGATTTGTTTGATGAGCACATGCAAAAAAGGTGTGTTTTAAATAATATGCACTGTATAGAGTACTAGTCTTAATGCTAGTTTGTTTCAGCTGTAGCTGAGAGTCGACCTGTATTGTGAGGAGGAGATTGTGTCTTGTTCTAATTCCTCCTTGTGGAAGATGGCTTTTTATTTTCTCGGATCAGGTGGGCCGAGTAAGTCTTTTATATGATGCGCGGTATTTTTAGACAAACCCAAACCCAAAGTTCCTCTTTGAGGCCGAGTTAACACAACTGATTAAATATTTAAGAGAAGGCTATATGAGAGAAATGGAAGAACCAACTTCCCTATTTTTATTAATGGCAACGTGCTAGCTCTTAGTACGAGAGCTGTTTTCCAGGAAGGAACCCACTTGAAAACCTACCTATTCCTGCCTAAGGAATCGGTCTCTGATGGTTTAGCCACAGAGTTTATCCCGAGGCGAAGAATTTTCGCGGTACACCTGGAACTTGTTTCAATACGAAGCGTTCCGAGTTCCTGGGTAATTATAGGCGAGCGTGCGTTCCCGGAAGTGACGTCAACATTCTTCAGTTCTTCCGTCTATCGGCGGAACTCTGGGCTCCCGGAGTTGCCGGTTGTGTACGTGGAAGCAGCTAGCGCCTGCGCAGTTGGACATGTCGTCTCAGCTGTGTGGGAAGCGCCGCGGGTAACATCCCGGGCTGGGGGGAGATCTTCGGGGTCATGGTTTCGCACTGACAGGGCTCGCCGAGTGGAGAAGCAGGCGAGGCTCTCCGTGCACCCTTCCCCGGGCCCCCGACCGTCGGCCTGTCCCTTGGCCTTCCCGCTCGGTGCTGCCGCTGCCCGGCGGTTGAGGAGGGGAGATGAGCTGGTTCAACGCCTCCCAGCTCTCCAGCTTCGCCAAGCAGGCCCTGTCTCAGGCCCAGAAGTCCATCGACAGGGTCCTGGACATCCAGGAAGAGGAGCCGAGCGCTTGGGCCGAGACCATTCCGTACGGAGAGCCAGGTAAGGGCCCTAGCGGCGTCGTCCCTCTATCCCCCCGGGCGTCTCTCCAGAGGCCAACAGGTGAAGCGGGGGGCGGGGGG